>VMOF01000111.1:58521550-58976550 GCA_011764245.1 Trialeurodes vaporariorum | reverse complement strand
CTAGTTCCCCGCAACCTTAATGCGACTCCTTATTTTTGTTTAGAGACACAAAAAGTATTAAAAAGATAAAAGTTGTTACGAATCCATTTGAAATTGGTTTGAAATAAAATAATGTGAAAGTGCGTTTTAAAGGGGCTGGATGGGAGTAGGTAATTTGCTTGGTTGAGGGAAAGAGTTTTTTTTTTTCTTTTTCTGATGATGTTAATTTGTTTTTTTGTTTTCAGTGATAACAAGATATTGTTAACTGAGCACATAAAAATCGATAGAACTGTTTCTTTCGGAAGGATTCGCACAGTAAAGAAATGGTACTGTTGCACACTTTTGCCATGAGCAATTTAACTGTCGATTCTGATGTAAAAGCCTCCAAAAATAACGATGACAGCTCTGAAAACTTCCGAAATCCATTCCTCAACTGAATAAACGCTTTTATTTGCGCGAGTGTAATGGTGGCATAGGGCAGTAATAATGGGAGATTTCCATCTTAATCTCGTCACTCTCTTTATGCTGACATGGATGATTCACAGAGTAATTTGTCATCAGAGTAGTGATCCACATCCGATGAATGGTACCGTGACGCACCTAGTGACACCGGTGTCGAATGAAATTCGTTTCTTGTTGGTCACTTCTTGATGGAGTTACAGTACTGTTAGATGGGAATCTCCCATTATTACTATACCCTAAGCCACCATTAGTCCATTACGCTCGCGCAAATAAAAGCATTTATTAAGTTTAGGAGTGGATTTTGGAAGATTTGAATGCTGCCATTGTTATTTTTTGAGGTTTTTACACCAGAATCGACTAATAACTTGCTTGGAGCTAAAGTGTGCAACAGAACCATTGACACATAACAGAGATGACAAGCAAAACTTTCTCACATGGATAGTTGCATTATAGACTTCCTTGAGTTTTGTAGCGTCTATAGATATCCACTCACAAACACTTGCTTTTTCGTTTAAACGGACAGTTTCCACTGAAATTAATAACAATTTTTGAATCATGGATTGAAAATAAGAGGTAAACAACCCAGTAGCGCCTCGTGCCATTTGGCAACATTGTTTGCCGTCCATTTGAATCTATGTGTAACAATCGATTGTTTCACATAGAATCAAATGGAGGTAGAACCTTGTTGCCAAATCACACGAGCCGCCTGAAACAAACCAGAAAATCGTTCTTGCCGCCTCTTTTTAGGATAGTACTTAAAACACGCAGCGTAACCCCGCTCTATAATGACTGGCGGATCCAGGAGTCTATCCGTCTCTCTCTTCTCCCATTAGAACGCGTATGATAGAAAAGGACAGATTAGGGGCAGTCACGTGATTTTCGCCCCCTCTTCTATCCTTTGCTAACACATGCATTCTAATGGGAGAAGAGAGAGAAGGACAATAACTTGGATCCAGTTTCTATAATTACAGCTCGTTGATGCCGACTTCTCTTCAGCCTGAATTAGCCTGTGTGAAAAAGTCACATTTTTAAGGAGTTCGAACTAAAAACAAAACAGCCCATTTTATGGATGTTCTAAAGAAAATAAACGATAATCGATTGTAAACGAGCTACCACTGATGGAATTTTAATTTCAATTCTTCTCTCATTCGTTGGAACTCGCAACATCGCAGTTGCCTAATGCATCTTTCTATAAACACCTGTAAGCGCTTTAGACGTTCTAATTTTCATTCCATTCTGTATTGGTTGTTGTTGTTCTTGTTTTTTGTTGTTTTTTGTGTTTTTACATGAAATTCAGATTTTAAACAGATGCTGGTACGTAAGTTGTTTTTTGTTGTTTTTATATGAAATTCAGATTTTAAACAGATGCTGGTACGTAAGTACAGAGTGTAGGTATACATAACTTACTTCTGTTAAACTCGTGAGTTGAAAGTACCAACTCTTCGGCGAAGGTTTTACTTCCTTTTTGTTTTTGTTT
Source organism: Trialeurodes vaporariorum (assembly GCA_011764245.1). Taxonomy (NCBI): domain Eukaryota; kingdom Metazoa; phylum Arthropoda; class Insecta; order Hemiptera; family Aleyrodidae; genus Trialeurodes; species Trialeurodes vaporariorum. The sequence goes on along the minus strand of VMOF01000111.1, from coordinate 58,974,632 downwards.
TTTTCTTTCACTGTTTACTAATAGTGTTTTGGTCCGTTTCCCACTTTGAATTTACTCATTTAAAAAGGGTTCAAACTTTATTTTGTTTTATTTTTCGTCGACAGTAATTTGTTGTCGAATTCGATGCATTTATATACTTATAGTTATTGTATTCGTATAAACACTTTTACGAATTCACACTTGATGTATCTTTTTTATGATAATATCCAAAATATGCTGCAGGTATAGGAAATGCAGTGGCGTAGCTAGGAATTTTTCGAGGGGGGGAGTTGGGATCCGGTGATTTAAAGGGGGGGGGGGTACAAAGGCTCAAATTTAGTTAACTTTCCCTGAAAACTCGTGAAATGACATTTTCCCGGCAAATTTCGATGTCATTAGAGGGGGGGGGGAGGACAGGCCCCTGAAATACTCCTCTGCTTCGACACTATAGGTATATCTCCTATCGGTATCTATCAGCTCTAACGTTTGATTGAAATTTCGATTTGCACAATCGAAACAATTTTTCGTAATTTTTCCTCGAAAATTTCGAAGTATCGATCAACCGAAATTTCGAGTAAATATAGATCGATCGAATTTGGTATTATAGTTTGTTCGTTCCAACTTGAAACCTGAGCGGGCGATAAATGAATCTCCAGGTCTCATGTTAGAACGAACAGACTATAGAATGAAATCAAAAGTTTAAAGAGTAAACAAAGTCTCGTTAGCTCGTAAACTTCAACTCTTCAAAAATTTCTATCGGTTGAAACTTCGTAACTATATGCAACATGTTGAGAAACATCGTTTCGACCGATCAGCGATTGTTGATTCAGTCGAACGCACAAACAAGTCTTCAGATGTGTGTCTCTTCTTCCCCATATTTTGCTCCCCCTCTCCTAAAAATTAACCAGTTTCCAAAAAAGGAGCAGCTTTACTTCAACAAGCCAACATCTCACGTCTGTATAACAGTGGCGTAACGTGCGATTTGGCAACGTTGTATTGTGCCCATTTAAACCCATGTGAAAGGTCGAATGCGAAGGTGTCCACAAAACACCCAAGAGTTCGATCATTTTCGTGGGTTTAAATGGACGAGCTACAACGTTGCCAAATTGCACGCTACGCCGCGCCGCGCCACTGCTGTATAATGTGTATAGTGTGTAGTGCTCCATTGACTGTGCGCGCAGCGATGATTATATACTTCTAAATAACCTAATACACATTAATACATACTATTAAGCACTTAATTTGACACTTTCAATAATGTGATTCTAGTTTAATGAAATATGACATTAGTAAATGACGATTGTAAACTTGCTATTATACTGGAGCTTATATTCTTCTAGGAACGTGTTTCATAGATATCCTCGATTCGTCTGTAAAACTTGGATTTAAATGAAAAAAAATCACGGGGGCAAAAACGGTAAATAAAAACAGAAACAGGTTTTATAAACTTATAAAGGACAATTCCGATTTTAATTATGTACCCATGCAAAGTTACAATTAATTATAATGATGCTGCTTGATTGTTGTCAAATTTAGCAATCCCGTCTTACTCGATTCGTGAAACTTAAAAGGCATATTCCACATTATTTCATCGAAGTCATCGTTCCATCAGAAGTTGTATCAGCGTGCAATTTGGCAACGTTTCGATGTGTCATTTAAACCCATTAAAAAAATTGAACTATTGGGTGTTCGGTGAACACATTCGCATTCGACCTTTTTACAAGAGTTTAAATGGACAAAATACATCATTGCCAAACTGCAAGGGTACACCACTGATTGTATGAGCAGTATCTCCATAAGAAACAGAAACGCTCTTAATTCGAATGTTTTTGAGGTTACATACTCAGCAAACTATTTTCTAGCTCACATGTAGGTTTTGCGATTTGAAAAGGTCTGTGACGTAAGGGCATGTATAAGAGTGGCAGTGGCGTTGCGTGCAGTTTGACAATGTTGTACTGTGTCCATATAAACCCATGTAAAAGGTCGAATGCGAAAGTGTAGACCGAACACCCATAAAATGTGATCTTTTTCGTGGATTTAAATGAACGTACTGCGACGTTGCCAAAATGCACGCTACGCCACTGAAAAGATAAAAGGGTATGCTACTGATCAAAAGTTCATCATACGGATAAAATATTGAGAATGAGCTAGTAGAATTTGTAAGATAATTCTAAGGGCGCAGAAAGTCCGTATGGAAGGCATTGCCTACGCCTACATTGTCTGCTGGGACCGCAGGCCAAAACTTTGAGCTAGAGGCAGTGGCAGCTCGCGCAGTTTGGCAACAACGGATTCTTTTCATTTAAACCAACGTAAACTAATCGATCTTCAGGAAATTCACCGAATCCCTGAGAAATTGATATTTATTTATGCATAGGTCCACATAGGTTTAAAGAGCAAAACAAAAACAGGATTGCCAAACAGTATAAGAACTGCCGTTGCCATCGATACTCTTTTTACTTTTCTCCCAGAAAACAGTACCTACCTCAACTGTTTACAGTGGCGTAGCCAGGAATTTTTCTGAGGAGGGGGGGGGGGGGGTCCAGGGTCCGCAAATTGTCAAGGGGGGTTCCATAGATACTAATTTGGTAAAATTTGTCTGAAAACGCAAAAAATGACTTTTTTTAAGGGCAAATTCTGGTGTCGAGGGGAAGGGGGGGGGGGGGGTCCAGACACCCCCCCCCCCCCCCCCCCCCCGGCTACGCTACTGACTGTGTACCAATGAGATTGCAGATTTTTCTCCTTTCCCCCTCCTTTTAGTTGGAATTTCTTAGAAATGTTTTATTCCTCTGACCCGAGAGATTCTCTAATTATTGTTTTTTTTTTTCTTCTTAAAAAAATGGAACTGCCCTGAGTGGCAACTACGAGAATATTAGCCACCAACCGACCGTGAGGCATGATTGGAGATCGAGACACGAGAGAAAACCGCCGCTTTATGCGATGAAACATTAGACCCACTTTCGTGTCGACCTTGAAATAAGAGTCAGGTTTGAAAAAGAGGAAAAAATAAAAATTATATTAAAAAGCGATCGTAGGAACGATCGCTTTAACGTTTAATCTTGTTTTGATTGGCAGATGTCTGTATATATGTATAAATATTAAAAGAAGAATAAGAAAAAAATTCAATCGCAAATAGTAAGATGAATCTAAAAACGGCTCGAAGACTTCACTCTTTAGACTTTAGAGCAAAGGCAATTCTCGGACATAGCTCGACCCCTGATACGATCGTTTCTACATGCTTCGTAAAATCGTAGCTGAAGCCAGTAGTGGAATTTGGCAACGTTGTACTGCGTCCGTTTAAACCTACGGATAAGGTCGAATGCAAACATCAGCGAACACCCAATAGTTCGATCTTTTTCATGGGTTCAAGTGTACAAAATGCAACGTTTACAAAATTGCACGCTACGTCGCCACCGCTGGCTGAAGCATGCAAGTTTACAACCCTTTGGGCTTTGTGTCATGGTGGTATGCCTGTCATACTAATTTTTATAAACAATTCTACTGCACAGCCACGTTGGTATGCATGTCCTACCACATCATGGATGGGTCGGGAGTATGCATAGAAATGCATGGAATCCATAGGGGTGCGATAGAATTTTTTAAAAAAAAATTTGGTCAAAATAAACATAAAAAATATTCTCTCTGAAAATTTAAGCTCTAATCAAGAAGCAAAAAAAATAAAAAAAATCCATGACACAAAGGATTAAACAATGAAAGTAACTGTAGCAAGCTCGAGAGAGACAGTTCTTTCCAGCGGCGGCTTGTGCAGAATGGCAACAATGTTTTTCCTCCATTTGATTCGATAGTTCACCGGCAATCGATTGTTGCACATAGATTCAAATGGAGGGAAAACATCGTTGCCAAATTGCAAAGAGCCGCCGCTGGATCTTTCTCGTTTCTTCAATCAGTTAAAAGTGCTTGCAAGTCTCTTCGTAGTATTTGAGACGATAGTTCCTGCGATCATGTACTACATTTCGAGAAGTTTAAGTATAGTTGCGTCGCGTGCAATGTGGCAACGTTGCATTTAGTCCATTTAAATCTATAAAAAATATCGAGTTGGAAGATAGTACAGCCGAGGACAAAAACAATGTTAGAAGAGTCCCGGATTTATAGGCTACCCGCATGACTTATTTCAATGAATTTAAACATTGCAGGTGGCCTCTGCAAAACTATGGGCGGTGTTCTCTTTTTAAACAATTTTTAGGGAAAGGAAATTCCCATGTTCGGCACGATGATTCTAACGGTGAATCAAAAAATCGTATATTAGTCAATAAAATTATAAGTGAATATCTTCAAAGGAAGCGGCTAAATCTATATAAATAAAATCGTTAGGTTATACGAAATATTTTCGTCCACAACTGAACGGCCGAATTGGGAATTTTTTTTTTTTCTAGAGGGACTGAATAGGTAAAAAACTAATGACTTTTTTGTTTTGTTTTTTTTGTTTTTTTTACTTCTCTTGCGTCTGATCAACTCAGCAACTCTGACCATCAAGCTCCGCCCTTGATGAAATGATGACCCTTTTTCTTTTACAAATCCAGGCAAATTTCGGATGAAAACACATTCTGATGTATTTAACAACCTTTTCGTTTTTGCATCTTGAATTCTCCATGAGAGCCGAAATTTTGGTTTGTGCCAAATCACATGACCAAGTGGTCGAACGTTTTTTTGTTTCCAAAATTTTCTGAGGGGGGCACTTAATCCCCCCCCCCCAATTTTCGCCTATGCAGCTGGAGTCACCGTTAGACGTAGACATTTCTTTAAACTTCCGTGAAACGAAAGCTATGCGTAATGGAGTAGTGTGACGTTCTTTTCGTCCCCAACTGCACATGGGTTATTCACACGAATCAAATATTTTACATGAAAATACACTAAATTTAATGTTGCCAAATTGCATGGAGCCACTTTGTTTAAAGGAGAGGCCGTGTAGGGATTAAAAGACTCACCGACTGATCTTGGCAGCTTTTGAGGGGCTGAAATGTGATGAATATTTTTTTCTTTTCTCCCCCCCCCCCCCAACTAGTGTACGAATCAGAAGTATGGTAGTAAGTGCATTGATTTCATGCCTTCAGTAAAGTTAATAAGACATTTCTGAAGCCACTTCCTCCGAAAAATGGGGGCTTAAGAACCCCCCTCCCCCAAAGCCTATGCTGTCCAAATCTTATTACATGCTTTTTCAGCCGACAAGACTAGAGAAAACAGGAATCGATGAATCATATGGGTTTAAACGGTAGGTACACATCGTCACGTGGCCACATCATAACAAAGAAACAATAAAACGATTGACTATGTGTCGTGTTTACATGATCACGTGGTGTCGTTTAAAATCAATATATGATCAATAAATTCCCGTTTTCTTACGTAATAAACCCGCTGGTATAGACTTATTGCACTATGAAACTTCTGGATTAAGTCGCAAGTACTGATTTCCTTTAGATGGAGAGAGCGGTGCTTGATAGGTTAAAAAGGATCCAAAGTAGGTATTTGAAATAATGCCAAGACGAATGAAATTAAAAATTTTGAATAATTTAATGAATCGAATTTATCAACTGCTTTAAAAATAAAATAAAAAATTATAACAAATTAAAAATAATCAACGCAGACCAATCAATGATGCAGTGCTTTATGCATTTACGCTAGTTTATGTTTCAAATTCAGGCATATTAATCCTACGCATGAGAGGTAAAAACAAAGGCGGATCCAGCAATCTAATAACTGTGGATTCTTCCCATTTGAATGTATGAAAAACAATCGATTAGTAAAAGTTCCATGGCCCCCTCAAGAATCGATTGTTTTTCACAGTTCAAATGGGAAGAATGCATGGTTGCCAAATTGCTGGATCCGCCCATGTGTAAAAATAATAAAACATTCATTTCTATGAACATATGTACAAAAACGAAACTTTCGTCTGATTACAAAATAGGTTGGTATACAAAAACGCTTCAACAAAATAAATAAATAAAAAATAAATAAAATAATAACATAAAAATTCAAAAAACAAGGCATAGCTTACAAAAAATGGTGACGTAAACTGGACAGTAAATTCGATGCATGTAACTTACTTTAACTCTTCCAGCTAACGAAGGAAAATATTAAATTATTGAGACCCTTTAAAACAATGCGTTTGGATACCTCGCATCAACAACTTAAGAGACACAATCTGCTTAGAGGTAATTCAATTGAAGCTATTAAATGCTTCTGACAGAACTAATGTTGGACAAAAATTATCTTTTGAATAAAGATGAATATACTTTCTCGTGTTATTCCTATCTGAAGTTTAAACACTGCCAGTTTATTCATCTATCATAAGGTGAAAGACTAATAGTGCTAAAACGACAATTTATTACTCAAAGGAAAAACATGATAATAACGTGAATAATATTGGTAAAAGTATTCATGATTATTCAAAGGACACTGTACGTTTTGTTTGCCCCACGCCGAAATGAACAGCCAAAACCAAAGGGAGAGAAGGAATTAAAATCCCTAAAAAGTATCCAATCTTCCAAGAGGGTTGACAACAATTTATAGAACAGACTGCACTTGAGAAGTAAGAACCTACAGAGATGTGCGATAAAATGCCGATAGAAATGCTGAGAACAAAATATGAACTTGATTGTATGTTTTCCGATTTGCATTAATTGAAGGGATACAGAAATCATTTCATATACCATTTTTCGCTAGTGAAGTCCTCGCCGTTATTTGACTGTGGGTAAGTTTATTTTTATTTTTCACAAGTTTTAAGTTACATAGTTTTGTTTATTTATTTTACCGTCAACTCGAGACTGGAGGAAAGAGTTAATTTTCAGAGCATTTTCAAGATATAGGATACTAACATGAAAAGTAAACGAAGGAAAAAGTGTAGCGTGATAACAATGATTTTAAAAGTTTCGAAATAATGAGCTTTGATGCGAAAGCTGCTTCTATACTTTTTCTATACATTTTCAGCTACTTCACTAAGCTTCCAGCTGTTTTAAGGCAAAGCGACATTTTTGTGGCTGAGTTGGTGGTCAGACAGGAAAAAAAAGCACGCTAGATTTTAATTTTATTGGAGTAAAATTTAAAAAAAAATTGATTATTATTGATCGTCCAGGAAGGAACTGCAGAAGAAGACGCGGACCGCATCTGGTAACGTTGCATTTAGTTTATTTAAACACATTTAAAATATTGATTCGAGAAAGTGCACTATACGCTCTTAACATTTCGACCTTTTTCATGACTTTTCTCGACTAATTAGGCATTGCAGATTGATAGCGCCGCCGCTGACGAGAAAATATTAACGCAGTGTTGACGTTTTGCGGAGTTTCAGTTAATTTTTCCTATTAAACTCAAAATAAAATATCCGAATGTTATGTCAAATTCGGCAACACGGACGGCCATTTTTTTTTAAAAAAAACTTATAGCTACATGTATGATACATATCTTTTTTCAGGAATAAAAAATTTCGGGTGGAGCATTTGTTCGTCTCCTCTAATAAAGTATAGGGACAGATTGATCTTCAGGAGAATAACGATTGCTTTTTTCGCGGCATTAAATTTCACTTTTTGTTTTGGGTGTGACAAATATGAAATAATGATTAAATAACTCTTAAAAAACAACCAGCCGTTTGCCAGTTTCGTCTCTGCTAAAATTGAAGGGTAATACATGTTTTGGGTTTACTAAAATCACTGCACAATTTTTGAAATTACATAAATATTTGTTGACGGTGATGATTGAATTGAAAAAAATAAATAAATAAAAATAAAAGAAAAATTATCACAGTATGCAGTCATCGAATTTGAGATTACTTTCCGTTTTGAAAATCAACGCGAAAATTTAACAAGCATAAAATCATTTTGACACTTCAAAAAACTAGCTTAAATGCTGCTACGAATAGTTCAAAATAAGTGTCAAAATTAGTGAGTAAAACACAATCAAATTCAATTTAAATTACATTTGAGATTCGACAATATTTTTTTTCTTTCACATTAAATTATTTTAATCCTCAAAAAAGTTAATATTCGGTTTTTTTATAATTTTCCATCACAGTTTTTGGAGAGCTTTTTCAGTCTCATTGACTCACGGAGATGTTCACATAGAAATATCAAGTTAAAAACAAACAAAAACTAGGTCAACCTCCTTACCTTGTCTCGGTATGAAACAGTGGCGGCTCGTGCAGTTCAGCAACACCATTTTTCCTCCAATGGGTCTGTTGCAAACTTTTGCTACAGCAATTAAAAGTGTTAATTCCAATGTGAAATCGCCTGAAAAGTCCATTGGTGGCATCATAAAGTCATGAAATACAATATTAAACTCACAAGAGGTGTTTATTGAAATCCAAGATGGCGGCAAAATATCGAGGAATCTGAATGTATGCACCGTGATCATCCAAGGATTGCCAACTTTGACAACCTCACTGGAGGTAGAGGTTATGTGTTTGTTTACGTTGTGATTGGTTGTGATGGATATTGTGAGGTTGGCTATCCTTGAATGTTCGTGGTGCATGCATACAGATTGCTCAATATTTTGCCGCCATCTTGGATTTCATTAAACGCCTCTTGTGAGTTTATTATTGCATTTCATGGCTTTCTGATGCCACCATTGGACTTTTCAGGCAATTTTACATCAGATTGTACCCTCTATAGCGCTGTAGCAAAAGTTTGCAACAGACCCATTGATTCAATGAAAAACAATCGATTCGACATAGTGAAGCAGAGTTTCAACAACAATCGATTATTGCACATAGATTCAAACGGAGGGAAAAAAATTGTTGCCAAACTGCACGAGCCGCCATTGCTATTAACTTGCGAGAAAAGGATTTAATAGAAGTTGGCATCCAATAAGTTTTAACGACAGGTCGGTGGTTTATAAAGGCATACAAATTTGACAGTAATATAAGTAAGACAAAATAAATTCGGAGCACAGTTACTCCAGAAATTCAATTATCGTCCTTCTTCTTCCTCAACTTCCCTTCCATTTGAATCGTCTTTGAAACGTTTTCGACGCAAGACGAGACAGACGGTTGACTTTGATCGGCACTGTAGTCCTCTCCCGCGATCCTCGACAGCGTCATAATATAGGAACACGCTATCCTCAAAACAGACAACTTCGAGAGCTTTTGATTGTGCGAATAGGCAGGCACTGTTTGACGCAGAGTTTCAAAGGCGGCACTTATCGTGTGAACTCGCGTCCTTTCTCTGGCGTTGGCTTCCATACGCCTCTCTCTGGTCATATTCTTGTAATTCCTCTGCTGAGACTGACTAGACTTATTACTACTATACGCTTTCTTAGACTTATTCGGACTTATCGCTACCGTCGACGACGAGGAAGATGACGCCACAGGATTCAAAAATGATTCGTAAGAATCATTATTAGGACTAGTGATCGAAGGATTAGGTTCCTGTATCAACTCTGTTGCTTCCTTCTCTTGCTTAATAGCGAGCGCGATCCCTTCTCGATAAGCAGGATTTATATGTCTAATTTCATCTATAGAATTATCTTCATCACGACGTTCTGTTTTAATGCGAATTTGAGGAGGCCTAAGTTGTGGTGATGGTAGGTTCAGGCTAAAATCTGGGGTAGAGGAGGGTTCTAATTTAGGAATTCTGGGAGGTTCGTGTGGAGGAGGAGGTGGTGTGGATGTTTCGTGGTTTGGAGGGAGGTCTGTCCTACGTAGTTTTCCGGCATACTTAGGTTTGTATATCCAGTCACTTCTGGACATAGGTTTGTTCGTGACGACTAGTGACAAGGGCTCGTCTTGATCAGTTGATGGAGGAGGGGGTTGAGGTCGGTAAGACGGTGGAATGTAACCACAAGGAACGGATTGAGGTATCGTGTGAGGTTCGGGTTGAAGTTGAGGTTGAGGTTGTGATTGGGGTTGCGTTGGGGGCGGAGGCGGCGGGGTTCGGACTTGCGACGATTCGTGATTCCAAGGACGGAACGGGCTACGAGATTTCAGATCTGGTTCGGTCTTGATTTCGGTTTTCACTTGGATCCGTCGCTTTTTCGTCATCTCGACGTCGAAATCTCGTCTAGGCTCGATACACTTGCGCTTGATGACGCTGCACTTGTTGACGTTGTCGCGGTCGCGGTTGTTGCGGAGGCCTCCGATAGCGTGAACTTTGACGTCAACGCTGTCCTCGCTGGCGTCCGTCGGTGAATTGAGATCCGCGTCCAGGTCCTCGTCCTCACCCGAACAGAATCCGGCATCGCGGTTGTCCGACGGAGAACTCATTTTCAAATCTGTGAACAACAAACAAACAAAAGCAAATCATTAGACACAAATTCGATTAAGTTTGTAACACAAAAAAATAAATAAAAAAAATAAAATAAAAAATAAAAAATAATAATATTATCCCTTTATGTACCAAGCCCGAACATATTCGTTTACTTAAGCTGTTTTACACGGTTTCAGTTCATGACACTGACAGTCAAAGCTGTAGCCAGGAATTCGTCTTTCTCTCGTTATGCCCATTTGAACGCATGCGTTAGAGAAGGATGAAGATAAAGGCTATCACGTGACTCCAGCCCCTTTTTCTGTCCTTTTCTAACACATGCAATCAAATGGGCCTGGAGAGAGAAACACAAATTCCTGGCTACGGCAATGCTGACAGTAGATGAACGTTGATTTTTGTACATTCCAACAGAGAGCTTCATGGGGCGCCTTCAAATACTGATGTAGTCAAAAACAAGAACATCGGAGTAGGAATATTTATCTACCAGCTTGATTTGAATGAGTCCGCGGTGAGTTGACGCCTTGACGGATTGAACTGGGAATTGAAAGGGTTAAGGCCTGTAGAACTTCATCTAGAGACTCTGTCTATGTACTTACATAAATACACTTGTACGTTGTACCACTCTTAAAAATGGTTCAACACACACAAATTGTCCCACGCTGACAACGAAAGAAGAGCTCTTCAAAAATATGTTCAGGGTTCTATAGTAATAAATTCCCGACAAGAAATTCTGGCGTTTGCGGTGAGCGTACTGGAAGAGCTCGTTTCAGAAGAAAAAATATACCAGAATTCTCGTCAAAACGGATGATCAGCTTCTTTTCGAGAACTCCTCTCATCATGTAAAGAAATACTGCATACTTTTGCATGAACATCCCTTATCACTGAACAACCCCTTCCCCCTTCGTCATTTGAGTCCAGGCAAAAGTCCTAGGGCGCTGACATCTTTTGAAGAAGAAAAGTCCCGACTTGCAAACGTAGGCGGATGAGGAAGCCAGACAGGAGATTCGAGGAGGTGCGAGAAAACAATCTGAACTCATGATCACGTAGGTGGCTCATTCAAGAGACAGAGGGGGAGAGAGGGAGAGAGAGAGAGAATGAGAGATAAAGAGGAAGAGAGAGAGAGAGAGAGAGAGAGAGAGAGGAAGAGAAGGAAAGAAAGAACCAAATCAACTCGAACGCCTGAACATGCATCGATTGGTAACCAATAAATCGAGACCCGACCAAAGATGGTAGCAATGTGGATACTTAGGAAAGTTAAGCCGCCGCGCCGCACATTGGATCGAACCACGAATTTTTACGGACATAAAAAGTTGTTGTTTTTTTGGCTTTAAAAAAAAAAAATGTTTACGTCAATATTTATTTAGAAACCACATTGTAGCTGGTGGATCAGTTTTCGCTCACATTTTTGGCGCTTTCACTCACAGTCAGTTTTTAGTAACGTTGTTATTTAATGTTCATAATCTTGATTTTTTATTCGTAAAATTTTGTCCGAGTAATTCCACATTTCAATCCCTTTGTGCGTTCGCAGCACCGAGCTACCGCGCGGTTGTTCATCTTTTGAGTATGCCGTGTGCTCTAGGGCGTCGCGGAACAGTCAGAAGAGAAAGGGAGGGGGGATGCCGCCGTCGCGATGCAATGCAATGCGATGCGTCGCGACAGCCTGGTCAAGACGACTGAAGGAGCCCCACGGGGAGGGGGGGGGGCGATTATTTGTTTGCCCGTGCGGAACGGAACAGGGCGCACCTAATACGACTGTTAAAAATGTTAAAGCACACTGTGTGAGCGCGCGAGCGAGGCGACTCTAAAACCCGCGCTAGCCGCCCGCCACCAATCACCGCATCACGCCCGCACACGCACCAGGTGAGCTCCGGTGAGCTGGTGAGTGGTGAGCCATACCACGCTCCTCCTTCGTCGAAATCCGAAGAATTTGAACGCAGCGTTGTCGCGTGATATGGAAAAATTACCAAAAAATACACTGTCTTCCTCATTTTGTTGTGATAACGAGCCGCATATCTCCCCATGTGTAATATGATGCTGCTGCACAATTGCTATAATTGATTGAATAGTCGATTCTGGTGTAAAAATCTCCAAAATTATAAAGATGGCAGCACTGAAAACTTCCGAAATCCACTCCTGAACTCAATAAAACGCTTTTATTTGCGCGAGTGTAATGGTGGCATAGGGCAGTAATAATGGGACATTCCTATCTTAATTTCGTCACTCTGTCTATGCTGACAAGGATGATTCACAGAGTAATTAGTCATTAGAGTAGTGATCCACGTCCGACGAATGGTACCGTGACACCTCTATTGACATCGGTGGCAAATGAAAGTCGTTTCTCCTTAATTTCGACACTCTCTCTAAGCTGACAAGGATGATTATCAGGGTAATTAGTCGGAAGGAAAGTCGTCTCCTATTGGTCACTTCTTGACGGAGTTACAGTATTGGTAGATTCGAATCTCCCATCATTACTGCCGTGGGCCACCATTACGCTCGCGCAATGGTGGCCATTGCGCGATGTTGAATGAGTTCAGGAGTGGATTTCGAAAGTTTTTAGTGCTGCCATCGTTATTTTTTGAGGTTTTTACACCAGCATCGACAATTAAATGACTTAGAGCAAAAGTGTGCAACAGCCCCAATGTGTAATGCATGGGAAATTCTGGGGAAAACATGTTTTATTTGGGTCCTCTATAGTCCTAGAGAAGTCTATAAACACCAAAATCAAACAATTCTTTGTCATAGGGGCATATGGAACAGAAACGTTTTGCAAGTCGCTGATCAAATTTTTTTTTTTTTACAGTGTTTTCATATGAGATGAGGATGCATCAATTTGGGATTTTTCTTTCGACTGAGAAAAAAGACTGCTCTGATTGACAACTCAATGAAAAAAATTAAGTTCGACTCATTGACACTGATAGAGATGCGTTTTTATTAGTAGCTTACCGTCTGCCCTAAATGCTCTTATACCAAAGGCGAGCCTTTCAATTGACATTTTCATCCACTGATTTCTTGAAAATTGGCTTGTCAAGATTTTAAGGAACACGGAAAAAAAAGATTAGTGAAAATAACCATACGGATACCTGATTTTGGCACCTGCTAGATGTTATGGTAAACTTGACCAGAAGTATGGTACATTTGCCGATACTTTGAGTAAATTTGACATGCAATCAGGTAATATCACCTAGTGCCTAGTCAAAACATAGTATACTTCTGGTTAACATTACCATAAAATCTAGCAGGTGCCAAAATCAGGTATCCGTATGGTTATTTTCACCGTAGTTTTTTTTCCGTGAACCTTCAGCTTATTAAGTCTTCCCCTCTATGTCCCCTCCCCGAAACTTGGGCCCAACAGCGTTCTATATTTAATCAATTACGTTGGACAGGATAATTCTGGTGGAGTTCTTAGAACCCCTAAAGAAAGCTTTAAATTTTTCCGGTTTTTAATATAAAATATCCCAAAATTGCTTCTTTTGAAGCTTAAAATTTCAAATTTCATAGGCGGCACGCCGAAAAATTTTCTAGGTACGTGACTGTCGCTAATGGATCTCTATCAAAATTCCAATTCAAATCTGATTAGTCATAGCAGCATTTTCGTTGCATTTCAACCTAACTCTTATACTAGAGTACATCTCCGCGCGAGCTTCACTGTGACATGGAACGCCCTGTAAATGAAGTACCCGTGAAGAGGGTGCGGGAGGAGGGGTTGCGCCGGCTGCCGAGGAAGTGAGGAGGGCTTATAGTCAGGGGTCAGGGCGCGATGGAACTCCGAGGGAGGAATCGCAATCCGGTCGTTTGGAAATTCATTCATGAAAATGCGTCAGATACTCCACACTTGCGTGTTACGAGTGTCGTCTTCGTATCGTTTTTTTCCGAGTTATTTGCTCTCGGGGACAGAACTTGCGCGTGTTTCCTTCGGTCACGTGCCGTTGCTTTTAGCTCAACCCCTTAGTTTTTTTCTTCTTCTTTTTCTTAGATTCATCCGAACGATGATATAGTATACAATGCTTCCTTCCGGAATCATTCTCGTGATGAACGCTCTCTTTGTTGAAACAAATAATGGTGGTTTTAAAGGAAATCTCTCACAAAGTGGAGACGATTCGCTTTATTTCAACTCACAAAATATAGTCTTTGTTTTTACATTGTTCTCCTGCGATCTCAAACTTACAAGGTAGACAATTTTTGAGAAGAAATAAACTATAGTTTCAAGTACCGAAAATTGGATAAACTATAGTTTTAAGTACCGAAAATTGGCAATAATCGATTAATCCGTGGGCGAAACTCTGACAACTCGTCGGTTCAATGTACATGACTGATAAATCCAATCTCGTGCAAAATAAAGGACTTCACGGTTTAATATGGCGTTTTCTGATCTAGCACAGTGGATTTACAGCAGGGTTAATTTTTGGTGAATATAGAAAGTCGGCTTTTTTAACTAATCGATGATTCCATCTCTTGAAGAAAAGATTACACAGTCCAGAACAGCATCATGAGTATAACGCACGGGAATCATCTGATCCGTAACAAATTTTCCAATCGATGGTGAAAATCAAAATTCCATCAAATTTATATGTCAACGATGTTTCCATCGGTGGACGAAAATATTACAGATCCGTGCGTCCCCGCCACACTGTTGACCTGCGGACTGTGATATATTTTTGGTAAACGGTGAAATTGTTGATTAAAAAAAAAAAAAAAAAAAAAAAAAAAAAAAATTATAATAATCTACTTAAGATCTTCAGAACAGCAGCCCTGGCTGACAGACTTGTCACTGAGAGCAATCACTTCTTTAAAAACAAGGAAACACGTTTACTTGTGACAGTTTTCCTTGCGAGAAGTAAAGTTCTGTTGCATGAAGGAGAATCACTGTCACAACAAGGAATCAATTACTTGTAGCAGCAGACATTTTCCTTGGGTAAAAGGAATTTTCCCTTCGCCAATATTTCACTGTGCAGTTTCTTTAACACAAACGAAATAGGTACACCTTGGATTAAAAAAAGAATTCTCTCAGTGGTGACAGCGGTAAGTGGCGTTTCCGATCAAGGTTGAACCAGGAACCAAAACCTACCAGTCGGAAGATGGAGATCCAGGATCCAGGATCCAGGATGCAGCGACCAAAATAAAAAGAGTATAGGTGACAGTAAACAAATAACCTCTCGAGTCGAGAGGGAGAGAGAAAGAAAGAAAGGGTGGGAGAGTAAAGATATACAGACAAGGGACTCCAAATTTGGAAAGGGGCCGCGTGACGCGAAGGCAAAGGGCCCTGGAACCGCGGTCGAGTCGCTGACATTCGAAACAAGGTACACGCGCTCGCCTGCAGGTCGCATGTGCGTGTGTATACTTATAAACGTATACCAAATTAGCCCAGGCTATAAAAGGAAGATTAATTAATCAGGCAAACGATGATCGGTCGCTATTCTTGCACTGGCACACCGCCGCACCGGGACCGAGGGCCGGGGCACGGTCGGAGAAGCACGCGGGCCACAGCCGCCAAAGCCACGGCCACACCGTCAATGTAAATAACACAAAAGTGGAGGGCAGACAACAGCAGGGGTGATCCAAGAATGGAAAACACATCTGGGACTCTGACTCTCTCAGTCCTGACTCCTCCACCTCCACACACTCACACATAGACGATACTCAGGGCTCTTAGGCAAAGGTTCCTCTATGCCAATATTTTCCACTCCTTACAGGTACCTACTACATATAATAGCCCAGGAAGTGCACATTTCCAGATACAGGCCTTCCATAAATGCTGGACTTTTTAACTCGGCCTGAAAGTTGGTTCTTTTGATTTTGTCGCAGAGGAAGATCGCCTGAAGTAGAAATACTCGGAACAATATCCGAAGTTTGTCTTCCTCTCTCTTTCTTCCTTCTCAAACTCGAAGTTTTATATTGATCGATCTTTCGCACAAAATTTCAACAAACTTTCAAATTTGTCATCGTTCTTGATCATGGAATCAAAATTTGAGAATACTATATCAATAACTTGGAATTTTTGTGTGGTCACAACCAGAGTTGGGCAAATAATGGGGGTGGTAATCGTAATCGTCGTTTTTTCTAAGGGCGATTTTATGATAACCAGGGCTGATTTTTAACAAGCCACCTAGCATATTAGTTGCAGAAGAATCAAATCTAATCAAAAAGACCCTAAAATTTACTATTTATTAGTGAAAAATACATTTATTTACCATCCAAAGGTTTGACCGTTACCGATTACCCAGTAATCGTGTAATCGATTACACTTTCTATTTGCCCAACTCGGTCACAACCCGCATAATATAAGCAGTTTTACACGACTGTCTCCAAAACACTGACTTTCGGGGAAACACTAAAGGCACAATCGTTCTCGTATCAGCGAGTAATTAAAAAAAAAAAAAAAAAAAAACAACTCACAATTTCGTCACTATGCTCACGTCCATTCGGATTCGGGGGGAGGGGGGGGTGCGAAAACCAGGAAAAACCTAGAAAAATCGTCCATCGTCAATTAAGAATAACGATAATAGGTAGTACAAAACGCTCGTCCAAACTGCGAGGGTGAGAGGAGAGGCTACAGTATTGTTTCCGGAGTTTTACAGGACACTGTATACTGCGTAAACAGCGTGTCGGGTCGGATATAACGGGACGAACTTCGCTACCCCTTCAGCGAGAGAAGCTCGCGACGCGACGCGCGCCCGTCAGCCCGCTCGCGTGCGATGTACATGAATATGGTCCCAGAATAACACTGCAAGGAGTTCCCGAGGGAGGAACATGTGTCGACCAAATGTTACAGCCTCCCCCCCCCCCCCACTCAATCTATTAATTTCATCCACGGGGCAATATGTGACGAGCGAAAGTGTTCATGCGATACTGAAGGGAGGGTTGAGGAGGGGTGAGTGAGAGAAATAGTCAATAGCCTCTCTACAGTTGAGGTGAGCCTGAGCGCGGGAAAGCGGCAAAGCGCGACTAAAGTCAACCGTTGGTGCCGCTCGCCGCCACCAATGTATATAGTAGCTGTAGCATATTGTGTATAAGTTATATGTATAGGAGGGCCAATGCTAATTTGGGTTCGGGCCGGGGGTCAAGACTCAAGGGACACATCTTTACTTAACGTGATTCTGGGCGACACTCCCGGAGATTATAATCCCGCGGGTTGGATACCGCGGAGCGCCACTATGTAGCAGCTTTCTTTGCATACATTTTTTTTCGGATGATTTTAATGAAACAACAAGAATGGAGCTTTTGCCGCAGAGCCAGATTTGCCAGTTGTAAGGCTTCCGTCTCCTTTCATCTCACATTATGAGTGTCGCCAGCTCCCTGCACCAACCCACCTAATGGGGCTCTTACAAATTTTTGCTACAGGGGATTGAAGAGTTGATTCTTGCAAAAGAACCTGTAAAAATGACGATATGAGTACACTAAAAACGCGCGAAATTCATTCTCAGAATCGGGCTTAATGGCGGAGAGACACAGGTATCATGGGAAATTCCTACCTAAATTGAGACAAGTCTCTAAGTTCTTCTACTGCAGAGAAAGCGACATAATAGAAAGGAATCTCCCGTGATACCTGCGTTGAACCGCCATTACGAACTTTCCTTTGTAGCAGCTAAGTGAGTTTATTACTGCACGGAGAAAAAAAAAATTAGGTTGTGAGAACTGAACTTCGGCTCATATGGAACACCGAGGTGTTCGGTTACAGTAACCAAAGTTTTCGGTTGTGAGTATACCGAACTTCAGTTAAGAGTATCGAAGATTTCGGTTAGTGTGGCTAATACTATGACTCACATTTCGTTCCTACTGAACCACTTCGGTACTCCTAACTGAAGTTCGGTACTCACAACTGAAAACTTCGGTTCCTGAACCAAACACCCTCAGTGTTCCGTATGAACCGAAGTTTTTTTCTCCGTGTGAATTTGAGGCTTTCTTAGAGTGATTTTTGATAGTTTTTACATTAGATTGACTTATCCATTTGCTCACAGTAAAAGTTTGTTAGAGCCCCAATCCCCATAGTGGAGAGGCCAAAAAAAAAAAAAAAAAAAAAAAAAAAAAAAAAAAAAAAAAAAACATCACATTAAACTGAAAATTTGTATCTTCAATGCCAAGACCGGCAGCTCTGCATAATCGGGGCAAAAAAAAAAAAAACCAACAACGCGATCCTTGAAAGAAAATGTGGGAAAATGCTAAGAAGATTCGAGAGCCCGCGATGTCCAGAAAAATACCACCAACTAATTGAAACCAAAGAACGGCCATAGAACAATCGGAGGGGGGATACAGTTACCTTTGAAACGCGTGAGGCATTCTTGAAAGGAAATAGCGTTACACATACAAATACGCATGCATACATTCTACATGAACTTACTTACATACGCAAACACTTGCATTTTCATTTTTATTTTCCACCGGTTCCCCGCGTGAGATACTCATCAGGCAAGCTCCCCGCTCCCTGACCGATTGAAAACCCACATATTATAAAGGCAGATGGAAAATGCATAGATCTGCGAGAGATCGGGTCTCGAATCTCGAATGGGGTCTTATTACGATTCTCACGGGTCACTTCGTAAACATATACATGTGTATACACTTGCTCGTATTTAGCAGCTCGCCTGTATCGCTATCCGACGCCGCGCCGCGCCGGCGGCGCACACCTGTCTAGGATCGTTAAAAAGTGGCTACAAATCAGAGACTAAATTTCTCTTTAATTTATCATTTATGAATTTCCAATGTGGCTGTTGCACGCTTTTGCTACAAGCGATTTAATAGTCAATCCTCGTGTAAAAACCTCCAAAACTAATGATGGCAGCACTAAAAACTTCCAAAATCCACTCCTAAACTCAGAAATGAACGTTTTTATTTGGGCGAGTGTAATGGTAGCACAGGGCAGTAATAATGGGAGATTCCCACCTTAATTCCGCCACTCTCTCTATGCTGACAAGGATGATTCACACAGTAATTAGTCATCAGAGTAGTGACCCACATCCGATGAATGGTACCGTGACACCTAGTGACACCAGTGTCAAATGAATGTCGTCTCCTATTGGTCACTTCTTGATGGAGTTACAGTATTGTTAGATTCGAATCTCCCATTATTACTGCCGTAAGCCACCATTACGCTCGCGCAAATGAAAGTGTTTATTGAGTTTAGGAGTGGATTTTGGAAGTTTTTTTAGTGCGCAGCCATTGTTATTTTTGGAGGTTTTCACACCAGAATTGACTATTAAATCGCTTAAAGCAAAAGTGTGCAACAGCCCCAAAACTTTTCAGTAACATTTCCCAGTTGAAAGTAATTGTTAAAAGAGTTTTTTGTGATTAAAATTGATCTCGAAAGTTTATAAATGATGAATTGATGAGAAATTTACTATCTGATTTTTGGCCAATTTTTGACAATCTCAGACCAAAGTGCGGCGATGTCTGTTGGCGATATCTTGGCATGGCGCTTGCAATTTAAGTTGCACCTCTTGTAAGTACCATCGTATCACGCTGCTGCATCTTGTTTATTTATCGCAATGCTATAAGTATTGTTTAAATGCATTACCGCTCCGATATCCGAATCCGATTTGCTCGTCTTCTGGCCGATCCTTATTCATCTCAACTATCTTTCCTCAACCTCTCCCCTCTACTTTCCTACTCGTACTGAAAGAAACAATGCTAAAAGTCATACGTGTGTACCAGGCGGAACATAGTTGTCTCACTGTGCATATTTCCCAAAGACATTAGCCTCGTTTATGCGATCATCTCAACCCGGGCTCTAGAACCTGGGTTCAGCCGAACCCGGGTTGAGATGCTCGCATAAACACTTCGAATTTCGCTGAACTCGGGTTCGACTCGACCCCGATTCGAACCCGAGTCGAGTCGGTGAACTCGGGTTGAGATTTCACGCATAAACATTTCGGAGTTCAGAACCCGGGTTCACGTCGCATCTATGTCACCAAATCGAGCGAGGTTAAACAAGCGTCTGATGCGGTCGAACTTGTCCATACCGCACCAAGTATCGCCGCAATTTTCGACAAAAATGTAAAAAAACACAGAGAAGAAGACGAAAGAAATCCTTTGAACTCGAGTTCAAATACGCGGGTGTTTATGCGCTAACCCGAGTTGGACCCGGGTTGAAACTCAACTCGGGTTGAGATCTCTGGCATAAACGAGGCTATATTGTAGAAGAGGACTGGCAGGCATAATACACTGAGAGATTTTTTTTTTTTTTTAATCCAAGGTGTATTTCGTTTGCGTTATTGTGTTAAAGAAACTATGCACAGTGAAATATTGACTAGGGAGAATTCCTTTAATCCAAGGAAAACGTTTGCTGCTACAAGTAAAGTTAAAATTGACGAGCTTAAAGACGGTGAGCTTTTTAATCAGTATTTCTCTGATAGATATTTATTATGATAGGGGTAATTCAATGGTAATAGGACTTTTGGCAGACGCCAATAATTACTGTCACAGAAATTGCATCATTAAAATGTTCAAAGCTACCGAACGAATACGTCAAAGGGGATTCTTTAGGCAAAGTAAAAAAAAAAAACATTTAAATTTGATGATTCATTGAAATGCAATGACAGAATGATTGTGGTCACTAAGCAAAGTAATATACTGCATGTTCTGTCTCGAAGAATTCTAGATTTTCCGATTTTGACAACTTTGGAACGCCTGTTGAACAACTTTATTAGATAATTTTGAACGTGAATTAAACTTCTGTGCTAACGCAAGAGAACATGGATCCTCAAGGACGATCAGCAGCTTCACGCGCGACTCCCTCGAAATTTAGATTTGCGACCGTTCTATCTTGGAACAACTCATTACCTTAACTATGGTTACTCGTTGACAGAACTCGCATTGGACAAATTCCTGGCTATAAATTTGGTAATTTTCCTCAAAAATGGAACATCGGGGGCAGGGGGGATGTATATTTAATGAATGGAATGCCTCGCCTGATGGGCATCATAACTGAAACTGAAAGAATGAACAAAACTAAGAAGTCATGAACACGCGAGAGAACATAACAGAGATTTCACTATTTTGAAGAGGTATGCAGCTATCATGTAATAGACAAAAGAATGCGCCGAGTTATTTAATCGGACTCCTCCTTAACACATTAAAACGGGCGATGTTCACCATTGCTTTGTTCAGCTATTCTCTCCGAGAGGTTCTATGAGGTATAAGGAAAAGAGAATTAGTGTGTGAGGGTGCGGGGGGGGCGATTGCTCGGATCAGAGGTTGTATCACTGCGCGTAAGAATTTCAAGCGCGCTGCTTCTGAGTCAAGGTCGTTTCATACACTGTACAGGATTCAGCGGCCGAGAAGAAGCAGGTTTTCCGACAATCCTGCTTGAAAATTACCGTCTTGTGGATATATTTCGCAGGTACCTACATCAATCCCAAGCACGAAAAAAAGGAGTGGAGGAAAAAAAAAAAGAAAAAAAAAACGATGAGAGAAAAAAGTAAAAAGAACACAGCTTAACGAGAAAGAATAAAGTAAATGAGAGAAAAATAGAAGGCAACCAATTCATTGGAATCTCAACTTCTGCGCCAGAGCGGACAAGTTAAGCTGGTCCGACCAGGCGCTCAGCAGAGCTCAGTCTCCCGATCACACTCACTCACACTCACACTCACCTCCGACGTATTGTCGTGCTTGCGGATCGCTAGCCCCGGCCCGAACAGGTAAGTCTGGCGCCAGGACCAGCGCCATGCCCCCCGTACACCATACCAAGCGCCGCGCCGGCCGTGCCGTGGTTCCAACCGGAGTCATTCAAAATAATTGAGCGCGACGACCGGCGTTCTATTGTGGTTAAGTACCTACGAAGGAATCTTATCCGTGTGAGATACAGAGTTCCTTGACAGAAAACCCGAAAGGGCTGTCGAGTGTGCATCTATCTATAGCTATAGCAATGAAATGTAAGCAACTCCTGCCTCTTGCCGTTCTTAGTTTGTCCCCCGTTCACTATATCCATCTCACTATCAGTTTTTATCCTTGTTTTCCTTTTTATTTATTTTTTTTTACCCTGTCCTCATCACAACAAGGACAGCTACTGCGGTTCTTCTACATCTACTAAAATCCAATGTCACCTGACTGGACGGACCAAATTCCAAGAAGTCTAATTTTCCGATCAACTGAATAAGCGCTATGCACAGTATCAGTGGTGATTTCTGGGAGGGGAGGCCTTGGGGGCTCAAATCCAGACCCCCCCCCCACTTATTTGGAAGGAGGGCTTAAAAGAGCGAGGATAAATATGGGGGAAAAGAAAAAAGAAGAAAAGTAAAGAGAAAAAAAACAAAGACGTCGATGGATCAGAGTTGGGCAAATGGGGATGCGATTACCAAATATTCGTAATCGTCGTTTTTTCGGAGGATTATTTAATGGTAATCAGGGCGTATTTTTTACAAGCCATCCATTATATTAGTTGCAGAAGTATTAAATCTGGTAAAAAAGACCCTAAAGTTTACTATTTATGTGTGAAAACTACATTTAATTACCATCTAAAGGTTTGACGGTTGCCGATTACCCAGTAATCGTGTAATCGATTACACTCCTATTTGCCCAACTCTACGATGGGTCCTGTTACGATAACCCTCCGAACAACCGTGTAAGTTCCGTACTCCTGCAATTTTCAGAATCACTCCTTCAAACAGCCAAAATAAAGTGAACATAAAAAGAGACAAGTGCCAAAGCCCAAAATACAGCGCGACGCTGCATACGATAACTATTCCGACACGCCCGATATGGTGTTGCGTCCGGGCAAAATGAAGGAGCAGTGTCACCGTGAGGGCGTGAGCGAACCATAGCCTCACGAGGCACCTCACCTGCTGGAAAAACCGCAAGGAATATATGGAGCTTCCGAGAGATAACTATTCCTACACGACGGTATGGTTTTTGCATACACTGTAAATTGAAGGCGCAGGATAATTAAAGGCTGCTCCAAGAATGACTGGACTTGACAACAGTAGGTTTGAAATCTAGTCACTGTAGTTTGAATGAAAACATCAACTTCTTACTGCTCTGTAACCAATCAGGTTGCCCTATCCAGAGTTGTGCAAATAGGAGTATAATTGATTACACGATTACTGGGTAATCGGTAATCGCCAAAAAACCTTTGGAGGTAATTGAAATAATTGTTCGCAGATAAATAGTAAACTTTAGGGTCTTTTCGATTAGATCTAATTCTTCTGCAGCTAATATGGTGGGTCGCTCGTAAAAAATAAGTCCTGATTACCATGAAATCACCCTCCGAAAAAACGACGATTACGATTAATACCCCCATTTGCCACACCTCTGAAATGGCTCTGATTGGCTAGAAATTATTTGATCGACACTGGCGTTTGATGTCCCCCGAAAAGTTCCGAACCTGAAATTTTACCCGAACCGAATAATAAAACACGATTATTGAGAGTTGAGACACAGTCTCGGAGGCTATTTCCACGGCTACGGCTTGAGAGGGAGTGAGTGAAGGAGGGAGGGAGGGAGGGAGGGAGGGAGGGGCATTGGAGATTTCCACCACCGTGTCACACATCGTACTTCCATTAAAAGTGTGTGGTGTTTTGTTTTCAAGTTCCAGCATCCCTTAATGGCCTGCCGCACCGGACTCTACATATATTCAGTCGGCATTGTTTGCACTCCGCATCGGGCCGCTTCACGGGCCCGGGTGGTGGTGGTGTTGAATTCTCACACCTCACAACTCACACTCACGTGCGGAAAAGCAGAATAAATAGGGAAATAAAAATAATACGACGACTCATCGATCGTGAGCATACTCTTCTTCTGTCGAGCTTGCGTCGCGTCACGTCGCTTCTGGTACGATGAGAGCCGTGGAAAGGGAGGAAACGTCACAGCTGCTATCGCGGTTTAACTCTTGTTTTTGTATTCTCAAGGAGCAACCCCCCGTCCCCCCCCCCACATCTCCTCACGGACTATCAGTATCCCTGCGTGTTGATCCGGAGCTGGGAGGTCCGACTACAGGGGGGAGCGGGCGGGACACCCCACGCCGCGGCCGCACCAGTATCGCCACAATGCTACAATGCTCCTGTTTTAAAAACATCCCTAAATGCACATTACAGCTCCAGCTACATAAACACACCGGGAAGAGAGAGAGAGAGAAAAAAAAAAAAAAAAAAAAAAAAAAAAAAAAAAAAAAAGATACGCGCCGCTAATGATTCTCCGCTGTCTCGTGCTTTTTCATCCGTTTACTGTTTTTGGAACCCACCAAGTTCCGCACACTGGATCAAAGTATGAAGTTTACCGGACATCATTTTCAGAACTAAAATCAAGATTTAGGGGGATAAATGAAACTAGATAACTAAACAAGCAGTTAAATAATTGGTCTGAGATGTTAAAACAAGTTGGATTTAACGGTTGATGCAAGAAATTACCAAATTTGAAACATTTTTGAAAAAAAAAATAAGTAAAACATGTTTTTGATCGAAAAAGTCCAAATATTTGACCCGCTGTGAGCCGCTCGGTTCCTCCCCTCACATATTTTCAGTCCTTTCACTCCACGAATTTCCCCCGTGCCCGCGCTTGCATTGGCTTTTTCACTTTCTCGCGGACCCCCTCCCGAATCTCTCCCATTTTCTTTAGCGGTCTCTCCTCGTCCCCTTTTACTGTCTACCCCTTTCACACGTGAGCCGTGCCATCGCTCATTAAAATAAAATAAAAGCTATTAAGTGTCAACAAGCGCTCGAACGTGGTTGCGGATTAAACTGTCATTCAGAATCATATAAACAGTGGCGAAGCGTGACATTTGGCAAGAATGTAGTTTCTCCATTTAAATTCACCAGAAAAGTCGAACGCTTCAGTCATCGGCGATGACCAGGCATTTCGACCTTTCTAATGTGTTTAAATAGGGAAAAGGCAACGTTGCCAAATCGCACGCCTCGCCACTGCATATAAACGCGAGACTACTGCCGTTTTGAGGGTCTTGAATGGCATTCCGTACAAATCATTGGTGATTCAACCTTCAACCGGTTGAAACAAAGATATCTGATAGGTTGAGAGTTATACACTGAAAAAAAGTGAAAGTGCATGTACATTTGTCACTTACAATAAGATGGATCCTACGTAGCAATTTGGTTGGGTAAAAACTAACCATCTTATCGTGAGAATCAACTGCATTTAACCTACACTGAGAGAAATCACTTCTTTTTTTTTTTTTAAAAAAAAAGAGACTTGTTTACTTGTGACAGTTTTCCTAACGCGAAGTAAGTTCTGATTGCATAAAAGAGAATCACTGTCACAACAATGAATATTTTACTTGTAGCAGCAGACATTTTCTTTGGGTTCAAAAAATTTCCCCTTAGTCAATATTTCACTGTGTAGTTTTTTTAACACAAACGAAAAACACCTTGGATTAAAAAAATGAATTCTCTCAGCGTAAGCACTAAGCATCCGCAACACGGCAGCTGTTTTGGCAAAGGCTGAATGAGAATATGGAACTGGAGGATAGAACAGATTGTAGAGCATAAAATGATGCAAAGAAAATGAGTTACCGAGAAAGCTTAGAGTCGAGGCACGTCAGAAAATTATAATTGTTGAATAATGAGGGGGTGTCACTGCAATCATGTCGACTATTAAATCGAGGCTAATAAAGTTAATGTGTGAGAGCTGCAGCGTTGTTCGTTGAATAAATTCGCGTGTTTTCAGTATACTTTGTTTATTTACTCGAACTTTGCACCGCCAACGCTTGAATGTAGTCTAAAACTCAAATGAGTCGCGCATTCCGTTTAGTTCAGTGCGGGCGTTTCGTTTACAGAAGTTTCGTTTATAGAAGGGCCCGGGGGGGCGTCGGAGAGGCAGCGGGGGTGGATGGCCGTCGCCTCTCCTTGCGTCGGTCGACCCCATCAGCGACAACGACACATCTGCCCCGCATTTGGGTCACTT
The DNA here is from genome assembly GCA_011764245.1 of Trialeurodes vaporariorum. NCBI lineage: Eukaryota > Metazoa > Arthropoda > Insecta > Hemiptera > Aleyrodidae > Trialeurodes > Trialeurodes vaporariorum. The sequence continues at coordinate 58,948,605 of VMOF01000111.1, read as the reverse complement.
CAGCAGCTGTAAATGAGCGTATGCGTGTCAAATTAATGTGAAGTGCAAGACTTTTTATAAGAGCCAATAACTGGCACGACGCACAGTGACCGATGTCCCTATCCGCGGATGATGTTTTTTCAATTTCGTCTCATTTTTCAAAAAAAAAAAAAAAAAAAAAAAAAAAAAAAAAACATTAAAATGACAGCTGAGGCGGTATCTGGAAAGAGAGTTCAAACAATCCACCAAGTTTAGTGAGCTCTCTTTCACGAAATTGATATAAAATTAGGTCCGTCGATATAAAGTCACACCTGATGTGAGGTACGCGAGCAAACGCAAAAGTTTTGACAGATAAGAATGTACAGTCAACGAATTAAATAATGTCAGTTGACTCCTTAAATTTTGGTTCAGCTAGGCAACCTGCAATACCCAACACAAGGGATTGAAGCATTGCAGGTGGCCTAACTTACTAAAATTTAAGGAACCTACTGACATTATTTGATTCGCCTACTGTACTTTGAAAAATTGAAACGCTTGGCGAGCTCTGTCAAAGCTGATTGCGACCTATGAGTGCATTGTTGGCAGTGGCGTTGCGTGCCATTTGGCAACGTCATTATGTGTCAATTTAAATCTACGTAGAGGGTTGAATGCGAAGGTGTTCATCAAACATCCAATAGTTCGATCTTTTTCATGGGTTTAAATGGACGGACCGCAATGTTGCCAAATTGCACGCTAAGCCACTGATTGTTGGCTATCTCTGTTAAAGGCCTGGCCGTGACAAAGGCCATATACAAAATGACAGTCTCGAGAAGAATAACTCGAGTCTTATGTAGTACACTAAAATGACATTGCTGCAGCAATACTGCGGTGCTCTTAACCGCATCTCAACGAGCAGGGAACTGAGCAATGAATATACAGAAAAATACGCTAGCCCTGACTTGAGCCATGGTCAATGTTCGTGCCCGCTTCCCTTCCCCGTCCATCCCTTCTTGTCCCGTCTATCCCATTCTAATCCCGATCTACATGATTATTACAGCTGGCTGTTGTCTGGCCCTTTGGCCCCTTCCACGGTAAAGCTATAGTCCGCGACGAGTCGCCCGCCACTCATTTAATAATCATTCAACCCATCTTATAATTCCGGGTTCGAGTGTTTGACAGGACAGAGATCTCCTCTGACCCCTTTTCAATGATACCAGCGACAACCTAACGTAACTCATCTTTTGTTGGGTACAACGCGACGGTGGTATGATCGCATCTGATCCCAGCAGTAATCTCTTAATCCGACGCAGTCGTCGAAATAGCTGACATTATAGTACACATCCGTTTGCTTTGAATTCACTTCAAGCCCCCACCAAACCGATTCCCTCTAATTTGACTCCGGAGTTTGCATGCTAATTTTTAATGACTTTTTAATTGGACCATAACTGAACTGTGCGCTTTTAATAGGGCTTCAATTTGTCATTTGATAAGATTCTAACAGAAGTCTTAACATTTGTAGATTCGTATGTTGAGAAGGGGGGGGGTGATTACCGACCTGCATTAACAATGGGGCTCTTGCTAAATTTTTCGCTGTATGCAATCGAATAGTTGATTCTTGCGTAAAAGACAGCGAAAATGACAATGAGCATAGTAAAAAATCACGAGAATCCCTCATAGCCTTGCAAAATGACAGTAAAATTTTAACGCATAATGGCGGAGCTACTCAGGAACCATGGGAGATTACTAACTGATTTGGGAAATTCGTTAAGCAATTTAGTGGGTTTAAAAATAATCGCATCTAATATTGAATACATCTACAATTGACCGTATGCAATGGCGTAGCCTGGAATTTTTCAAGGAGGAGGTCGGACGTCCGAAAATTGGAGTGGGGGGGGGGTCCAAAAATACTAATTTGGTCAGAGTCTGAAAACACAAAAAATGACCTTTTTTTAGGGCAAATTTTGGTGTCAAGGGGGCGGGAGGTTCGGACCACCTGTACCCCCCCCCCCCCCCCCCCCCCCCGGCTATGCCACTGTGGCGTATGACTGCAGGGAATATTAGTTAACTATCGCGCCGGTATTATTTAACTATCGCGCTGTAAGTATTAACCCCCCAAATCTTTATAAACAATGTAGGAACCATCGAAAGGTAAAATTTACTCTTCTTCTATTTTCAGTGTATACGACTCGATAGTGCGATTTTATAATTATTGCAGCTGGATTTTACATTCTCATAAAAAATGCCCAACAAAACCCGACTTCCATAATGATCGATTCTATCGAGTGGATCATTTACTCAGTCCTATAACGATTTGAACGTCCATGATCACACAGAAAAAAACTTCAACAATTATTTCTAATTTAAAAACAAATATTTTTACTTTAAAAACAATTAATTTTACTTTAAAAACAATTAATTTTTGTTTAGAAGTACGTCTCGCATGGTCATACAATTCAAAAACATTTTTTTTAAAATCTTAAACATTTTTTCCCCTTGGCATGCACCTACTTGCGGGATGTACGCTGAATACTGAGGGATTGCCCCCCCCCCCCAACCCAACCCAGCTCAAGCCCCTGAGACGCGTCGCTTGTGATGCAAAATCCTGAATACAGACAGGGTTTTGTCACATGTTGATTGCGTCCAATGAGTGCATTTTTGGCCAATCGTTGACTCTTCTTCAACGCCGGCCGCACTGAAACCGCGTCTACAGAGGAAATAGACAGACCCATCGACCCGTTATGTTTATCGCTTTTGCTTTTTCATTCTATAAAAACTAAAATGAGCCGGCCAATAGGTCAAAATTGACGACTAAAAATAAAGAGATCATCTATCAGATGTGTTGAATAGCACATGCTAATAATGCTTATCACGTGATCTGCGGCAGGGCGGGCGCTCTTTCAGCCGAACCGACACTTTTGACACCTTCCTTGCACGCCGCGCCGGCCGCTTAAACGTTGCCAAACTTATGCCTCCATTTACTCACTCGTCTGAACTGTTTTCGACCTCCTCTCTCAAACTTACGCTACGTACATGATGATATTAAAACGTACTTCCTTGTGTTAAGATCAGTGGCAATTCGTGCTATTTGAGAAAAATATTTTTCCTTCATTCGAATCTATGTAGATTACTATCGACTTTTATCGATTATTGAATCAATTATTTTGCACGAAATCAAATGGAGGAAAAGGGGCGGATTTACATATCTTGAGACCCTACACAATTTTGCATTTGAGGCCCCCAAGAAAAAGGGTAGGATGCCTGGGCCTAGGGGTCTAAGGGCATGATCCACCGGAAAGAAAGGGAGTTTTGGAACTCAACATAATTTAATGAAAATAATTAATAATTAATTATAATTTAATCCAAATGAAACCTGAAATGAATTATGCCTGGATAACGCGCGAAGACTGCAATTCGTTTAACAACATAGTGCAAGTGTAATCGTTCATCTGATGCATAGGTCTCAACTCTCAATCACGGTCTGAGCGCATAGTGCCATAGACAGTGTTATTTTTATCCAGTATAGAGCTCTTCTTTCTTTGTCATACGAGTCGGAATAATCATTCTCGTTCACTCGCCCTCCTTTTTATTATTAGAATTGCATACCTTTGAGATAGGAAACGATCATATACATCTCCGCCTAATCTCTGCCGTGACTTTTACCGATAAAGAAACGCTCCTCTACCAAATGAGCACACGATCGACAAAAATGTGTCAATTTTGTGCTGCTTTGAAATAAAAAAAAAAACTCACAAATTTATAGCTAAATCAAGGTCCCAAAAATAAAGAGCAGAAAAAAGGGGATAGATTAATTGATGGATGGATTAAACAAATTAAGTGTTTTGAGGGCTCAATCATGTATCTTTTACACCTAGGTCTCGCGAATTTCTTTGGGCGGTCCACCACTCCTTTTTTTCCGGAAAGCAATTAAAAGAGGAACTTATAGAAGATGATGTAGGAATAAGAATGAAGGAATAAAGGAATAAAGAAGTTATAGTTGAAAATCAGATTAAAGCTAACCGATCGAAAAATATTAACTAAGGCAATACATGTATACAAATTATATAATTCGCTCTTTTTGCGCGCTCGTCAAAAATGTTCACATCAGAGCATGCATATAAACTGAAGGAGCTCGTTTCACACGGTAAATTGCTTTGCGGTAGCGTGAAGGAGGTAGACAGCGTTGCCAGTTGGTGGTCAATAATCGCCACTCAAATTAATTCGCATGCATTTAAATCAGAGTAAAATCAAATGGATTTATCTCGAAATCTGGCAACCATGGAGGTAGATTACAGGGAGAGGAGGGCATAAAAGTATTGTTGTCGACTTCTTCGATGGTTACCTGTCTCATCGTCCGCGAAGAGAAACCGAAGCTCGCCGCTTGCAAACAAGAAGTATCAAAAAATGCGCGCGGAAAGTGAATTACATGCACGGAGGCGGCCGGCGGGAGGCGCGGCGCCATCCACTATCCAGCTCTGACCGGGAGAAAAAAAAAGAAAAGAAAAAAATCTTCACAAGGACGGGAAAAGAACTCCTGATATTAATTATGGGAAATTCGTGACCATATCCAGCTGCAGAGCAAACTATTCGCCGCGTGATGACCTGATGACAGGACTAAATCTCGCAAGAATCGAGACAGCTCGCCTCGGTTCAAAGCGTTCAAACTTTGACTGCTCCTTTTTACACTGTTTGAACAGTGGCGTAGCGTGCAATTCGGCAACCTTGCAATGTGTCTATTTGAACCCATGAAAAATATCGATCTTTGCGGTGTTCGGTGAACACTTTCCTTCATATTCGACCTTTTGAAGTGGGTTCACATGGACAGAATACAACGTTGCCAAATTGCACGCTACGCCACTGATGTTCACTCCGACTCCGGTTACATGAAAGCAACACGGAGAGAAACCACTGCTTCTTTGAAAACAAGGAAACACGTTTACTTGAGACAGTTTTCCTTGCGCGAAGTAAAGTTCTGTTGCATGAAAGAGAATCACTGTCATAAACAAGGAATCTTTTAGTTTCTAGCAGCAGACATTTTCCTTCGGTTAAAGGAATTTATTTTTAGTCAACATTTCACTGTGCAGTTTCTTTAACACAAACGAAATACACCTTGGATTAAAGACAGAATTCTCTCCGTGTATGATTTTTCCCGGGGTATAGTTTTCAGAGTAAGATATTTGAGGAGTGAAAATTGGTGCGAAAAGGAGGAAAGAGATGGTCATAATTTGTACTTTTCTGGAGTTGAAAACGGGACGATACACTCCACCGAGGAGGCACGTACAGTCGTACACTCTCTCTTCGATATAGTATTTTCCGCTCTTAGACCCTATTTTCACTCCAGTGGCGAAGGGTGCAATCTGGCAACGTTGCAGTTCGTCCATTTAAACCCATTAAAAAGATCGAACTACTGGGTGTTCGGTGAACACCTTCTCATTCGACCTTTTACATGGGTTTAGATGGGCACAATGCAACGTTGTCAAATTGCACGCTACGCCACTGTTTTACTCCGCATGAGAGTGAAATATACCCTATTTTATATGTAAGCTCCGATTTTCACTCCGGATATTTTGGTCGATTTTCAACACTGTGGGGAATCGTGATAGTTAATTACGAAAGGGGGGTGGGTTCTAAATGTAATTGTAAGGATATACGATGGGCAACAGAACTTGAATCGCATATGAGAAGTTCGAGGGAGAAATTAAAAATGTCACAAAAATCAAAATTACAGTTATCATGGTCATCTAAAGGGACACAAAAATAAGTAAATTGAACAGAGATCTAAGTAGCGCAAGACAATCATTTCTTGATTCTCTTTAGAAAAAACAACCTTTCAACAAGATTCTTTGCTTTACCCTTAAAAAGGGTTTTTGTGACATGTTTCGTTCCTTTGCAGAGCTCATTTTAGAAGAGTAGGTGGACTTGAACGTTTCTACTTTTTCAGTTGGCATGAAAAGTAAAGTTATAAAAAAGAGGAAATTAAAACCGGGCGCTCCTGGGAAGACGATTGGTTTCACGATTTTTTTTCGATTAATTCTAAAATCGCAGGGGATCATGCTATGATTGGAAAAATAATTGAATGCATGTATCAACATTGAAGACCGCAAGACAAATACACAAACAAACGAGACAATCATCACAAACCAATTTTCAGTTCGTGAGCTTTTCCGATTAAAATGCATACATTTTGCTTACGATAAAACATTTTTTCAGATCGCTAAATCCAAGTTACGCCCGAAATATTCCCCTACCCCTCCTTCGTTAATTTGGAACTGATTTCTTGACGAGTCTCTTCACAACCACAAGCCGCAGTCACCTCACCATAAATACCAAAAATAATAACATTACAAGTCCGGGTTACCGGGGAATCCATCTAAAACTTTCGCCTCGATGACCAGTGGCGAGAAGTGCGATTTGGCAACGTTCCTTTTCTCCCATTTAAACACATTAGAAAGGTCGAAATGCCTGGTCAGCCCCGATGACTGAAGCGTTCGACCTTCTTGGTGAATTTAAATGGAGAAAAAATACACGGTTGCCAAATTTCACGCCTCGCCACTGTCGATGACCCAATATGAAAGTCCGCGGTGGACTTTATATCCTAGCTGATTTGCCTCGCCAAAGCGCTTGACGAGCACTTTAGCAATACTTACTTTATATCAACCCGTGGGGAGTTGGGGGGGAGGGGTGGGTGTCGCACGGCGCGTGTGGGATAAAGGCTGGGGGTTGCCTCCCTACCTTTTTCGAAAAGTCCGTGCGGAAAAGAAAATCTGAAACTTCTTAAAGAAGGGCCATAAACTTCAAGCCGCCCTCACCCCCGTCAGTGCTTATGAAACATGATTAATACACATCAAGCTTTGTAAGGAAAATAAAAACGAAGACTAAACAATGGATGGAGCTGGTTGAGACCGAATTAGGTTGCTAATCTGACATCACGTAAATAATTATAAGCGAGCATTTCCCTCAAGCCTGATAATGATGGTATTAAAAAGGAAAATATCAATTTAAATAACTTTCAAATGATAAATTCTTTGGTAAAATTCAGACACATTCTTCATGCGCTGAAAATGATCTAGATTTAATTAGTATAAATCTTGACACTTTGAAAAAGTCTCTTAGATAAGCCTAATTTTGGGCAATTGGTAAGTGTTACAGTTACACTGAAAAAAGTACACGGGAAATGCTTTTACCCGCAGGATTCCTATATGGTGAAGCAATGATTAAAAAATAACCACCTTATCGTAAATATTATCAACCTAACTGTGAATACTAACAGCAGGGATCTTGGTAATACGGAAAAATCCTGAATTGTTTAACCATCCAGATTTCTACACGATATACGAAACATTTAAGGGTCTTTACCCTTCCACTTTTTTCAGGGCATCATTTCGGGGAGGGGGGAAGGGGAGTATGTTCTAAGTAATAGAACCATGCTGCCGTAAGATTATCACGTCATTTGCAACGAACATTGGCAGCTCTGGGTAGTACTTTGCAGTTTGACGTTTCTGGCTAAACACAAATTGGAAACAGCGAAGGCAGAAACAGCGAAATCCAGGGGTTAGAGAACTTCGAGGGGTAAAACAAAAAAAAAAGAGTTATCCGAGAGGGCCAGAGGCAGGCGGCGATCAGTTAAAGGTAAAATCAATGCTGAGGCGTCATCGCGGCCGGCCAAGAGGGTTGGCCTCAGTGGGGGCCAGGGGGAGTGGAAGGGGTGGGAGGGGGCGGGAATGGGCAGGCAAGCTATGTAAAGCGAGACAGACAGAAGAACGCAGTGCCGCGTTCGTCGGACGTCTCATCCTATCGCCTATCCTCGGAGTATCCGATAACAATAAAAAAAAAAAAAAAAAAAAAAAAAAAAAAAAAAAAAAAAAAAAAAAAAGTACCAATAGTGGTAAAAAAGAGCGGTCTCCGTATAGTCAGCTTACGGTGAGGCGGGGAGGGTGGTGAAGTGTGAGTCAGTGGATGTGTTTGTGTGAGAGATTAGTGGAAGGTTGTGTTGGTGTGGCACCTGTGCGCGCGATAAATTAACTCCGGTCGGAAAGGGTCCGGCAGCGAAGCAAGGCGCCGCACTATGGTTCGGTAGGGAATTGATTTTCCCGGATACATTAATTGGACTAAAAGTCAAGATTGAGAACAAAAAACAGTTAAGAGACCTTAAAATTGAGTAATATATTTCATTTTCAGAGCTTAAATTAAGTAAAATTACGAGGTTCAATGCAAGATAATATCGCACAAGTGACTAGAATGTATACTTTAAAGCGAAAAAAAGCTAAAACTTTTTATATCCAGAAAAAATAATTTTTTGATCCACTGTGCGTAGAACGCAGCACACAGCCACAGCACAGCACAGAGCAATCGGCAGCAACTCACGGCCCTCTCACAAAACAGGTGTTCTGACACACAGTCACACTCACACACACACCACACACACACAAGCGCACTCGGAATACACGGATACGGTGGGAAGCGGCTAACTGGCGCCGCGCGCATACCTTTCGGTCTAGCATCCCCCCTCCCCCCATTGACGACGACCGCTCATGGCTCATCTTACTCCACCCCGACACTCCCTGGTTTCACCCCTCCCCCCTCCACGCCGTCATCGTCATACCCAGCTTAACTCTGCACTGACTAGAATCCACATCCACCTTCCACATCCCCCGCCTCTTATCATCATCATCAATTCGTGGTAGTGTCTTCACTGTTTCTGTTTCGACCATCTGGCACGGACGCGGATACGGAGTCAGAGCTGAACGGAGGCGGGGGAGGGGGAGGAGGAGGGAGTGAGTCTGCCTCGACACCTATGCGCCGCCCCTCCCACCTAGGTGCACCGAGCTCCGTGTTGTTGCCATGTGGACCAGCCAGACCTGCAGGTCCCATGAACGTTGAACTTTCGTAGTTCAGAATTTCGGATGGTTCGATAGCGGATTGAAAAATAGTGGCAACAGATAAGCGCAGGAAATAGAGGTACGCCTGTGCAATGTGGGTTCGGTCGAAATTGTGGAATGTTTTGAAACTCTCGAAATTTCAATCTTTCAATCTCACTAGAAACTTGCGTAGTTTCAATGCACCGATCACTCGAGAAAGTTGTCAAAGTTTCGATCCATCGAAATTCAGCACTGTCGAGAAGAGCCTGCGTGAATAGAGTTCGGGTTCAGAATCACAGAATCTTCTAAATTTCACAATATATGGCACTTGAAAAAAAAGAAGAAGAAAAGAGGGTGATCGCAACCTGTAATATACTAGATGCCTATCCGATAACTGGATGGTGGAAAAAAGGAAAACATGGCTTATGCCGGAAGTCAAAATAATACGCACTATGATGGGGGTAAAAATCCTGCAGCAAGAAATTTGGAACTACATTTAAACAGTAAGTAATGTGTTAAAAGATTATCAAAACCCACACGTTATTGTACAGGGTTTTAAGAAAGTTACGATCAGATCAGATGGAACTTCCCCATTTTAGATCCGCTCATTGGACCACCATCTTGTCATTTTGGTTGAAGAAACATTTATCGAGTTTGTAAGTCAATTCTGGAACTTGCTTATGCTCCCAACGGAGTTAATTTGAGTCAGTGGCGTAGCGTGCAATTTGGCAACGTCGTATTTTGTCCATTTAAACCCATGTAAAAGGTCGAATGCGAGGGTGTTCACCGAACGCCCAGTACTTCGATATTTTTCATTGGTTTAAGTGGAGGAACTGCAACGTTGCCAAATTGCACGCTACGCCACTGATCTGAGGAGATTACCAACTCGGCTAGAACTTCTAAACAGAGGTAAAGAGTTGTAGCAAAAGTTTGCCACAGACCCATTCTGATGGAAATGTCGGAGTATTTCCAGCGGCTTTACATTTCGTTTCTGTGACTACATAGAGCTGCCTCACACTATTTTAGTGTAGCATTCACGCAATTAAAGCGACTTCAAATTTTTAACATTTGACAAATTAATAATTTTTCCTCGAGCGCCTTCAATTCACAGTATATGCAAAATCAACACGACGGTGCAGGAATATTTAACGACCTACTTAAATTGAGCGAGCGAATATTATTGGGTTGCCTTCGTAATCAGCTTGTGCGATGTTCGAAGCATCGATCAAAGTTTCGATGTGTTCCTGCTATCGAATGAATTCGATGATGTAATGTTTATGTAATTCGATGCATCGAAACTCGTTTCATGTCGATTTTTTCGACTAAAAACAGAACTAAGTGTCATTTTTCCCTCTCAAACCAAATCAAAAGCATAAAACAGTGTAATGATTTTCGGTGGTTTCTCGTTGTTGACAAGTTAAAATTTGCTTCGATGCATCGATAAAATTTCGATGTTTTTTGGACATCCACCTTTAATACAAAACTGGACATCGCACAGGAGTACTTCGCAGCATGATAGTGAAGGGGTTAAAATTTTATTTTCGTTCATTTCCAGTGGCGTATCCAGGGGGGGGGGGGAGTCCACGGGGTCTAGACCCCCCCCTTGACTCCAAAATTTGCCCTAAAAAAGGTAATTTTTTGCGTTTTCAGACAAATTTGAACAAATTAGTATCTTTGAACCCACCTTGACAATTTTCAGACCTCCGACCCCCCCCCCCCCCCCCAGAAAAATTCCTGGCTATACGCCACTCACCACTGTTCGTTTCTCAAATATTTTTGTTCAATACATACTTAATAAATTAATATTGTTGATAGTAAAGAAAGAGTAAGAATACAAAATTAAAGGGATTGAAAGAATGAATTCAGAGTTGCTCATCCTGGCAACAGCGATTGCGCGTCGTTTTAAATTAACTGACAGGAATCGTATTTGCTTTCAGCGGCGCGGCGCTTCATTGGGCTGGCTGGCTGGCACCACTACCACCGCAGGTCAAGGCTTGCTTTGTCTTCGTTATGTTTGTTGGCGTGGCGTTTGGTTCCTTGCACTTTCTTTCGTTCAATTACTCATTAGCCATTAGCGCCCTTATTCACGTTTGCCTCGTCGCGTCGCGCACAGCTCACTAATAATTCCTGCTTCCGCCTCTGGCTCTTTACGTGTCCGCGATTTACAGGCGCACCCAGTGCCTGTCTTACGCTGCGTTTCGTGGTTGCGTCGCACCATGCGTCATGCGTAGACACATCACGTGCGTCAACGCAGTCATTCGCGGTACAATAGAACTGAATGAACAACAAAAAAGGGATCATGCACTTTGTCCTCTGTTCTGATGTAACTCGAAAAGTCTACACACTGCGGCGCGGCGTAATAATCAGTTGCGTCCGATAGATGAGGATGGGCATTGCTTTAGCTGCCGAAGGTACCGACAGCCCCCCCCCCCCCCAAATGTCAGAAAAAGGGGAAAGGGAGACTAAAAGAAGAAGAAGGACAAGGGGGAAAGGGGGTAAACACTGCGCAGCCTCTTTCGAAAAAAAGCTCATTGCTACGGATATGAAGGGTGGGGGTGGGCTGTGGGTGGGGGTAGGGTTACCGCCAGGGATTCGGAGCCACAGTCACAGTCAAACTTGAAATTTGCACTTCTCCTGGAGAAAACAATGAATAATACTTTTGGAACTGAATTTATACTAATGAGTGTTTCAATAAGATGTTATAGCACAGACAGACATTATTTTTCATGGTTACAGTTTGAATTATTCGGTAAATAATGTGATCGGTGCCCTGAGCCGGAGCAGCTCCAGCTTCGGAGCTCCGATTGCTATAATTCAAATTTTAATCATGGCAAGTAATTCCTGTCTGCGCTGCATTACTTATTGAATTTTAAATGTCAGTTCTGAAAGTATTATTCGTTGTTTTCTCCAGGAGAAGTGCAAATTTCAATTTTGACTATGACTGTGGCTCCGAATCCCTGGTTAAGTATGCTCCTAGATCAGTCTCTCTTTTACCATTTAACCATTGTGACGCGCGTGTAAGTATACTCCTTTGGAAAGGAGTTCCGTATTTTGAGGAAAGAAGATTACAGGTAAGTATCTCACATTCCTCGTTGTTCAGAAAGTGACACAGTTTAATTGACACTTTTAAACGTTTCGACAGGTTAGACAGGCACACTGAAAAGTTTTACTTCAATGACATTTGGTGCAAAGGTAGTTCCGTAAATTTGGCAAGGAAAGGACGACTCCAAGTGTTTCCAACCCGCACACTTCTACTACTTTTAGTGACACTGAACTCTCGGAAAACACCCAAGGTTGCAAAGTGAGTCATGATATGAATCGAACCTCGTTATTCACATTTCATTTTCAAAATAATCCGTGAAAATCAATGTGAGAACTGACCAATCCACTGGACCAGTTAATGCGATAAGACTTGATCACACTGCAAAATGATTTCAAGAGGCAGTTGACCGTCCGGCATTGGAAACTACGTGCGGAGTGCCACTAGCGGATCCAGGAATCTGTCCTTTTCTAACACACACGCTAAGATGGGAGAAGAGAGAGAAGGACAGATTCCTGGATCCTGGACATGCGGAGTGCGCATGCGTATAAGGCAGTGTTGAAAAATGCACATTCTGTGAGTCATATCCAAGAGATTCCATTGTGAGGAAGTTTTACGGTAGGCGGTTACTTGTGGATCGGGAGTTGTGTTTCTGATCGTTAATCGATGCGACTTCAATGATTCTACAATGGTTCAACGTCTATAAGAACAACAATCAAATCCGAGGAAGTGCATGGCTCCGTTCTACAGTTACACGCTTTGTTTCGCAGTTTAGAATGACTGAAGGTTCTAATATTGCGTCGTATATCAGTTTACCTATTAGATAAAGGACGATTGGATGTGAATCACGCTAATCAGTAGGTCTATACATGAATTCAACGGAGAATTTCATTTTATCTGGATTAAAAAGAAAGTTTGCTTGTTATTTGTTTATATACAGCGCACAAACCTATAACTTCCGAGTAAACAGTTAAACATCTATTAAGACACCGAAACTTCCGAGTAAACAGTTAAACGTCTATTAAGAAGACGCCGAAACTTTTGAAAATTCGCTCCAATCTTGACGCTTATTTAACATGAATTTTAATTTAAAGTTGGAAATTTAATGTTTTTCGGAAGATAAATTTTCTAAAACACGGATTTAGACTCTCTGATGTTCACTGTAGTTTAAGTTTTCTCTTTAGAAGAATAATTTTGGCGTTTATTATTGTCATTTTATAACCGCCATTTTTGAAATACTGCCAAAGCCTTATTTCATAACTGGAAGACATACTTTAGTTTCAGGATCATGAAGGATGAAAATGAGAGCGTCATTGCAGGGATTTCCCCGACTAATTTTTTAACTGAGGTGTCTTCTGAAGGCATCTGACTGCTAATCAAAGCGTGTCAAGGCTTTAAAGCCTCCAGTCTCAGTCGATAGGTATATGACTACAGAGTGGATTGAAGGAGAGGTATGACATCATGGTATTCATGGTGTCGAGGTGCATCACACTATTCACTCTTCTCAATACCGCACGGTTAAGGTGAGATCGACCAATTGTTTCCACGATTACAAACTGATCATACAAATATAAAAAAGCCGTATGACCGTTTAATTAAAAATTTCAATTTGTGTTTGTGAAATAGTCGAAAGTGCATGTTTGAAGAATAGTAAGCGAACCGTTTTAACAAAGAAATATGACGGACCCGGGGGGAGAGGACTGACGAGTCCCCCCAGGAGCTTCGAATTTCACAATTTTTCAACCGTATAGATACAGCCCGAAACATTGCTTTCTGCGGCACTGCACATTTTTATTTTCATGGGTGTTCTCTCCCTCTCTAGCAAAAACTTTCTAGATCCACCACTGTTAACAAAGTATTGTGAGATAAGAAAATGTCAGTCCTGACCCAAACAAAAGGTAGTTCGATAAACATAGAATTCCAACGATAGGCTCTTTCTAGCAGTAAGTATAATATTTAAAATTCATAAAAGAGTTCGTAAAGCATACTTATACGCCTCATTTTGCTCTTGATTTCTTACATAAACTTGATTCCATATTAAAGATTCAGGACTGATCATATTGACTAACAACAATTCGCAGCGAGAAAAGAAACAAAAAACAAGGGGGGGGGGGGGAAGCAAACAAATAAAAAAAAAAAATGAAAATAAAAAAAGGATTTAAAGTAGACCGCGAAAACATGCGAGCAAAAAACGCACATAATACAATTTATTTCAATGTAAGTAATTACAGAACCTCATATAAAACTGAAGCTTGTCAAAACTATTCAGTTGAAATGTCGGATGATATTCCATTAACACGCAAAGCCCTTAATAATAAAAATGAATTAATTACACGAAATTCCGTTTACATAATTACAGTAATCTTTATGAGCTGAAAAGGCGACCGAGAACATTATAGCGAGGTGTCGTTATAAGTAGCATGTGAATGCAGCGTGGTCAAGAAATGTCAATGGGACAGTTTCGTAATTTAAGGTTTCGAGTGCAATTTTTTTCAAATTGATACAATATTTCCCCCTCGCCAACGATGGCGATACATGAACTCAGTTAGGTAGAACTTAGATTCAGGATTGGTCCCTCTCCTCCATCGAGTGACAGGGACCAAGGTTGGCAAGCATGAGACTGCGATAAAAAATCGATTCTTCTTCGTCGACTATTCGAATCCAAGCTAAAGTATCGATTAATTGGAGGTATAAAGTTAAAGCTCCCCGTATTCGTTTCTTTTTTATAGCTTTACATGGAGGATGTATCGACGATGTATCGATTCATCACAATTCATGCGCCTATGCTATAGACTTTCTTAGTAAAATGATAATCGTACCCAGTAGTGTCACGTGACTATCCTCCATTTAAACACATGAAAACAATCGATTTTCTGGAGGTTCACTGTGCACCCCCTCGTAATCGATTGTTTTTGTGGATTCAAATGAAAAAAGAATCGATAGATCGCAGTTCACGCTACTGATCGTACCGATTGGCATGCGGAGACCTCCGGACCCTCCGGTTTTAAATGAACAGAAGATCAATGTTATTTTCCCATAAGCGCAGCTTACGACGGAAATATCGGACATTAAGACCTATTTTCACTTCGTGGAATCACCATTATATCATCAAAATATCTGCAAATTTTTGAGGTCAGTGACTACTCCACCTGTTTAGATAAGATTACAGATGAGAGTCTTATCGTACATTACAATCAAATACTGACCACTGACCAGAGCTGTGCGGTCTTTTGGCCAACCCGTGGAATCGGCACTTTATGGTCTGAGATCGCCAAAAAGCGGCCATAAGAATTATAACATAAAGGCCAATTTTAATCACAGAAAATACTTCTTGCAAGTATAATTTAAACCTATAGGAATTTTACTGGAAATTTTATAAGGAGCTTAAGCTGTGGAAAAACCTGTCTTTCATTTTTTGTTTACTTTCTTTTACTGAATTTTGGCCAATCTTTTTTCGATCTCAGACCATATATAAGTAGTGCATCGATGGATAAAAACATCCATTTCGACCGTGCCTACTCAAAACGGTAGCATTAGCTCTTCCCAGAAAAAATACTTTGGCAGCTCTGACAAAACCTTTGGTAGAAAAATGAGCCTACAAAAGACTTTAGTTGAGCTAACCAAATCTTAGGTTCACGCAGCAAAATCTCTTTAGCCAGACGTACGAAACTTTAGGATTACTCGAAACTAAATTATTTTGTTGGAACATGTTTCCACCAGAGGTTTTGCCAGTGCTATTACAAAGGGTTTTTCTATCTTTTCTGTGTTATTTGGACTGGACGCCTCAACGGGGCTGTTGCACACTTTTGCTAAAAGCGATTAAACAGTATAGATTCTGGTGTGAAAACCTCCAAAATTAACGATGGCAGCACTAAAAACTTCCGAAATCCACTCATAAACACAATAATCGATTTTAATTGTGCTAGTGTAATGGTGGCATAGGGCAGTAATAATTAATGGGAGATTCGTACCTTAATTTCGTCACTCTCCCTATGCTGACAAGGATGATTTACAGAGTCAGAGTCAATCAGAGTAATGATCCACATCCGATGAATGGTACCGTGACACATAGTGACACCGGTGTCACATGAAAGTCGTCTCTCATGGGTCACTTCTTGATGGAGTCACAGTGTTGTTAGATGGGAATCTCCCATTATTACTGCCCTCAGCCACCATTACGCTCGCGCAAATAAAACCGTTTATTAAGTTGAGGAGTGGATTTCGGAAGTTTTTAGAGCTATCATCGTTATTTGTGGAGGTTTTTACTCCAGAATCGACTATTAAATCGCTAATAGCAAAAGTGTGCAAGAGCCCCATTTCAGTGGCGGCCCGTGACTGAAAAATTAGGTGTATTTGTCGGGGGTCTGTGAGGACGCTCCCAGTAGGAGGGGGGTTTGGGGGTCCTCCCGCGGAAATTTTTCGAAAATTTGACCTGCCTCAGATTTAATTTTAAGCTATAGTTTTAACTATTTCGTGACACGAAAGTTCTCTTGCGACAGTATATTCGGTGCTCTTTACAACTCCTTTTTCTCTTTTCCCCCTTTAATTTCTCCGAAATCCCAATCATTTCTTATCAAGAGCGACCATTATCTTTGAAAATTTGAAAAGAAAAAAAAAAGAAATAAACCTTGAAAAAGTAGGTGTAGTGCCACTACACTAACTACACCTGACGAGCCGCCACTGCCCCAGTTGTCTCTTGGCTAGAAGGAAAGAGTTGTTCGGCATTCGGCAACAGGGGCCGCCCGCGACGCGCCGCGCCGCACTATGTGGTATTTGACCAAAAAAGCTGGCATAAACTAAAAAAAAAAAAAAAAAGTCGCTACTGGGAAAAACTGTTGTGATATTCGGAATCTACATAGATTTTTGCATTAGAAACTTGTATTTAGCGGGTCTAAACTAGATTAATTTAACTAGAATCCACCAGGGGAAAAATCAGTTTTACCACCATTAAATTTAGCCTCAGCACGAGACTATAAACAAAGTAAAAAAAAAGTGTTTCAAATAAAGTCAGAACAAAATTTTTGTACATGGATCGTCTTCCTGAAGGTATTTACAATCAGTTTATGCCTCTTTTATCCAATTTTAATTTGAATTTGATATTTTATTGCTATTTCAAAGTTTTTAGCTAAAAACGTAAATTTTTCGATTTTCAAGAGAACTTAAGTTCAATTATCCTGCCACATCCCGCGGGTATATATATGAGAAATGGTTAGTGCGTACTAATAGGCCTTGAAGTCAGAAGTTGCGGAAAAATGCGGCTTTTCCGGGAAAATTAGTTCGAATTTTGCGTTTTTGCATGAAATTCTCGTTTTTACGTGTTGTATGGGCTACATCGGTACAAGAGTGAAATTTGGCAATACCGTCCAAATGACTTGAAACTCAGTATCCATTGGTACTTTTTAACGCTGAATTCATATTTTGCATCAGTTTTTCAAAATTCGAAAATCCAAGATGGCTGCCGACCGATTAGCCAAAAAATTTGTCAGCGGCCATCTTGGATTTTCAAATTTTGAAAAACTGATGTGAAATTTGAATTCAGCGTTAAAAAGTACCTCCGAATACCAAATTTCAAGTTATTTGGACTGTAGAAACAGTTTATGCCAACTTTTTCGGTCAAATACCACATAGTGCGCCGTGGCAGGCGGCATGGCATCCGGGCGTCTCAACAGCTTCGAACTGTCATAAAATTGGTGTTTTTACGCGTGCATCTAGCATCGCGAACATTATCAAGATTTGATGACTATCATCTTATCTAAAAAAAAAATTTAAAAATAGATTTGACGAAAAGTTAATTCGACTCCTTACTAACACACGACCACGCTCCTTTTCGTGACGAGCATGCAGTCGCGCGGCGCACCGCCATCCACCGCGCAGCCCACCATTCCACCAAGCATCCGAGATTAGCCATCAGCCCATCAACGTCAACCCATTCCGCATAATTTCAGCCAGCACCTTTTACTTAACTCAAAACAGCACGGACCACGGCACACACGCGTGATTTTTCAGTTAGTAAAATTTAATCAAACTCACTCATCTGATGAGCATGCATTACGAAAAAAGTCTCCTAGCTGCTCGATCTAAAGAGATTAAGTTCATTTCCGAATTATTCGTCAATCATTAATAATTTCTAAAGTCATGTCTCATAGAGGAGAGTGAAGAAATTCAGATTTAAGGTGAAAGCACCAGTTTCAGACAATCCCTAAGAACGGTACCACCAGAGCTGCCGATTTGCGTAGATTTAATGGCATTTTGAAATTCACCGAAGATTCCACCGGTTGAGAAAAGATTACAGAGTTTAATTCAGTGTATGACATTGATATCATGTTAACGCAGAAAATTTGATTCAGAATCGAAATTATATTTCGAATGACTTCCGATGGTGGTCCCGTGGCAATGTTGACTTTGGTCACAAACCAATTATTCAATTATGATTCAATGAGTATAAGTATGTCATTGGTAACTGGATGGCTAAGACCACAAGGTTTTGAACCGGCAACAATTTCGGTTAGGTTCGGAATCCGCAAATAAAATCGGCTCACGGTTACGTTTGGGTTACCTTTACAGTCGGTTCGATTCAACTTAAAAAGAAAATTTAAGTGGAAAAATAATTTTCTACAAAATAATTTCACGTTTTACTGGTTTTTTGCTTTGAAGTTGACTTTCGTGCTTTTTTTCGCTCTAAGGATCACGAGCAGAAGATCGGTAATAGACTTTTAACAACCTTTACCTGCTACTGCTTTCAATAGCCTCGCTTTAAGAGAAGAGTCATTTATTGAGAGTCTAATGTGGTCATTGTGACTTGAACCGCTTTTGGAAAACTGTCGAACCGGTTCAAATCCAGCTCAACGCGTAGAAAAATTTCTGGTTGAAAATGCGGAACATACTATTAATAATGGGGTAAAAAGAAATTCCTTTTAAAATAATAAGAATTCTTATTGATCCAACGATTCTTTCTTGTGATTCTTCTGGATCATCAGAACGTTCAATTGGACCAATGAGACTTCTCGTTGAATCAATAAGAATTCTTATTATTTTAAAAGGAATTTCTTTTCACCCTAATTTCTTAATACGTTCTGTGATTTCAATCAGAAATTTTTCTCCGTGAACCCTTTCAATTCCG
The DNA here is from genome assembly GCA_011764245.1 of Trialeurodes vaporariorum. NCBI lineage: Eukaryota > Metazoa > Arthropoda > Insecta > Hemiptera > Aleyrodidae > Trialeurodes > Trialeurodes vaporariorum. Next base: position 58,929,632 of record VMOF01000111.1, on the reverse strand, counting down.
TTCAGTTTGCGGTTCAAGGCATTTTCTGAAAAACATATTGCGATTCGGTTCGCGGTGGTCTACTTTAGAGAGAAGGGAACCGACCTATCCACTGGCGCAACCAGGATCTCTTCCATCTCTCTCATTTCCCATCTGAATGTATAAGCAGGAAAAGGACAGAAAGAGAGGGTTCCATCCCCTTGTCTAACATACGGGTCTTAGTGGAGAAGAGAGAGAGAGAGAGAGAGAGAGAGAGAGAGAGAGAAAGAGAGAAAGAGAGAGAGAGAGAGAGAAGAGAGAGAGAGAGAGAGAGAGATATCGAAAAAAAGTGGCCAAAAATCAGTGAAAAAAAATCACAAAAATACAAAAATCATCGCTTTCGTGGACCTTTATTGAAGCTTGGTGTAAAACTATCGAATGACATATCTAAAGGTCTTAAAAGTTTTTAAATTATAGACATGGGCGGCGCGTGGGGTCAAAAAGTGGGAGGGCTAAAATTCAACAGCTTTTTTTTTTCTTTCTTTCTTTTTTTCTTTCTTCTTCACCTTTTTCACAATAAACGTTTGACGCTGGCGGGGGGGGGGCAAATAACCTTTTTCCTTCTTTTTCTCTTTTTCTTTCTTTTTCCTTTTTCCCTTTTTTTCTCGTTCAAAAATTTTTTTAGCCCCTCGTTCCCAAAAAAGTGGGGGGGGGGGGGGGGCTATAGCCCCAATAGCCCCTTATACGCGCCGCCTATGATTATAGATTTATGACAAATTTACTTTCTGATTTTTTGCCACTTTTTGACCATCTCAGACCACAGTGCGCAACCGCTACGGATTTCCTTAAAGTATAGTTACGTTCCGTTCTGCGTTCTACGTCAACAGAAAATTCGGCCCTTTTCTGCATAGAGAGCCACACAATGGAGCTCTTGCAAACTTTTGCTATATGTAATTGAAAAGTTGACTCTTGCATAAAACCTGTAAAAATGACGATGAGTACACTAAAAAATCAAGAAATTTACTCTCAGAATCGGGCTTAATGGCGGAGAGACGCAGGTATCATGGGAGATTCCTATCTAAATTGAGACATATCTCTCTGTTTCCGTAGAGAAAAGGACATAATAGAGGCAGGAGTCCTACGATACCTGCGTTGAAGCGCCATGACAAACTTGCCGTTATAGCAAGTCATGTGAGTTTATTACTGAATTTTAGACTTTCTTAGTGTGATTTTCGTGATCTCCGCTGGTCTTTACATCAGAATGGACTATATATTTGCTTATAGCAAAAGTTTGAAAGAGCCCCATTTTCAGATAATCGGATGGCCAGGCAGTGCCATTCAGGACCGGCCGTCCATAAGGCACGAATTGGCGACTGCCGGCCATCGAGGGGACCGCGCGCGCCTGCCCCCGGCCGCGGTCACACGAGAGGCGTCGCTCCGCGTACGAAGGATTTGGTTCCCTTTCTTCAAGACTAATTTGAGGCGAGACGCGCGCAATGTGGCTTCAACTTTCGACTATTTATCTTGACTCTTATGCAGTAATAAAGAAAATGTGGTAGGGATTTCAACATTTTCTACAGCATGCAAACAAAAAAAATCCTGGTCTCCCCCTTTACATAAGAGAAAAATTCGTTTTATCAATATTTTTTTTTTTACATTAAAGCAACAAGTGGAGGTTGGGTCCTAACGCCGCAAGATCGCCTTTAATTTTTAACGGTCTTAATATATATTAGAATTGACTTACGAAATACAATTTGCACTAAATATAGGTAACATCAAAACAAGACTGAACTGATTGTTGCAAAATTCTGACTAATATTCTAAAGAACAAGCCCTTACCGTTGATAAGAGGTGACAATTCCTTAGGGGCCATCACAGAATATTCCTTTGCCATTTCAAGTTTAAGCTGCGGTGAAGTGATAAAGGCAGGTGATAACTTTGAACGACAATATTACACGTTGACACTAAATCCACGAATCACATTTCCTGGTAGAAATCACACTGATTCGAAAGGTACTTGGAAAATAAAAAAATAAAAAATCAACGAACGGTATTGAATGTAGCACTAAAATCATAAATCTCCCTTCCCATTGTTGATTTTACACAATAAACACAAAACACTCGGTTTTATGTCGATAAATCCGACGAACTGCACATTTGACGGACACTTGATTTTAATCGGCGAGAAATGAAATCGGTCAATTATATCCACGCTGATTGGACGATAACACACTGTTTGGCACTGGAATTGAATAAGAACGAGATTTTTGCTTTAAAACTTAGGAGAATAATAATAAAATAATAAAAAGTATTCGTCGAAAAACACGCAAATCGTACTTTAGCGCACTGCACTAAGAGCCACACATCCTTCCGTGAGCTCGGGCAACATTTCACTGGATGGCGGACGACTCAGCTGCTGAAACTCAACGTGCACCGTTTGACTGCGACCCAAACCCGGCTCACTTGTCTCGCCGGTCTTGATGTTTGGCGGAGGGGAGGAGAGGGTGTCGATGCCGAGGGCGAAGCACATTCAAGCTAGTGTGAGGCTGGGAGCGTGAGCATAGAATAGGGATGAATGGAACTATAATATAATGCACTAATGGGAATTGGAAATCAAGATGATGCAATTTAAAGAGAATTCCTGCGAATTTCATGGGTGATGAGGCAATTTGTAGGGAGAGGTAAGGTAATGGTTGGACGTCAATTGCAAGGATTTAAAGAATAACCTATCTAACAAGCCAAACAGGAGTTGTGGTGAATTTTGAGCCGTTTGAGTCTCAGCTTCTCCCCCCCCCTCCCCGTCAATCAACCCCCCTCAATTCCCTCTCCCTCCATTCCAAGGTGGAGAAATATATTTTCATGATGATGCTTTGATGACAAAAATACTGTCACACTTGCAACCTTCTGTATAAGCTGCATCGTATTCGAGAAAGTTGGATTGCCTCTACCATGATTATCCTACACCGAAAAGACATTTTTCCTAAAAATGGCCAGAATGGAGCATGCAGTTGCATAGGTCTGTTTTTTATTTTTTATTTATTTTATTTTTTTTATTTTTATAATACTCGAATGTATACGGGCTTTACTGCCATTGGTACATTGCTGAGAAACAAATTATCGTGAAAACGGCAGCTCAAATAATTACATAGTCCTCGAAAAGAATTATTCACATGTAATTTTCATCCGTGCGCCTTCAAAACGGTCCGACGCAATACCACATAACACTCAAGTAGGAAGTTACCTACCGATCCTGACTGGGATCTGCAAAAAGTTGGAAAAAATGTATAATTTACTATTAAGTAGGTATAAGTTAACTGAATTTCGGAATATATATATACCTAGAAGGCAATCGTAAGTAGTCGGTGAGCTATGATAACAAGGGTGCCTTTGGTTTCTAAAGCTCCAGATACACGATTTTGGCTCTAAATATACACAAGGTTTTTTAAACTTTACGCGAGCTTATCTCCGCAACCGGGGCACTAAGAAAAAAACCGAAGGCTCCTTTGTTCTTAGCTCATCGCAAGTACTTTCATTTTCTTATAAACACACCATTTTCCGACCCTTGTAACATCCCCATTCTATAGGTGATTCAGGTGGATTAAGTTTTTGGAAATAACTTATTCAAGTTTTAAACACATTTTTTCCGCACTATGAAGGAGAGAGATGTACCAGAAAGTTTAAATTTATTTTTTCTTTCTTTTTTTTCTTCTTTTTTTCCTTAGATTGCTTAAAAATGTCACGCATGCTTCTCGTGACCGTTTCAGCATGAACGAAATGTTATGAGGTGACCAGTCAGTTAATTTTGAACTTCTTCATTGTCAAACCTCTATTCCCCCCCCCCTTCATTTTTTTATATTTTTTTTAAATACTGAACCTAATAATCTAATCGTGGTTCTCAATTGACACGGGGAATGCACGACTTTCACCGCACTCACGAGAGTGATGTATCAAAATGGAACGGGCAAGGAAAAAGTCGATCGAAGACGTATTAACTAACACCATTCTCGAAAGTTGTTACATTAATGGTCATTGTGTAATAAGTAACACTGTGATAGTCTCCAACCCGATGACGTTTCATACATCATCAGTCATCAGCCTCATCGATTTGAAAACTGTTCATTATGCAACTGGTTTAATGCTTTACTTTTAATGTGACTTATGAGCACCGGAGCGCCGACACGACTAAAAATCAATTTGCTACTCGATTTTAAGATGCGCTGTAAAGCCTGTAAGGAAGAGAATAGAAGGCGGAGAGAGAGAAAAATGTGAGATGGAAAATTGAGCAATATTGCGGAACATTCAGGTCACGCAGCTTTTTAGACGCGCTTGATGCTCTGGTTATTCGAGGTATCGATGCACTGGTCTGGTAATTCGATAAATCGATGCACTAGTTATTCGATACATCGATACACGCAACAAAAATCAAAGAGTGTTTAATCTACTGTAAAATCACCTGACAAGTCCATGTGGAGCATCAGAGAGTCATAAAATGCAACAATTAACTCACAAGAGGCGTTTAATGAAATCCAAGATGGCTGAGAAATATCAAGCAATTTGTATGCATATGCACCACGAACATCCAAGGATGGCCAACTTTGACAACCTCACTGAAGGTAGAGGTTATGTGTTTGTTTACGTTGTGATTGGTTGTGATCGATATTGTGAGGTTGGCTTTCCTTGCATGTTCGTGGTGCATGCATACAAATTGCTCGATATCTATCCGCCATATTGGATTTCATTAAATGCCTCTTGGGAGTTTCTTGTGGCATTTTATGACTTTATGATGCCACCACTGGACTTTTCAGGCGATATTACATTAGATTAAACACTCTTAATCGTTGTAGCAAAAGTTTGCAACAGACCCAGATTGCTAAATGTATCTCTCTAATTCAAAACACGCAAAAATACATCCGGTAAATAAAACTCTTCTGTTGTAGCTATATTCGCTTGCTGTGCTGTACGTATACAACTATACATTCTCTCCCTTTGATTTTTGAACGAAGATTATCTTTTATTTTAACATTTTTTAATAACTAATTTCGGTCGGCAGTTATTGCGATTTCGACTGGTGGAGCGTCGTAAGGGTTGGGAGGTGGTGGGGGACTAGAGGGGTCAACCCCTCCCCCCCTCCCGGCTCTCTATAAAAGAATCCATAATTTGTCATGTTACAAACACCCCCCCCCCCTTTAAAAAAAAAAAAAAAAAAAAAAAATTATCACCCTCAAAATTGGTGGAAATTGTGGAGGAAGAAAATCACCATGAAAATGACAACACACCCACCTCTTACCCTGAACTGTACATATAGACAGTCCTCAATTCTTCAGCGCTGAATTATTGACATGCACCCCTTCCAGAAAACCGAGCTCTAACAAGGGTTATTGTTTTTCGCCCCTCCAGGCTCCCAGGAAAGGACCTTCCCAAACGATTCCATACACGCATAGACGCACACAATATGCTTCTGTGAGCTCTCTCTCCCACTTCTTCCACTCGTCCCCCCCCCCCCCCACATCCACGGATGAGACGCGGCGCGTATTTATCTGTGACATTGCCATAATCCTCCTTAATTAAGCCATCGCCATACAACTTCCATCTGTGCCTCCTCCGCCGTCTGTAGGGATGCTGCGAGAGCCAGAGTGCAAGGTTGCCAAATTTCTTGTGCAATGCAAAGCAATTTCCACTCCTCATCTAATCATCTAATTATTATGATTATTATTTATGGTATTAGAAAAAAAAAACAAAACAAAACAAAACAAACAAAAATAAATAAATAAATAAATAAATAAATAAATAAATAAATAAATAAAATAAATAAATAAAAATAAAATAAATAAATAATAAAAAAAATCAATAAATAATAAAAAAAATCAATAAAAATATAAGTGGCAACATTCCTTTCATTGATAAGTATAAATAGTTTATTTGTAATGATTTAAGTTAATTTTTTTTTGTTTGTGCGAAGTTTTAATCTGGCAGGACCAATGACGTACTTATATACGCAGGATTTTCGTTGGTATAGGACTTGCACTCTGATTATAGCGTTTGACTGAAATTTCTTCCCTTCTTCCCCTCCAGCCCTTGAAATCGGTGGTCCCCCTCTCCCCCGCGTACGCCACTGGGCAGGACCGATAGCATCAACTTACGTAGGCTGATCATTTCATATGTTTTGTAGTTATTGTATATTTCTGAAATAAAGTTGCTGGGGGGGGGGGGTCAGTTCCCCTTTGTTTAATCATTTGGTAGAGAGCATGATCCTTTTCTAGCTAATTCTGGCAACTGTGGTTGAAGCTTTGTTCTTTGCCGGCTTAGGTACCAAAGGTCCCCGCACAAACTCTTAGTGCAAAAAAGCTGGCATCTCTATACGACTAAAAAGTTGCAATGCGGGTAGGTAATGGAGGTTTCGCCCAGCTTTTTTTTCTCTCTCTCTCCACCCCCCCCCCCCCCCCCCCCCCCCACCCCCGGGAATCTCTGTCGTCATCTCGTTCTCTTTTTCAGCTCTTACTCTTTAGCTTTTGATGATCGGTAGTCTTCTTCCTCTCTTCTTCCGCAGTTAAATCCTCCTGTTTCCGCACGTGCTGCAATTAAATCGGAACTAAATCCCTGCTCTCAACGAACGATTTTTCTCTGTTACTCCCTTCTTTGACTTGTCTATTTTATGCCCCCCCCCCCCTCCGATTATTCCTTACCATTCCACCCAAATCCCTTGAAAATTGCTCCAGCACTGTAGCAATAGGATATACACGTCTACTTCTTTAACTTGCACGGAAAAAAAGGCTGGTAGAATTTACCATCTGCATAGCTGATTTTGGCGTCTGCTAGCAAGTATGGTAAATTTCACCATAATATGGTAAATGTGGTACCTTGAGGTAAGTTAAGGTAAAATTTTGGTACATTTTACCATCGTCTGGTGAAAGAGCCTCGCCAAATTTGGACCTTTTTTAGCGAGGCTCTTTACCATACTTGATAGCAGACTCCAAAATCAGCTATGCAGATGGTAAATTTTACCTGTCTTTTTTTTCCGTGCAATAGGCATCTCAACTTCAACCTCGTTCCAATTTTTTCGAAACCATTTTACGGACGTCATTTCAGGTCTTGTCGGGAGGAGGGGAAAGGGCAAGGGCAAAAACCCGATGACTAATTTTTGCTTCTCAATTTCTCATGCATTTAATCCCTGAAGCTTTGACCGTTTTTTGTGACCATAATGTCATTTTTCATACTTTCCGTTTTCGGCAAACTTTTGGAAAAACCACATTTTTTTTTTCACATTCTTTCTTGCAATTGTACAAACTTTTTTTTAACTATCCCCCGTAAATTTGGCAACATTTTTTTTTGGCTTATTGAATTTTCTGTGTGAGCCAAAATTTCGGGATTTGTCAAACCACGGGGGGGGGGGGGAGGATTTGTGAGATACTTTAACACAGTGGCAGATCCAGCCCTCGCGAACGGGGTGTTGAATTTTGGATTTTCGCCCCTCAATGACCCCCTTTTCTTGTTTTCGCGCTTGCTTTTCCCCTTCTTCTCCCCTCTTTTCCCACTTTTCGGGCCGAACGGGGGGGGGGAGATTGCCCCCCCCCCCGGTATCCGCCAATGCTTTAACACAGCGGCTTCGGTAGCCGCGAGACATAAAACTGTTTAAAAAAATTGACAAGCTCAAACGAAAGTTTCGATTTATCAGCTGGATATTTGTGATAGAAAGTTCAGCAGAGAGTGTACAACATATACGGGAGTAGACACTGTTATTACTTATTCGCAAAAATAATTGACTATAAAATGAGCGAGAGGCTCCATAAGATTTGAGATAGTGTCAAATTGGTTCACACCCCCGAGCGGAGAAGTGACCTGCCCATCAGCTCGGGCCATAAACAGCTTCACTTTTCCTTAGCGTTATGAGCAGTGCCCAGTCTGATTTTATATTATGTCTTTGATGGTGTTATTTGCGGATAGCACAGTTGGGCAAATAGGGGTGGTAATCGATTACACAACTATTAAGTAATCGTAATAGTCGTTTTTTCGGAGGGTAATTTTATAGAAATCATGGCTGATTTTTTACAAGCCATCCATCATATTAGTTGCAGAGGAATTAGATCTGATCGAAAAGACCGTAAAGTTTACTATTTAATCGTGAAGAATACATTTAATTACCATCCAAAGATTTGACGATTCCCGATTATCCAGTAATCTTGTGAATCGATTGCACTCCTATTTTAAACTCTGGCGGATAGACCACCAACTTTCCAAGAATAAAGATAAGACAGAGTTACGGTGCGTATCCATCTAAATAGATGAAAACAAAAAGCAAAAACGTGGTGACCAAATGGGCGAACTACTCGAGCAGACTATAAAAACTGGTTCACTCTCACCCTCAAATCTTATTCATCTGTTTTTTGTTTTTTGTTTTTTGTTTTTTTTCCTCTTCCCCCGCACTTTCCGAATTCGAGTAATCTGGTGTCAAATTCTAACGGCACATTTTTTGAGACCGGAAACTACGTGACCCAGACCCTCGTGCTGCACCGCCGCCGAGGGACAAGGACATGGAAAATGCGGGGGGGGGCGCCTGCGGTGGTCGAGTCAAGAAAGCATGCCTCGATGGCCGATGGGCACAATCGTGTCTAACTGCATCACGCACACTTGGGTGCTGAACATTATAGGGGTCATTTCACGAAAGATGGCAGATGAAAGCTCGCAGTTCCTGTGCTACCATTGGTACGCTCGCGCATCAAACTTAGTGCTTGAAAACATAAAGACTTCTAGTACTATAGCTACTCAAAATAAGATATAGTAAGTATTATAGAAGTCTTTGCAAAAACAAATACTCGCCAACGCGGTAAACATTAAACAAGGCGATCTTTCATCTGCCAACTCTAACTGTGAACCCTAACTGTGGGTGAGTGAATTGAAATGACATTTTGAGCATTTTTTGTTCGTGACGCCTTTGAATGCACTATCCAACCAGGATTATGGCTACTATATGTAGCTTTAACGCAACAAGAAGATATCTATCCATCTCTTTCCTCCATCTGAGACAGTCCGTATGTTAGACAAGAGTAGACAAGGGAATAAAAAGCCCGCTTTCTATCCTTTTTCTATTTTATAAATTCAAAGAGAAATTAAGAGGGATAATTGGAATCGTGGGTGGGCCACTATAATAAGTGACTTACTGATTGATTCAGAGGTAAAAATCGCCAAAAATAAAAATCTGCGAGGTCCACTCCTCAACTCTCAAACGGATTTTAAACGCGCTAGCGTAATGACGCGCGGCGTGGTTATCTCATGAGTTAACAAGGGAACTCATGAAAAATTTCATTAATTCACTTGTAAATGATGAAATTTGTCATACGTTCACATGGCGGAACTCATGATTTTCCATTTTCCCGAATTGGGTCATGATATCCCATGCAAATTTGATCATGACTTCTGATGCAAATTTGGTCACGATTTCCGATGCAAATTTGGTCATGATTTCCCATGCAAAATTTGGTCACGATTTCCGATGCAAATTTGGTCATGATTTTCCATGCAAATGTGGTCATGATTTTCCATGCAAAATTTGGTCATGATTTTCCATGCAAAATTTGGTCATGATTTTCCATGCAAATTTGGTCATGATTTCCCATGCAAAATTTGGCCATGACACCCGATGCAAATTTGGTCATGATTTCCAATGCAAATTTGGTCATGATTTATCATGCAAATTTGATCATGATTTCCCATGCAAAATTTGGTCATGATTTCTCATGCAAAATTTGGTGATGATTTCCCATGCAACTTTGGTCATGATTTCCCATGCTTTGAACTTGCTTTTATATAAGTCATTTCCACCACGGAACTTGGGTTGTGACCTCGAAAATCAGGGAGGAGTTTTCCTGAAGCGGCAACCTCGGTTTCCCAAGAAAATGAATCACGCGGCACGATGCGATGCTCCAGCTCTGCGCTCTCTCGACTCCTGTGGCTCATGCTATGGCTGTGAATGTGTGAGTGGAAGTGTATGAGTGTGGGTGTGAGTGTGTGGTGCAGCGTGCAAAGAGTATACGGCAATACAGCCATGGTAGTGGATTGGAGTGGAGAAAGAGCAACGCGAGAGTATATCATCTGACCTCTCACTTGATCGATGGAATCCCGTCCCGTCTAGAGTTACCCCAGAGCCGGGCGACGGGCGACTCGGTGGCGCCCCGATCCCGGTGATGGTGACGGGATAGGGCGAAACTGGATGAGAAGGGAAGGGTGGAGACTTGGAGAGGGGTACTAGAGTTTGGTGGGGGGGGGGGGGGGAGGAGGGATTAAAGGAGCAGTGGCGAAGCGCAGCGAGTGGTGCTGTGCTGTGGTCGCCCACTGGCCACCGATACCAATATATTCGTCAACGTTGTCGAATTTATGAAAATTCAAGCAGAATTAATCTGGAACGAGTGAGATAAATCTTGAGGTATAAGGTGGGGATGAAAACTTGGGATATAAAAACAATTCCGCCGGGGGAAAAATTCATAGGAATATCACTTGTGCCCTTGTAGTGACGTCACGACGCCATCTCGGTCTGGAGATTGATAAAAGGGGTTAAATATTTCAGTGAAAGAAAGTAATCAAAATCGTCGTTATCAACCAGGGAAGGATTTACATCTCTTGAATTTTGAATTCTCGCAATTTTGAATTGGAGGCCCCCAAGAAAAAGGGTAGGATGCCTGGGGGTCTGAGGGCATCTACCAGAAAAAAGGGGGATTTGGGGTTTACTCCCTCTATTTTTTTTTTTTTAAAGAAGGCATTGAAATTTAGATTTAAACTGTTTTTTTTCCCCCAGAAAAGTTGTTATTTATTTAATCCTTTAGCCTTAATTTATATTCTCCTTTTCCTATCTTTTTCTCTCTTTTTCTCTCTTTTTCTTTCTTTTTCTCTCTTTTACTCTCTTTTCTTCCCTTTTTCTCATTTTTTCTCTCTGTTTCTCATTTTTTCTCACTGTTTCTCTCTTCTTCTCTCTTCTTCGCTCTTCTTCGCTCTTCTTCGCTCTTCTTCTCTCTTCTTCTCTCTTCTTCTCTCTTCTTCTCTCTTTTTCTCTCTTTTTCTCTCTATTTCTCCATGTTTCTCTCTTCTCGTCTCTATTCGAATCCTCTCGTTTCCTCTCTTTTTCTCTCTTTTTCTTTCTTTTTCTCTCTTTTACTCTCTTTTCTTCCCTTTTTCTCATTTTTCCTCTCTTTTTCTCTCTTTTTCTCTCTTTTTCTCTCTGTTTCTCTCTGTTTCTCTCTTCTTCTCTCTTTTTCTCTCATTTTCTCTCTATTTTCCTTTCTTTTTCTCTCTTTTTCTCTCCATTTCTCCCTTTCTCTCTCGTTTTCTCTCTATTTCTCCACGTTTCTCTCTTCTCGTCTCTATTCCTCTCGTTTTCTCTCTTTTTCTCTCTCTTTCTCTCTCTTTTCCTTCTTTTCTTCCTCCCTTCGTGAAGTGGGACTCCTTAGGTATGAGGCCCTTCGCTGCAGTTGCGGATTTTGCGTAATGGTAAAACCGCCCGGGCTCCCGTGTCAACCGTTTAAGCTTAATTCAAAACTTCTCCATGACTTTTTCCAGGATTAATTACTTGTTAAAACTGTTCTCTGTGATTATTTTATTATAGTCTTGGAAGTTTAAAATAATAAATTGATGAAAAATTTATGTTTTGCCTCGGCAATCTGTAGGCACACGATCATTTGGTGGCCAGACAGTTTGTCCATTCGTTTTCGTCCAAACTCACAGTTGGTCCAATGTGACTTTTGGTCCACTATGACTATATGTCAGCTTGGTCACAAGTTAAGTTTGTCCATGAAAATAAATGGTAATGTAGGCCAATTATTTCTTTGGCCAAAAACAGATTACGTTCAAATTCAGGCAATTTTTTCACCAAGCCATGAACATTCATATTCATCGATATGAAGGATAAAGGTATCATCTTTCCTTGGAAACAATAATAAAGTAAATTTCATTGATAAGACAAAAAAAGTCACCATAGACAATCTTCTTTTTTCTATTTTTTTCCTCACTGGTTAGTTTTTCGGACAAAATATTTTGGATGATACGTCCGTTGGACAAAATGCATTGGACAAACTGTCTTGCAACCGATCATTTTCTAACAAACCAAAAACAAAACTTGTGTATAATTTCAGCAATGTATCGATTTGAAATTTGCTAAAAACTCAAGAGCTATAAATAAAGACGCTGAATCTGAATTGTGCGTCTGTTTCGATTTAAGACGGGTGGGGATGCAATTTTCAGCCCAGTTCGCGAAAAATCGCTCTCCTGAAAAGTTTGTCCGGTGAAGTTAATGGCACCTTGGCTTGTCCCTTCTACACAGTCGGGGAACAAATAAATTTCAGATGACTCCTGGAGATAGGCCACCTGCAATACATATTTCAATGAATTTAATTAAGCGTTGGGAGGATCCAACTCGATTGGCTGAAGAGGCTTATTTCAGAGTCAAGACGGCCAAATCAGCTGATGTTACGAACAGGAACAGGAGTTAATTAATGAAAACAGCTTTTTTAACACGGAAAAAGGGTCTAGTTTGATCAATGAATAACTTCGGTTTCACTCCTTTACCTTCCTAATTCCGTCCGTGATTAAGCGATACAAATCGAATTTTGCAGGTCAACTCATGATGGGTTGGGTGTCAACATCAGTGGCGTTGCGCGCAATTTTGCAACCTTGCAACTCTTCTACCTAAATCCATGAAAAAGATCGGACTATTGGGCTTTTGGTGACCACCTTCGTATTCAACCTTTCAAGTGGGTTTAAATGGACCTAATACAGCGTTGCCGAATTTCACGCTACGCCACTGGTCAACACAAATTATGTTCCCGCGTGTCTCTCCTCTCACCTCTCCCTGCAATTTTATGGAGCCTATATATTTTGCTTGAAAAGATTTGTGTCACTTCCCCGTTGCCACTAACTTCTGAACGTTTCCCACGTGGACTATACTTTGCTGATTTTTATGATAATCAGATACCTACCAGTAATTTTCATGTCAGACGAACACGAGGGAATTCTTCAACGCTTCGTGTCATGCTGAGTCACGCTGGGAATAAAGATTCGCATTGCATATAATATGTGTTGCCGTATTGAAAAAGGAATGTCTCTGGATTGATTCCTTGTTGGGGTCTGGTGTGTTATTGTATACAAGTGTATTGTAATTCAGCTACGGGAGCTAGGAAGGGTTAATCCGGCTCTGAATCAGTGGCGTAGCGTGAAATTTGGCAACGTTGTAGCTCGTCCATTGAAACCCTCGGAAAAGATCGAACTATTGGGTGCTCGGTGAACACCTTCGCATTCGACCTATTACTTGGATTTAAATGGACACTATACAACGTTGCCAAATTGCGCGCTATAGCCATCCTCACTGATTTGAATACTGGGAAGAGAGATGGGTCTAAATAAATGATATAGGTACTGTCAAAAAGCTGTTTTTTTCAACTTATTTACAGTACTTAACATTTTGTTTTTTCACTCCTCCAGGTTGAATCTAAGCATCTTTCACTCTGTTGTCTAATTTTTACGTATTTTTTTTCCGGACAAGCATTGGCGGAAATGGGGGGGGGGGTGTTGGCTGCCCCCCCCAGAAAATTTTGAAAACAAAAAAACGTTTAGCCATTAGGCCACGTGATTTGGCACATTCCAAAATGTCGGCTTTCATAAAGAATTCAAGGAGCAAAAACAAAATAAGTCGTCAGATACAGACTCTGTTTTCCCCCAAACTTTGCCTGGAATGTAAGAGAAGAAGAGTCGTTACGGAGCTCGATGGTCAGAGTTATCCGGGATCAAACGCATTAGAAGCAAAAAAAAAAAAAATCATCAGTTTTTTGCATGCTCAGCCCCCCCCCCTCCTCCCGGAAACAATTCCTAATTCCGCCTATGCAGACAAGATGCGAAAAAATGAAAATGAAAGAAAATCAAAAGCCAGAATCCACTAAAGGTGGCGCATTATACTCCGATGTATAACGAATATAAAATCGAAAAAACTCAGTGTATCAATTTTAGTAGGCGGATGCTCAATGTAAAAAAAAAAAAAAAAAAAAAAAAACAAAAAAACAAAACAAAAAACAAAACAAAACAAAAAAAACAAAAAATAGAAAAACAAAAAAACAAATACTCAAATGAATTTAGAGGTAAATAAACGAAATATGTAACAAAAATCCGCTCTTCTGTTGCGACAGATATTTGATTTGTTCTCCCGATTTATTAGATTAAACGACGTGAAGGAATAGATAACTCTAATTGAATGAAAAACGTATCACTATAGAGTCAAATTTAAAATTTTGACGTCGGGAGGTTTGGTGGAAATATGAGCAATTACATTCTAGATATTCGATATTCCTCGATCGCGATTATTTTTCGTGAAGAGTGCCGGGCGAATAAATTAATTCAATCACGCACCCGCGAGGGCTGGGTGGGTATCAAAAACACGATTTATAATTTCGCGGGGATACAAACCGTCAATAAAACTAAAACACGGGTTAATTATCCGTGAACAGAGTTGTAGCAGTGCAGTTCCTGCTGTATCGGAGTGTAGATCGTTCAGCGGAAATTCAACCGAAGTCTCTAAATTGCAGAGTTGGGCAAATTGGGGGTGGTAATCGATTTTTTTCGGAGGGTGATTTTATGGTAATCAGGGCTGATTTTTTATAAGCTTCTCATCATATTCGAAGCAGAAAAATTAGATATAATCGATAAGACCATAAAGTTTACTATCTATATCTGAAGAAGACATTTTAATTACCATCCAAGGTTTGATGACTATACCGATTACCTACCCAGTAATCGTGTAGGTAATCGATTACACTCTCATTTGCCCAACTCTGCTAAATTGTACCGTTTTCCCTTGCTACTGTACTAGCGGATGCAAAGATAACAGCGTTGGGCAGATATAGGGGTAGCAATCGATTACACAATTACCAAGAAATCGCAATCGACGCTTTTAAGGCCGGTAATCAGGCCCGATTTTTTACAAGTCACCTGTCATATTAGTTGCAGAAATAATTAGATCTATAATGAAAATGACCTAAAATCTATTTTAAATCTGTGAAGGCTATTTAATTAACATCCAACGCTTTGACGATTACCGATTACCTATTAATCGCAGTGTAACCGACCACACAATAACAAATGCCCAACTCTGAAACATAAGTGTGGTACTCAAAAATGTTACGTTCCGCACGCAGATGATAGGATAGGCGAGTATACGTAAGCAGTGGCGTAGCGTGTATTTTGGCAACGTTGTATTTTGTCCATTTGAACACATGGAAAAGATCGAAGTATTGGGTGTTCGGTGAACGCCGTCACAGTCGACCTTTTATGTGGGTTTAAATGGACAAAACACACAACGTTGACAATAATTACACGCTACATGCACCACAGTACGTAAGGTAAGGGAACCCTTCGTAAGTAAAACTCCACTCAAGGGCGCAGCATCAAACGTCTTTTGGGGACCGTTAAGCCGCTACATTATTATTACATGGATAGATAGATAAATACTGAGGCATCTCCAAAACAGACTGACTGATTCTTAGAGTTGTTAGGATACAGAGAAAATATTCTTAACATCCTCATTCCTCAAGTCAGTAGAGGAGTTGGGTGGGTTGAGCTTTTTCTGAGATGAAAATGCAATTATGGAAATTATCAGTTTGAGATATTGTTGAAAATAGTAAAATACGGTAGCCAGCACACCGAGATAGTGCTTAAGGGTATACTCGCCGCAGTGTGGATCAAAACATGACATTTCTCGGACATGGTTTTTCGATAAATATTCAGATCACTATAACATTAAGAAACGGCGAGATATCATGAAAATGTGTACAATTATTCTTTCAAGAGTTTATAATGAGTTTAATAACGTGGTTTTGGCAAGTGAATATCAACATTTAAGTGGTTTTAAAGGAAAAAACAACTACATTTAGGTCTGCGGGCAGATCATTTACTTCATTGTTAAACCGATCGTTAAGACTGTGTATGAGTGATTCTATTGGTCGAATATTGTGAAACTGAGCCGTTGCTATGGTAACCATCGTTATAATGCCCGTTTTTTAAAGGTTACTCATGAATATTCTATATAAAACGAGACTCTTAACGATGGTTACCACAGCAACAGCCAAGTTTTACAATTTTCGACCAATAGCATCACTCGTAGACAGTTTTAACGATCGGGTTAACGATAAAGTAAATGATCTGCCCGCTGGATAAATCTAAGTTTCGATCCTGAGTGTGGCGTAGCATATTGTAAGACTCTCTTACACGAGCTCAACTAGTTCTGATTGGTCGTTGGTTATAGACTTTCACGGAGGCGAAAAAAAAGTCGATAGTCAAAATTGTTCAAAGTTTTTCTTCAATAAATCAAAGAGCTCAATCTTTAGAGAGTCAAAGTTCATATAACTCACGGGGTTGTAACCTCTGTGAGTCGTGAAGTGGCGGGATCCTCTCAGTCCTCTCACGAGTCATTTGACTTTTGAGCGTGGGAAGTTGCGCAGCTTTTTCAAGCGCGGAATATCCTGGTTAATTTGTTTGAATATTTTGTTTCACCCCCTTCCCGCTTCCTCCATGCAAGAGCGGAGCATCGAAACATGGGATTTCTTGGAAATAGTTTAACGAAAAAAAAAAAAATCATGACTATGAACAATAAACAGCGAGATATAACTTAAAAAATGAGCGCGGAATTATTTATTTCAGCGAGCTTAAAAAGAAAGTTAAATTGTCTTGGTTTTTGTAAGAAAAAGCTCTTAACATGAAAAATGAGGCGAAGTTTTCTTTGCAACGGTGGATTCCATTTCGCCTTCAAATTTGAAGAACGTAACAAAACATCCGGGATGTAGGAATAGTTATCTTCAGCGACCAGTTTTAAATACTCACCCACGTTATGGAAATTCGGAAGGCGTCAACTGTAAAATTGGAGACGTTTTAATCAAAATCTATGCGAGTCAGAATTAGCTTCACAGTAAAAATGTGCACACATGAACCATGTGCTAATTGTCGTTTTAAAATTTATGTTGAAATTTCCATTTTTGTCAATATTTCGTATTAACAATTGTAATAGTTGATTTATTTACTTTCTTTGAGTTGAGGAATTTTCATAGCTGTTGTGTGGCCAAATATTTTTCTTTCATCTTGATGCAAAAATGATCAAGAGCGAACGCAAGTGTTCTTCAGTGTCGTGCGGCGTGCAATATGACGACATTGCATTGTGTCCATTTATACTCATGAAAAATATTGAACTATTGGATGTTCGGTGAACACCTTTGCATTCGACCTTTTACGTGGGTTTAAATATGGGTTCAGTACAACGTTGCCAAAATGCACGCTACGCCATTGGTGTTCTTCTTTGGAACTGAGAAGAGGTCGGATGCTCTGAAATAAGTTCCCATCCTCGGGTAATATATATAATTATTACATAGTGTTAGCTATTGCTTATTTACACACTGTCAGTATGGGTATATCATACATTTATAGATGTAATAAGCGAAAAACAAACATAAAACAACAAAGGTAAGGTAACTGAAAACGATCCGTAACGCTTAGGGCGTCTCATGAATGACTGCCCCCTCTATTATAATTCCGAACCTTTGGCGTAATATGTGTGTCTGTAGCAAATCTCGGCACTTGAATAGAATTACACCTTTCTCACTTCATATCGGCAATTTGTGTTGCGTAACTTGTTTTTTTTTTTGATCCGTTATTTCGTTTATGACTTTTATTTCTGACGCTGAGTCATTATTTCTTCTAGACTGTTCCCATTGGAACTATTTTCAAAATAATTTGCACCCTTGGAGATGATTGTTGTTGATACATTTCAACGTCTTGCATCATCACCGAGAAGAAAGAAGAAAATTAAAATAGAAAGAGGAAGATTTGCATACATATAGATATAAAATACATTAACTGCCTTTTTATGCTTTATTGTTTACATACATTGGCGGATCCAACAACTTGGCAACCGTGAATTCATCATATTTGAACGTATGAGAAACAATCGATTCTGGAGGGGGCCATGGCCAGATCGATAATCGATCGTTTCTCATACGTTAACATGGGGAGAATTAGATTTCTAGACCCACCTTCGGTTTAAAAATCAAATACACACGCTCGGTATCATCAAAAAACGTTCAATAACATTTGTAAATTTGTATGATATTGCAATAATTTATTTACTCACGCCATTTTCTTAATTTTGGTTGGATTTAAATTCTGTAAAAAACTGTTAGGATCGTGAGAGTATATAATGAGCGTTGAATGGTTTTTCAGAATTTTGCTATCTATTTTGGTTGCCGAGATATTAAGAAGGGAAATAACTCAATTTTGAAACGACCCTCGTACATATGAATAAAAATATGCAGATATTACAATAATGTCATCGGTGTCGTTGGATGCCGCTTCTGCTGAACATCCAATTTCGAAGCTCGGATGCCCAAAAGTGGCATCCGTCATCGGTGAAATTGTAAAATCTGCATGTAAATGGACTTTAAGACTATCGAAACTTGTAAGGACTTGTACTTGTTTGGTTTCAAACGTACTAGCGGGGACAAATATATACCTAGCCAGAGTATGCAATATGCAACGTAACGCACGCGATACATGTGTTGGATGGTATATTGTGTATTGAAAATTGCATACACTGGCCAGGTATCTTGTTCCTCGCTAGTACAATCAGAATTACGATCGGTAATGTTGTTATATTTTAATGAAAATTAATGTAATCAACATCAGCATCCCAGATGACGAAATAAAGGACTATATTTACTTGAGTCCCTATGTATGAAAGAGTCAAGAAATCAAGTGAACAGAAGTGGTGAAGAAGAAGGGATCTGGGAAGCTCTGGAGGCGCGCCTCTTGTTTACATTTTTATCCAACCCGTCAAAGATTACTTATACATATGTATTCGTGTGTAAGTAATCTTTGTTAGGTCAACCTAACCTTCAATTCCCGTTGGCTTCACTACCTGTTTTAATTTACAGCGAAGAGCTAGCAATGCGTGACTTTTATTCTGTTCCGAACATACTTTTATCAATTTCAATAGAAAATTTCATCAGTACCAGCTGAAAATGCTGAAAGTTTCCAGCGGGGCAGATGGTTCCATGAAGATGTAAACAAGAGGCGCGCCTCCAAGTTTCATAGACCCCTTCTTCTCCATCAGTTTTCAGCAGCCAATCAGAGACGGAACCTCGTATGGCGAGACTCTTTCATATACCTACAGGGACTCTAATATTTACGAGATGGTCAAGAAGGACTTTTCAAACATTCAAAATTCCAGGCTGCGGCACGCAGATTAATAAGCTTGATGCAAAGTAGAATAGGGGGAGATGGAGGAGGGGGAGGAGGAGTGGGAGGAGGAGGGGGGAGGAGGGGGAGGAGGAGGGGGAGGAGGAGACGTGTTGACCGTCGGTGTCAGAAACTCAGGACATCGCGACGGACGTAAGCGGGGACCGGTGGTTGGTGCAGTGCGGGGCCCGAGGCCCGTCCATAGTATAAAAGCGACGCGCATATGTCCGTGACAACATCCTAATGAAACCTCCCTCTTTACACTCATAACAGGTTTGGAGTGACACCACAGATGTGAATTTTCATTTACCGCGGGCGCAATGCGTGCCACCGATGACCCTCTCCCGACCTCCGCAGCGCAGTTACCACCCCCTCCCACCCAACACGGACCTTATCTCTCTCTCGCAACAAGCTCGGGAAACGTGTCATCCGACTGTCAAAGCATTTCGCGCGTTGACAATGATTCATTTTTGACTTCCTTTATTGGTTTATTATCCGTAATAACCACCCTTCGTCTCCTTCGTCAGACGATTCTCCCTCTACTTCCAACCCCCACCCAAATATATTTACATTTCCATGCTCGCATGCTCTCTCGCTAAGTCGCCGAGCTTGTACAGATCGAATCAAGCATCCCTATCGTCCCGTTGGAACTTCAGCTCTGCGTAAGCATTAAATTGTAACTATATACAGGGTGTCTCCAAAGTGTCGTCAGACCTGTACTATCGGTCAAAAGACTTTGAGTCCAATTTTTGTTAGTCCATTATTTTTATTGTTCCAAGAAGTTGTATTGGTTAGATTGAAAATTCAAACGATCGTAAAAATATTCAATTGGGTTCCAAACAAAATATGACGAGGTTAAACATTAATCGATTACTTATTTTGTATTTGAGAAACTCTGGTGTTTACATGAAAGTCTATACATACGTTTGGTTCCTAACCACTATATTGTAGCTCTCTTTTTCTCACATGACCTTTAAAAATCAAGCTCGAAAAGTGTGTTTTGACGAATTTTATTTGTCAGAAATGGACTTACTTGGACTTACTTTCAATAGCCATCGAAGAAAGCATCTATCTAAAAAAGGAATTAGTCGAAAACACGAAATTCAGTTTCACAGAGAGACGGCGCTAACGAAGGGGCTACGCGCACGTGAGATTGCAAGAGAGATAGAGGATCAGAGATAGTGCGGCTTACAACTGAAAGTATGATATAAAACTCAGAGTGATTCAGAGTATGAACTCAAAAAAAAAAAAAAAAAAAAAAAAAATGAAAATAATAAAGCAAATAAAGAAAACAGGAGAGAGAGAGAGAGAGAGAGAGAGAGAGAGAGAGAGAGAGAGAGAGAGAGAGAGAGAGAGAGAGAGAGAGAGAGAGAGAGAGAGAGAGAGAGAGAGAGAGAGAGAGAGAGAGAGAGAGAGAGAGAGAGAGATTCATGAACGTACCTACTCCTTAATGCGGCTCTTGCAAACTTTTGCAGCAGGGGATTGAAGAGTTGATTCTTGCACAAAAACCTGTAAAAATTACGACGAGTACAATAAAAAATCACAAAATTCACTATCAGGATCGGGCTTTATGGCGGAGAGACGCAGGTATCATGGGAGATTCCTATCTAAATTGAGACATATCTTTGTGTTTCTTAGAGAAACTGACAGATTAGACAGGAATCTCCCATGACATCTGCGTTGAACCGCCATTATAAACTTGCCGTTATAGCTGCAGTTATGTGAGTTTATTACTGACTTTTAGACTTTCCTTCGGGTAATATTCGTGATACCCGCTGGTTTTTACTTCAGATTGGACTATTCATTCGCTCAGCAAAAGTTTGCAAGAGCCCCATTTCGTGCAAAATACTATACTTAAGTGTTATTTTCTCAGAAATTAAATTCGCGCATAGAATAAAACAGTCTATAAATTCAATGAATCGATCACGTAAGTAATTTGAAGCAAATAAATATGTAAGTCTTATCGATGAAAGAGTTCACCCAACTTTGAGAGGCTAGCGCCAGTGGCGGATCTAGAAATCTTTCAATGGTGGGGGGAAGGGGGCAATGGAGGGGGTGATGAAGGGGGTCCAGCTGAATCTACTTCTTCAACAAGAAGTCAACAATTCCTCCGAAAATCTCATATAAGATTTACTGTGTTCTTCTTTGGCTCAAGGGGGGGGGGGTTAAAGCCCCCACAGCCCCCTCCTCCTTGGGTCTGCCTCTGGGCAGAGCGCTGGAGCAGAAGGTAATTATTCCCAGATTGAAAGCCACATTCGTCCTGTGAAAGAAGCGCGGGGAATAAAGGGAACCATGACTTATGACATCCGAATAACCTTTCAGAAGTTAAAGCGGCAAAACATTCGTTTATTAAAAGCGGGCAGCTACGAACTCCGAAAGGAGTATAATACGTTTGAATGCAAACTCAAATCGAAAAGGAAGGCCGCGTGAGGTATCACTGGCGGATCCAGGAATATGTCCTTCTCTCTCTTCTCCCATTAAAACGCGTATGATGGAAAAGGACATATAAGGGGCAGTCACGTGATTTTGGCCCCCTCTTCTATCCTTTACTAACACATGCATTCTAATGGGAGAATTGAGAGAGAAGGACAATATCTTGGATCCGCTAGTGGGAGGTATAAGGGGGTGAGCTAAAACAGGCGCCACGATTTGAGACACCTGTCATCGGGTAAAGTCCATTTTCCCTTTTTTCTAAACAGACGGGAATGACGGGATAAAGAGAGGAGGCGGAGAAGGACTAAGGAGTGGACCAAGAAGGCGGAGAGAAGAAAAGGACTCCGGGAGTTAAGTCGGGACCGGGGCTGTAGGAGTTGACTGGGTCCGACCCAAACAATTAGGAGTGGCCGGAGGTGTTCAATTTCATATTAGTTTCTTAAAGATGAGAGCTAAATAGCCCAGGGGTGGTCGGGAGGGGGGGGGGGGTTGAAGAGGAACGGGTCTGTGTATGAACTTCATATTTATCATCTATCTCTTTCTTTCTCGTGTGTCTTCCCCGCAGGTTGTCTCTGTTATTCGTTTTTTTCTTCCTTTCCTCCGTCATTTTCCAGTCTATGTATAGTAAGCGCCGCGCCATCGCAAGGATACCTCAAAAGCGCCGCGACCTCTCAAAAAATTAAAACCCTGGTTCGTTTAAATAATGCTCTGACCTAATTTTTCACCAACTGAATAGACTGTTTTATAGTACAGCGATACATCGTAGCGATCAGTGGCGTACGCAGGGGTTATTTTTTTGGGAGGGGCTTGCACTGCGTTGAGCATATTTGACAGAAAATTATGCCCCCTTCCCCTCCACCCTTAAAAATCGGAGGTTTGGGGCGGCTTCAGCCCCCCCCCCCCCCCCCCGCGTACGTCACTTGTAGCGATTGCCGTTCGTGAACCTCTGGTTTCAAACAAACTCTGGTTCAATATATAATTTCCCCGTAAGCGCATTTCTGAGCAGAAATTTAAATTTCGGCAATCAAAACCACCAAGAAATTGGTTATAAAATCTACAGCCTCGAAAATGCATAACTAATGTGCCTGATGGTTCCATAACTAAACCTGCTGAAATCAACAAGATTAATGATATTATTATACGGATTCAAAACTATGCATTTGGAGGTTAAAATCGCCCAAATTCTGAAGTAGGCCACTTTATCACGTCCGTGAAACGCACCAGATATCATTGGTCTTTTCAACTAAATTTTAATGTATTTCAATGAATTTTCTTGTTAATTACATTAAAAGTGTGCCAATCCATAGCACTTGGGACGCTGATTTCAAAAATTTTATCATTTTCTACTTAACTCGTCCCGATTTTACGCATATTCTACTTTCAACAATTTTTCACGATAAAGTTTAAATTGTGGAAAATCTAGAATATTTCGATCAATACTAAAGCCAAATTCGAACTAGGCAGGGCAATTATAACGTGAGATAAGCCGCCAATCGCGCTGAAGAAGGTCTATAATTATAAGGAAAAAACCCCTTGTTTGTGTCTAGGGACCCTTGTTTTGTGTACATTGGTTGAAGAGTGAAGACACCTATGTCGTTAAAGCGTAAAAATCCAAATTCTGGGCCATTCCACAGTAACAACAATAGTATTTGAGTGATTCTAACCTCCAAATGCATCGTCCGTTAAATCGGCAATATCGTGCATGATATTAGCTGGTTCAGCCTACGAACCAGGCATTTTTAAGAATTTTCGAGGGCGTAGAGTTCATAACCGCTAAAAGGTGGCATTAATAAAAAAGTAAACCAAGAAGGTTTGATATTCAAAATTCGATAGTGACTTGATACGATTACTATACAATCGTTCATATTTTTCATAATGCACCCGCACACGCACAAACGGATAATATTTTAAGGAACTAAGGGAAAGAGTGACTTAGAGTGTCTTGAACGATATAAGTTGACTATCTCCAAAGTAACTATATAAAAAAGGACTCACTTTAAACCAGTGGCGGCTCGTGCAATATGGCAACAATGTTTTTCGTCCATTTGATTCCTTGCAAAACAATCGAATCGATAGTGAAGCAGCGCTTCACCTGCAATCGATTGTTGTACATATATTCAAATAGAGGGATAACATTGTTGCCAAATTGCGAGAGCCGCCGCTGCTTTAAACACCCCCCCCCCATTTATTTTGACCCACCAGCCGCCGGTGACTGCGAACACCCTTGAGACATTTTCCACTCCCAAAGGCGCTAGTAGTTTAGAAAAATCCGAACATGAACAGTCCACTTTCAAATGGAACTTATATAAAATAAAATAAAAAAAATAGTACGTGGTTTCCCGATCAGCCTACAAACAATAAGTATTGTAAAACTGATTCAAACCGAATATGGGATCTAAGATGTCGAGCCGCCTCCAAACCAAAAAAGTTCAAAGCCACGGTGTCGTTCAGACTGTACGATCGTATAACCGTGGCGATTCGTGGAACGGCGGTAAAAAGATGCATGATGCCTGTGTCGGCACTGGCATACGGCAGCGGCTATGTGTCGATCATCCTCAATGAAAGGGACTGTGCCGCACAAAAATACAATTATTATTGAAAGTGTGAAATTGGAGGGCCGAGAAAGAGGAAACAATGCAACGTCAGAGTATATAAAAATGCTGCAATTCTGTTGTTCTTTCCGAGTTGAAGAATATAAATATTTGCTTAAGCACAAGAAAAACGATAAATTACGTTTGAGCCTTTTCGCGCGAATGTACTGTATACCTATACAGATAATACTCGGACGCGCGCTGTTACCTCTTGCTCAAAAACTCCTGTATAACGCCGTGTAACAACAGGACTGTGCTCTTTGGAAAGTGTTTTTATTAGTTTAATTCACACCTCTGTAGGTGTAGCTACTATCATTGTAAGTAAACATAGGGTATGAACAAAGCATGTAAAAAGGGCGTCATCGCGGTGCGGCGAGGCTGTGAGGCGCACATTGGATCGCAGCATGGAATTTTCCGGACACTATTTTACAAAAAAAAAAAAAAAAAAAAAAAAAAAAACTTAGGGAATACCCCACGAACACTGTCTCACATCAAATTTAATCTGGCGGAGACCCCCATAATATTCTGGGGAGACTAATATTCTGGGGAGACCCTCAGACTCCCTTTTGACATCCTGGGGGAGACTCCCAGGCCCCCTTTTGACATCCTGGGGGAGCCCCCAGACTCCCCTTTTGATACTTTTTATCCAGGTCTAAAGATTCATTTTTGAAATATTTAATTTTTCTTTCTTTTGACCCTTTCCCCCGTTGATTTTAATGTAAACCATTTCTAATCCATATAGCTAACCTAAAAATTAAAATTTCAAAAAACAAAACAACATTTTTCAAGGGTTTAAATGGACACAATGCCACGTTGCCGCATTTTGACAGAAATAGGATCTTTTCATTTATCGATGGAATGAGATAATATTCAACAATGAAATATAATGGATTATTTTTACAGTAGATTAATTAGATATTTGGTTTGATTTATTTTGTCTCAATTTACGAGAAGTATATATAGGAGATCGGTATATAAAGAGGTTAACAAATGAATAAATAATGTAAAAGTAAAAAACAACATTAAGTCCTTTACTTGCTGAAGACAGATCAAACCTCATATACCAGAATCGACCCCCTACAGCTGTATAGCAAAAGTTTGCGACGGACAGACACCCATTCGCGGGATTTGAGCAATGATCCATTCAATTAATAGTGGCGGCTCACTGCAATGTGGCAACTCTTTCCAGTTCAACCTATACCTGAAATAATCGATCCTCAGAGGATTTACTATATAAATTCCTGAGAAAACGTTGATTTGCATAGGCTCAAATGGCTAAAACATGGTTGCTAATGGGGCAGTTGCAAGGGTCTGAAATGCTGTGTTTTTTATAAAGAAAATGATAATACTCCATGAGCTGAGAACAATGGTGCCCTTGATTTTTTTTTATAAGTGTCCCGGTTTTGGAGATACGCACGTGTAAAGTTGTAAACAATCGTGTGCGTAGTGACGTCACTATACGCGGAATTCCCATTCAAAACAATGTAATTTTGGTCAAAATCTCATCTTTGGAACTACTGGACTTAATTAGAAACCAAAGGCATCTTTGTTCTCAGCTCAACAAATACTTTCATTTTCTTTATAAAAACCCAAACATTTCTGACCCTTACAACTGCCCCCCTAGGGTGAACCGCCACTGGCCCCTTCAAATATAACACCAGGAAAAAATGTTTGTTCCCAAAATCCATCACTTCATACCAAGCATATCTTCGTGTCGTCGCGACGTCATGTCAGTTGTCACTCCGGAACAGTCGGAGCGAGAGTGACAAACGCGATTAAGTAGCTCTTTGGCTCCCGCATTCCGCGTTGGGAGTGACTCGCACACTAAGTATTATAGTTTTGCAATGGATTCGTCTTTGAATCATGTACAGAGCTGCTGTTTTTGCGTAAAGTCGATATAATTTTTCAATTCACCGATGGTTTCACTGGTTAAGAAAATATTAGGTACACACTCCACAGTTCACCCTAGTAAAAATGTTCTATGACCAATTTTACGTGGAAATGGATTTCCATGGAAATTGCTCAAATTTTCACGGAAACCGAGTATTTTTCCTGGAAATCGATGTAGTTCCCATGGAAAAATACTTGGTTTCCATGGAAATTGATGCAATATCCATGGAAATCGATCTCCATGTAAAATTGGTCATGGAGCAGTTTTACCAGGGGCAGTTAAGTTTATGACTGTAATGCACAAAAATACTCGCATCTGCGTAATCTTTTCTCAACCGGTATGGAGTCGTCGATGATTTTAAAAAACTTGCGGATATTTTAATAAATAACCGGCGATCTCAAAGATTACAGATCAGAATATTTCCGTGCAGTACAGTCATGAACTGAACAGAACTGTGTAATCTTTTATCGACCGGTGGAATCATCGCCATCGGTGCGAATAGAAAAAAATGATATTAATTATTATACGCAAAACGGCAGCTCTGATCATTTATTTGTCAGCAGGGTTGGCTGAGTCGAGATGGTGAGAGGTGCGAAGTGTAAAAGTGTTAATTGGAAACGGCCAGCGGCCAAACATCTGTCACCGTTGTTGCGTTGGACTCCCATCGATGCGTTAGACTCGGATGTAAGAATTTTCTTGGCGTTTCTAGTCCGTCGCTAACACTGATATATACGAATGCCAACATGGTGTATGTATTACAAGCGAAGAAAAAAAAAAATAGGCGAGAGAAAGAGAGGGAAAGGGAGGGAGAGAGAGAGAGTGAGTTTGAGAGAGAGAGAGAGGGGGGGGGAGCGAGAAAGATATGGCGAGGGCGGTGGAAGAGGGGGAGCGGGAGAAAGAAAGCACCTGATCAATTAACTTACAACTTTATTAAGTCGACGACTGAATAATTGCCAAAAACTGGCTCTCTGTCATCAAAGTTCAATGGTGGGTCGATAAAATGTATTTGTGTCGAGCGTATGTGCGTGTAAATAATGCAATGCCACGCTTCATCGGTTTAAAAAAAATATATATATATATATATATATATATATATATATATATATATATATATATATATATATATATATATATATATATATATATATATATATATATATATATATATATATATATATATATATATATATATATATATATATATATATATATATATATATATATATATATATATATATAATATATATATATATATTTTGCATTTTCTAGGTTATAACCTAAATGGGGTTATTGGGGTCAAAAACTTCACGAATTTAGGCTGAAATGTTTGTGTTTCCAAAACCTCATTGAAGTGAATGCATTTGATTCTTAAGATGATTCCAGGGCCGATTAGTTCCAACCGTGAACACCACGTCGCGCTGTTCAAGAAGTCAACAATTTTTAGCTAATATTGACGAATTCACGCTATAAACACACATTTGAGGAACGTCAGCACATGCGAGCATTCTTCAGGAAGGTACTCTGAAAGTTTCAAGCAGAAACACTCAAAAATAAAGACGGAAATCAGGAAAATTCCCATGAACCTCAATGAGAACGAGTGAGGTAGATAGACGTATTATTACTCGCACTCACTAGGCTTATGGCGGAATGAATTTCATAATTTACGGCTTTAATTCTAAACCAATTTTACTAGTTTTGATCTCCAAAAATCCATAAAAAAAATTTCGCAGGTGCTGACGTTAGTGGATTTTGCGTTTTTTTTCTTTGGTTTCAATGCCAAAAACACGACTTTTCCCAAAAGCGACTAGTGACGCAATATCTATCGGATTGAAATAAGGAAAAGTTTCACCTGGAATCACCTTAAGTGAAGGACTCCACCGAAAAAAGTTACATCTGCAATGAGCTTGTTGCACACTTTTTTTTTAATTCAAAATATGAAAGTACTATGTGAGCTGAGTACTCAGTAATTTTTTTGTAATTTTGATTCTGCGGGTAAGTGAATGATTGTTTAGTGGTTATTGTGTCATTCTCTTGCAAGGAGATTGGTAAATATTGAAAAATTTACATCCCACTGCAGTATGCATTAGATTTAACTGTACTTTATGTGGCACTAAACATGTCTTGACAATTTCTGGGAAATTGATACCTATTAAGAGTCCATTAACATGTGACGGAGCGGTTCCAATGTTCAATATTTCTCTTCTTTGTCAAAATGGATTAACTGAGTATTGAGCTTTGACTGCATCAAGTCATTGCAAATCAAAGTTAGTAAACACTTGATGAATACTGATGAAATATAATGAGAATATGCTGCCTTACTTTAGGAAGATTGTCAATTTGTGAGTGGATCAGCGTTATCCGTTGGCTAGCGTTTAAGTCGATGCAAGCTTCACATGAAACGCTTAATGAGAAAATGCCAACTTATTATTTACTATAAGTTAATTGCTTACCACACTTAAGTTTAAGTATAGAAAGGGCAGATTCCTCTTGAAATGCCAATGAAAAGAATATAGGTTAAAGTGCTACAAACATTACAGTTGACCGATGAAATTCCACCGCTAAGTATATTCAATTGACTTGGATGAGTCAGGTGCCATACATTAAAATTCACCTGTCCAATTCAGTTTCATACTTAGCAAGGAGATACTCTGACTTTACATGACTACAAGATGCTTTCACTCAAATGAAATGATCTTGTACAGTTTGTATAAGCTTACAGCAAGCTTACAGGCAATATAGGTTATGGGGAAAGTCACTATGTTTCCCGTGACTCTTACTGTCCGAAAACGTTCAAAGTTATTGAAGAATTACTCATTAAAGGTCAAAGAGGCAAAGGAAAGACAAAATAAACGGATTCGCTTCACTTTAAGGGACGAAAAGAGATGCAATGGACTGAATTTAACTTGTTGTTAGAGTCCCCTAACCTTGGTTTCACTAGCGGCACCGACGAATTTTGCGACCTCGTATTTTCATTTGATGCTTAAAAAAATAAACTCTGACGCGTTTCGTGGCTTGTCAGGATCTTTATTTGTCCAAAAAAATCGATATAGTACGGCAGATGACCAAAGATGACGACTTTTTAGAGGAAATAAGCGTCCAAATTTCAAGTTTTCGGCATGGCAGCTTATGGGCAGAAATGTAAACAAATCGACCGTACTTAGCTGTGACGTAGTCGGCGGCCAACCAATGAAAATCGTTTCTCGGACCCCTCAACTTTGAGCTTTAATTTCGGTACTTTCTGTTCGTTTTTGAGCGGAAAAAATGGTACCATCGTTCTTCTCGTGAAATTTTCAGTCGATTACATATAATTTAATAAAAAAAAAAAAATTTCTTGCAACAAGCTCATTAATTGGAGCATGTGTTGGAGGAATAAAAAATCCTGTCAACTGATCACAGGGTCGGACTGGCTCGTTAAAATTTAGGCCGCGATCAGAGTTTAACCCTCTAAGGACCAGGGACCAATAAATGTTCGGTACACACGGTCCCCGAAAGACGTTGGATGGTGAGCGTTTACGTGTGGTTTTAAATGGCCTTAGGTGCTCACCAATCATCTGGGTGCAGGGCCGTCTGTACCGAACATTTATTGGACCCTGGTTAGTTCGAAAGTCCGCCACACCCTTCCATTTCTATATGGAAGGTAGATAACTGTTCGTACTCGGTGGAGTTGGAATTGCCTATACGACGCGTTGAAGGCGCCCGAAGAAATCTTATCTTGTAGGTGTTTACCTCGATAATCGCATTTATCCGGAATGAAGAACAATGTGAACTAGACTAAAGGAGAGAAACGAGTATACTCGGGCTTAGTCCATAAAGGATTAAGGGCCCACTACAGAAAGGAAACACGAATTTACAGCCGCCCTCATTGAGAGGAGGACCCTCCCAGAAATCGTTTGAAATGTTTCCTTCGGTAGCAAGCGATATTCACCGAAGTAGTAAGTAGGTGACAACGTTAATTGGAGGACTCCACTTCACAAAAAATGTCGAAAGTTAACAATTTGCACAGTCTTGATCAGTTTTTGTCACGCTTCTCCGCGTATAGTCACGCTACTCTACGCTTAGTCTCGTTTTTACACGCTTTGCCACGCTTCGTCAGGCTTGATCATCATAGAGTCCCTTGATGGAAATATTGTATAGGGAGTACCGACACGACGCTTTATGCAGTTTGACAGGAGTCGATTTAGTCGACTGCCTGAACGAATTCGAAGGTTAAGTTCAACAGTGGACCAGTGGTGGACAGGCGGATTTGCCGGCATTCCGGTCCGTTCCCATACGTTCCTCTACGAATCGACTCCTTTCGTGTGGAGCCTTCGATGTCGTCGACTCCTGCTCGACTCCGTGAGAGCCTAAAACCAACGACCAATCACAACTCGTTGAGCTCGTGTCGGTACTCCCTATACAATATTTCCATCAAGGGACTCTAGATCATCAGGCTTGGTCACTTGGTTAGACTTGGTCTCACTTCCCTGCGCTTATCCACGCTTATCCACGCTTATCCAACTCCTCCACGCTGCACGCTCATTTGTCATCAAAGTTGGTACATTATTCTCGTGAGTCCGAGAGCTGCGGGTCCTGAAACGACTACAGGCCATTTTCTTTTATTTTTATTTTTTATTTTTGTTGTTGCTTAAACTCTAATTTTGCTTTATTTCAATTCAATTTTAAGACTTTGTGACATTCAAGATACTGATATAACTGACATTCGTGTCGATATTCACGTTTTTTAGACAGCAATTGTGGATTTTAGAGGGCTTTTTGTGCCTTATTGTTGGGCTTATTAAACTCGACCTCAGGTTTTATAGAAAGTAGTTCAGAAAATCATTATTAGTAAATTTCATGTCATGTAAGATCGTGACTTATAATTCTTTCTATTTTGATGCGGCATAAAACAAACAAAAAACAAAAACATCAAAACATCATATTCCAATTTGTTGCAATTTTTTAGAATCGTAATTTTTCGAAAAATATCCAAAGATATCCAAAGATTGGCGATAAGATAAAAAATGGTCTTAATATATTCAGTATGATGTACTCAATTACTTAATATACTTAAAGTTTAAAAATAAAAGTAACACTGCCTCAACGTATTGAAAACCCGTTTGGGGTCTCTTCAGACATCCCTCCCTCAACCGTATACGGTGGTCAATTAACTTATGGGCTGACAAAGATTAAGATCAAGAATGTATAACTTCCTTCCAAAACTTTTGTGAAAACTCTCAAACCCAGACAAGAAGTATCATTAACTTCCCGAATGTTTCATATGCAAGAGCTAATACGGTATGAATATAGGCGCCTGTCGTGATTGTGAAGTCGATTGATCCAGTCTCAAATTTCCGGTGTCCTGTGTTGTTTCCCTCCCCCCCTCCCACCTCCTCTTCCCCCTCTTTCTCAATTAAAAAAAAATTGAAAAGAGGCGGCTAAAATACCAGGTAAAAAACTGGCTGAAAAGAGTTTGACTGCAATTTTGTTACCAAGCAGTTTTCTTAGCAGTGCCCGTGAACCCATTTAAGTTTTTATCATTGAGCAGAGTTTTTCTGCATTATGAGCTCAGCTCCGTATGAGTGATGTGCATTATGTGCATTCGCGAAGTCAGCTTAATTAGCTTAATTACCGTTTCTCAAGGTGAGCATAACTATTAATTTGATAAAAACACTTCGGTTGGTATCAAATATTTACACCTGGAATTGAAACTCATTAAAACTGATCTTGGGGGCAAGTTACATGACGGCGGCGCGACGCGACGTGACGCGAAGCAAGCTTTTCCGTTTGGATCGAGACTGGTCATGCATGCGCCAATGCGCAAGTCTGTACTATCAACGTGAAAAGAAAGTCCTTCGGCAAAATATTTCCTGGGACACTTTTATCGTGGAAAAAAAAAAAAAAAAAAAAAAAACGAAAAACTATACAGGGTGTCGAAAAACTGTTCCCGAATATTTCAGGGGCGGATTCTACAGGTCAAAATAAGACTTTTTCCCCATTAACATGGGTCCGAAATTGCAGTCTTTTCGAGTTACAGTGTTGCAAAGTTTCCGAAAAACAAATTGAAAAATTGCCATATTAACTCCCTAGTGAATTTGTCTTAATGCTCGTAAATAGGTACTCTGGTGTAGTTTTAGGCGTTCTTGCCGATTTTGGCAGTGAAAATGCTGTATGCAAAAATTTGAGGGGGCTATGGGGGCTTTTCTTGATTTTTCTCACTTTTTTTGGCTAAATTATGTGAAAACATGCTTTCGGATTCAATGAACACAAAACGATTAGCATTACTCAAAAGTTCGTAAAAAAGTTTGCACTTTTAGTCCTTACAAGTTTTTTCAATCCGTAAACCTTTTCCGAGAAAATCGTCCCTGAAGTTGCAGAGGTCGGCCAAGAATTGACAGAATAAATTAAAGAAAAGGCGATTCTTGGCCGACCTCTGAAACTTCAGGGACGATTTTCTCGGAAATGGTTTACGGATTGAAAAAACTTGTAAAGACTAAAAATGCAAAATTTTTTACGAACTTTTGAGTAATGCTAATCGTTTTGTGTTCAATGAATCCGAAAGCGCGTTTTCACATAATTTGGCCAAAAAAAGTGAGAAAAATCAAGAAAAGCCCCCATAACCCCCCTCAAATTTTTGCATACAGCATTTTCACGGCCAAAATCGGCAAGAACGCCTAAAACTACACCAGAATACCTATTTACGAGCATTAAGAAAATTTCACGAGGGAGTTATGACAATTTTTCAATTTATTTTTCGGAAACTTTGCAACACTGTAACTCGAAAAGACTGCAATTTTGGACCCATGTTTATGGAAAAAAGTATTATTTTGACCCGTAGAATCCGCTCCTGAAATATTCGGGAACAGTTTTTCAACACCCTGTATTTTATTTTTTAGAGTGCTTAATTTATACTGACAAGGGTGGGGCCCCCTCCGTTTGCGCTGAAATTTTGCAGAAAGGTAGTGCTTAGGGTTCTAACTAACGTACTTACGCCCTTTTTTGCCAATGGGCCTTTTTAAGAGGTGCAAAATCGCTGGAGCATATATACCGAAAAATTCGGCTCCCTCTCTCAACTGTCTGGTTGGCGCAGTGCACTAGGGTGCGGCGGGCGCTCGGATGTTGTCATACCAGGTTCGAGTCCAGCCTGGGCCTTCAGTTTCTTACGCACTGCCGCACCTCACTTCCATTGGTACAAACGAATTGTTTTTACCAATGGAAGTGAGGTGGGTAAATCGACCCACTCGTCGACAGTGGCGGATCCAGCCCTCGCGAACGGGGGGGCGAATTTGGGATTTTCGCCCCTAAATGACCCCCTTTTCTTGTTTTCGCTCTTGCTTTCCCCCTTCCTCTACCCTCTTTTCCCACTTTTTGGGCCGAACGAGGGGGGGGGCGATAGTCCCCTTCTCTCCCCCCCCCCGTATCCGCCAATGCTCGTCAATGTATGTATCGCTAGTATGACATTCATAGAGTACAATAGGTAGGTACTAAGCATATTTATTTTTCGGTCCGATTGTTGATTTGAGGCTCAAAACTTTTCGAAGGAACACCGAACGCCGGAGTCAACAAAACCATGCCGAGCCAATCAGAAGCATTGCTTCATTGTTGACTCCCACCGATGAGTTACTCTTTTCGCCCACATATCGCCAGGGGCTTGCCGAGGGGGGGGGGGGATTAGAGTACCCTTGCCCCGGGCGGCACTCTACGAGGACGGCAAAATCAGAGTGAACAACCAATTAACAAACAAAACAAAAAACAAAAAACAAAAAAAAAAATAAAAAAGTCACCATCAAATTTACAATTTTGTTCGCGGAGGGCGGTAAGATTGCATTCTTGCCCCCCCCCTCTGGAAACCACGGCACGCCCCTGCATCTTGCTGGGATGGATATACAGATCCCGAGGTTTGGGTACCTACTGCATCGATGTCATCCATAGTTGTCGAGCAAGCAGTTTGGGTGCGATAAAAAAAAAAGCACAACTAAAATATAAAAATCGCTCATTCTGTCAATCAAAAGTCGAAAAGTCGCAGGTGAGCGTGATGGCGACGGCGGAATCAGCGACGAATTAATCGTTTTAGAGCACCGTCTATGAATCGCGGTGGCGGTGGCAAGTGAGTGAGCGAGCGAGCGATCCCGCGGAGAGGGGTGCGAAATGTATCCGAGTGCGCGAGTAGGAGGGGTGGGTGGTGGGAGCTAGAGTGGGAGGGAGAAAGAGAGAGAGAGAGAGAGAGAGAGAGAGAGAGAGAGAGAGAGAGAGAGAGAGAGGAGAGAGAGAGAGAGAGAGAGAGAGAGAGAGAGAGAGAGAGAGAGAGAGAGAGAGAGAGAGAGAGAGAGAGAGAGAGAGAGAGAGAGAGAGAGAGAGAGAGAGAGAGAGAGAGAGAGAGAGAGAGAGAGAGAGAGAGAGAGAGAGAGGATGATGCTTCGCGTCGTCATTGCAAACTGACAAATTAAACGACGGAGAAAATGAAGGAAGGATGCGACGCGGCAGAGTGCAGCGCGCGACGCGTCGAGTTCCACAACGCACCGCAAGCGCGAGGAGGCGAAAGTTTGCGACGCGACGTCTGGAAGCACGAGCGTCGAACATGAGCATGTGTTTGAATCGACGCCAGCCCGGCGTCGGTGTCGCCTTTTAAACCGCCAGATGCTCGTGGAGAGACGCCACCCGGGCGCCATACCCGACGCGTCGCGACGCCCTCCCGCACCCGCCCCGCCCTTCCGCGAGGATTCAGCGCCGCGTCGAGCGTCGCTTTTCCTCTCCCCCGACCGCGGCGCGCGGCCGGCCGCAACCCCCTTGCTCTTCCCTTGCACATACTTTGGTCTCGTATCTTTTTCGCAATCAACCTAAGCACACTGCAGCGTACTATATTTTCTGATTTACGGATTTATTTCGGCCATTCCCTCTCTCTCCCACTCTCAATCTCTCTCTCCCTCTCTCCCTCTCTCTCTATTTCCCTCAATATGCGACTCGATACAATGCAGAGTTGCCACATAGGTTAACTTTCGTTTTGTGGCTCCTATAAGAGGAACTATATGTATGATAGTAAAACCTTTATTTGTAATTTCACAAATTTTTTACAATCTGTACAAATGCGTCAAACAAAAAACTACATGTTAATATGATTACATATATAAATATACCTATATAGTATAATTACTAGTCTTGCATTTTCCCTTGATAATTTTTTCAATTTTTTTGGTAGTTTATCGTAAAGTTTTTTGCCTTTGTTTAGTAATATCTATCATCCTTTATTTTTTCAGTAACTATTATCTGTCTGGTGTTTGGGCCCGTTGTTCTTTGGGGTTTAAGGGTTGTATTTATACTATTTTGAAAATGAAGAACCAACGTGTATATAATCAGCGCTGGTACTGTCATAATTTCATATTTTACAAAGCAGTTAACGCAGGATTCTCGTTTATTTAATAAGAAAATTGCTCAAATGACCCTTTTCTGTGCTATGAATACTTTGTTCACTTGATCAGCATTTGCGTTGGACCAGATGCTGACACGGTATCTGTGATGCATCAACGATTCCAACGGCCGGCAAAAAGATTAGACAGTCCAGTTCGGCAGTATGACATAAAGCGCATGCAATTCGAATCTTTAGTTTTGGAGGATTATAGTTTTACATCTGTATTGACTTCTAAAAGCGCCTGTAGCAAAAGTTTGCAACAGCCTCATTGCAGGTATTTAGTAAGTGTGAACTGTTTTAGTGAGGAGCGGGAAAGTTATATAAATCAAGGAATCTGACTGGCTTAGATGTATTCTTATTAGACGCGAAATCGGCACCTGATTGGTCAACATTGAATTTCCCGCTTCTTACTAAAATACTCTGTAGTAGATATTTTAGAATAAATGGTATACGGAACAGAATAAATAACTGAGACTCATAAATTAGTATATGACAAATCTGAATCTGTTTTTGGAAGTGTTTCTCCCCCCCCCCCCCTTCCTTCAATAAAATAACCGCATCCATTAAAATAGAGCATTAAGCCTCGAAGACGGTCCATCTGCCTTTCCTCCCTCCACTCATAGCTCACCGTAAAGTAAAAGAAAACTTACCGCGTGCACTCGCGTAAAGATGAAAGTAGAGCAGGACCATTTTGAATATCGGGTTCTGACGAGTAGCGGTGCCTGCTTCCAAACTGCATCAACACACATCGGTGAGCGGTTGATTAGCAACAAGTCGAAACTCTGCGCTAGCCACCCGAGCAAAAATGGTCCATAACTAATTCCCTATACAGAGTATGGAAATGTACGGATATCGTATGGGTATAGTGTTGATATCCTTACAGATCCACACATATCCATATGGTTTCATATACATGTCCGTACTCTGTATAGGGAATTGGTTATGGACCTTGTGGACTTGTACCTATAGACCATTTTTGCCAGGGTGGTTAGCGAAGAATTTCGACTCGTTGATAAATCAACAGCTCCCCTGTTGGAAATGAAATATTTTAAAAATATCATGAAAATGTCTCCAAGAGAATATAAATATTCACCAGCGATATTGTGATAACGGCTATTTTTCCAAAAACTTGACGGCATTGCAAAGAAATATTTTGGAGACATATTGGATAGTCATTTTGAAGATGTTTCCTGGATATTAATTGATAATATTTGAGAGGCATTTTTGTTTACAAAATGTCATCAAAATATTCAGTGGCGGCTCGTGCAATCTGGCAACCGTGCACTTTTGCCATTTAAACGTATGCAAAAAGATCGATACAAGGTGAGGCGCTGCGCCTCACCAAGTAATCGATTATTTTACACAGTTTTAAATGGAGGAAATCCATTGTTGCCACATTGCACGAGCCGCCGCTGAAAATATTTCTTGATGAGCAAACATATCGTGAATAAATAGAAGGAATTGGCAGGGATTAAACTCGCAATGTTAGTTTTTGTAGTCCACCACCCTACTGCTTGCGCCACGTCAATAGCTGTAGAACGGGAGTGCTTTTTAAGCTACTTAACTATTCGCCGTCCTGGGGTCATTAAGTGAGTCCCTTCATTAGACCATAAAGATCTCCAAAATATTTTAGGGTCTATGCCTTTTCGGGGACACTTGTATGATATTCTGGTGGCATTAATGACTGAAGTATTCATGACATTTTGAAGCAGTGTTTTCATGATATTGAGAGAAGATTTCCGAAAATCTTTCCTGAAAAACTCTAAAATATTTTTAGAGAAATATTTTTTGATGACATTTCTGTGCTGTTCTGGTGATCATTGATGACTTTGGTCCAATTGACATTTTGAAGCAATATTTTCATGATATATAGAGAACATTTCCTGTAAATCAGTAAATCTTGTCTAGACATCATCTAAAAAAATCTCTAAAACATCTCAAAATATTGATGGGTAAATGTATTTTGGAGGACATTTTTGTGATATTCTGATAATATCAATATCTTTTCATTTCCAACTGGGTCACCGGTGCGTGTTGATGCAGTTTCGAGGCAGGCACCGCTGCTTGTTAGAACCCGATACTCAAAATGGTCCTGCTCTATCAGAGTATATAACTAAGGATGAAAATTCCTAATCAAAATATTGATTGCAGGTATGTTTAGCGCGGCTGGTGAAAGAAACTGGATGCACCCTCGTTACGGTGTCACTCATCGTCCGTCGAACCTGTCTCAAGATCAAACTAGGATGTTGGATTTATGGACCTATATGGTGATTGCATATCTAATCCAACGAATGCATTCCTATGGATAGACATAAGCTATCTTAGAATCAAGGGATTTACAGAAATGTTCATCACGAATACCTACACCTATGTTTATAGAAGAACGATCTGACGACCTGGGGGGGGGGAGTGTGTTGTAGAAATATTCAGATAGATACTAGCTATGCGCCTGAAAATGTTGAGAGTAGTTAAGCAACTCATTCTTAACTCCCATAAGATTTTTACTCGACTCAAAAGAGAATGAAAACGTTGCTTTTTCACAAAAGAATGTAAAATAGAACGGAGTTATTTTGCCACATTCGGAATACTACAAACGTAAATAGTTGAGTACGTTCAATTCAGGAGTAGGGGCCACGCCATGCGCCAGTCGCCACACGGACGGGTAACAATACACGCATTCTCTGACGGTACCGAGCGCCTTCAAAAACGAGGTTATGCAATTCCATTGCAGTGAAGCAGGATGATTTACCTACCTCCGAAGGAAGTAGGTAACCACTTAACTAGAGTCATGATTGGAACTGTTACGATGAGCAACTTAGATTTGCCTCGAAGACAATAAAATCATTACCTATGTATCTAAAGGAAAAATAAGACTCTACTTTGGAATAATTTATAACAAATATTTAAACAGCAATGACAATGAATGGGCCTTTAGAAATTCCAAGTCTTGCTTTTGTTTTGTTTTGTTTCCTTCCCAGGATCAAATGATCTTTTGTTTATTTCTATCTTAAAACGTTGATTTCTACTTATTAATTATTTACTGTACAACAGGGGCGTGCTGTGGTTTGAGAGAGGGTAAGAATCAAATCTTGCCGCCCTCCACAAATCGCCGCCCCTCAAAATTACAAATTTGATTACCTTTATTTTGTTTGCTTGTTACACACTGATTTTTCCGCCCTTGGAAAGTGCCGCCTGGGGCAAGGGTCCCCCCCCCCCACGGCACGCCCTTGCTGTACAACTTCTGAGGGTGGAATGAAATTTCAAGAAAGAGATTGAATGACAAGAGTAGTCAAACTTTTAGGATCGTATAACTAAAGCATTAAAAAGTCTTATCAAAGTAACTAGTGTTTCTTTGATTTGAAGTCCAAGTATTCTTTTTTCTAGTTTTTCTTCAGTTGTAGGCTAATTAATTTTACATTAGTTATCAACCTTAAAGTATCTTTGAAATGTTTACTTTTTCCATACTTAAAAGTATGCTATTGCAGAATATTGTGGTACCAATGTCATTCATGTTTCAGACCGTATATTTCAAGCAAGTAAAAATCAAGTAGGTATAACAAAAAAAAAAAAAAAAAAAAAAAAAAAAAAAAATTTAAACAACTTTGACACACTGTCAGAAATCTCAGGAAAAACAACCCACAGAAAATTTGGTAGAACTTACAACTGGAGCACAGCATTCAAAGTGCATTTCACATAATTTTTTATGGAGCTCTCATTAAACAAGGCGTACATGTAAAAAAAAAAAAAAAATTCTAGCATAGCTAAACTTTGTCACTGATTGTACCAGTAACACGTACTTAATAACTAAATTGCCAAAATAGAGAAGAAAACGATTGAAGGATAAAAAATGTATTGGAATAAAATATATAATATTTTTACTGTTTTTGTACAAAATTCTTAACCTATTAACAATTGAAACTACCTTATTAATACAAAGTAAAGAGGAATTCTAACGACTCATTCAGATTCATTCAAGTTCATGAAGAGAGGTTGAGCATCTTCATCTGCAGTTCCTTAAAAAAACAAAAATTAATTTGAGGGTGACGAAAATCCTTTGTTTGAGTAAAAGATTCAATAATGTTGAAGTTGAGTTGATCATTAGAAAGCAAAACTTAAAATAGAACCAACTTTTAGGATTCCACAACCGACTTTTTCAATTCTTGAAGCAGCGGTGAGATCTGCTGTTTTAATGACATTATATGACCTGTATTACAATCTTGACTTCCGATGAAGGTTATTACAAGTGGCATATCGTTCACCTGCACAATCTACGACAAAAAATGATAAATATTAGCCAAACTGCTGTGAAACCTTGATGGAAAAGAGAGCAATTATCAAAATAAAATAAACAGATGCCAAATGGAATGAAATTTTTCAGAGTAGCTTCATATGGTCAAAACCAGTGTTTAGTAAGCCTATATACACAGAGAAAAATACTTCGGTAAAATTTGATCAACAAAGTTTTCGGTTGCAAGAACCAAAATGTTTGGTCCTGAGTACCGAATGCTTCAATAGTACTACCGAGTATTCGGTAGAGGCGGACTTTAGGTTATACTTACCGAAGTCTTTGGTACTTACCACCGAAAATTTTGGTTTCTTTAACCAAAAACTTTGATGATCAAAATAAACCGAATCTTCCGTTCTTACCACGGAGACATTTTTCTCTGTGTAGATATGGCAAAACAGTCTGAAAGTGTTATTCCTACATTTTTTAGGTTTCGCAACAGTTGTAGGAGCCCTGGGGAAAATTTTGAACCAAAAAGATTGCAAACATTTTGCTTCTGTTATCTGAAAAACGGATAAAATAGACAAGCACCGGCTGTAATATAAATGGGCATATACAGCTGGTCGTATCGCTACGAAGGAGTTTTAATAAAACAACCACCAGCGCGTTGCATTTTGCATTTGGAGCAAGTAACACTTTGGTTCTATTGATAAAACACGTTATGCACAACAAGCTAAAGCAATAGAGAGGCTGGTACATGTTATAAGCCCTATCTCAAAGTGTGACAGCATGGGCGATCTGAATTTGGTTTGTTTGCCTCACTTTTTTTATACCCTTAAATCAAAAATTGTCATTAACCTAGTAGAAAATGGTTTTAAACGAAAGTGCAAGTGTTCAAGAGTGGCTATCTAGACACAGAATTTTAATACAACAACTATCCAGGTAAGAAAATTTTGCATATTTCTGTTATGTGTCAATTTCTTTATCGTGCAAATCCTTCAAAAAGAAACAGTATTATCGATTTCTGTGTCCAGATAGCCACTCTAGAGCACTTTTGTTTACAATAAATTTCAATTGTATTTGTCACAATTTTTTTTTTTTAAAATTTAAATGTTAAAAAAAGTGAGGCAAACAAACCGAGCCTGTGTGAAAAACCTCTATATGAGATCTCGATCATGGCTGCCTCCGTGAAGTTTCAATATCACGCCCCACAAATCCTCTCTATCGCTATGGCTCGTTGGTTATGCCATATCTCTAGGGCTTAGTAATCTCTGGCAAAAACAAGCAGGGTTTAAAGAATTTGTCTTGATTTCACTTTTTCATTAAAAAAAAAAAATGTTTGCTTATCATGGGCATTTACAATCAAAAGTTGGAGAGAAAAATTGTAGTAAACACTTCTTTCAGCTAATGAATCTTTTCCCTCATTTATAAAAAAAATTCACTTTCTCACAGGTACTTAAACAAGACCGACTGAAATAATAATCAGTTATCTTATCGGCAATCAATTTCCATTGCCACATATTAACCAAAAATGTTATTGTTATAAATATTAATGTTCCTGACAGAGTTTTAGGAGATTACCTGGTAGTTGCCATACATGCAGATGATGGACCTATTTCTGCCTAACCCAAATTTACTTCCTTGATCGGTGGCCATAGCAAATGCTGATAAGAAAGGCTGCCGCATTGCCATTTCTGGAGCTTTGTCTGTTGCCACTGGAACAAAAATTGAAAGAAAATACAGTGGTTTTTAAAGAAAAGGATGAAGAAGCAGAAAAACAGAGGCCTGGTAGACTAAATCTGTCAAAATTATAGTTAACCCTTAACCCCAGACGAAGCAAAAACTTACACCCAGTCGAACAATAGGTCTGTGAGACTCCCACCATTATTTTCGCTGAAAGACAAATTATTTCCTTGATTTTTTACAATGTTCTGTTTGAAAATTACAAACCTATATCTTAAAAACATTTTAAAGGGATTTTGGGTTGAATAGAGGGACAGGGCTTCTAAAGTTTCTATCATTATTAGCAGATATTATGAGCCTAAATTTAACCCTTCTCATTCATTACACTAAATTTTTTCAATAAAAGAAAATATACAAGTTGATAAATACAAACCTTTGATGACAGGCACACCATCTCGGTCCGTGATTAAAATACAGTACAACCCATCAGCTCTGGAAAACAAAAAAACAAAACTAGAGATACCTTGAGGGTAATAGAGTAGGTATGTGGAATTAAATCAGAAGTGGCGGTGG
Source organism: Trialeurodes vaporariorum (assembly GCA_011764245.1). Lineage (NCBI taxonomy): Eukaryota > Metazoa > Arthropoda > Insecta > Hemiptera > Aleyrodidae > Trialeurodes > Trialeurodes vaporariorum. Next base: position 58,887,648 of record VMOF01000111.1, on the reverse strand, counting down.
CCACCCAGGCCAAGTCAGAAAACGCAACCTTAAGGGCACAGTGAACACTTATTATACATATAATTATTCATGAGGTAGTGGTGTAGTAATCGGGGGAGGGGAGCCTGCTTGAGGCATCACAGTTCAGGGTGGCATCATTTTCTTGGGCATGAACGAAGAAAAAGAAAGAGGAAAAAAGAAAGGAGGAGAATAAGTAGGAGAAAGAGGAGAAAGAAAGTTGCAGATTTTTGACGATGACTGGTGAGTTAATGTGAAAGAAGTCAAAAGTTATTGATGCCCCCCTCTGATTGTTTTTTCTTTTTTGGAGAGAGAAAAATATTAGGTGTTTAATCGGATAATCATTAATAGGTAGACTCCGACTACAAATTTTAGCAACTGAATGAATTAGTACTGTGCTGATCCATTTCGAATTTCAAGAGAAAAGAGCAAAAAAAGAAGAAGGTTAAAAGAATCTAGGAAAAGAAGATAGATAAATAAATTAATAGCATACATTTATTTGAAGAAATTACAAAATAAATTAAAAAAAAAAAACATTGATAGATAGTAAGTTGAGAACAAAGCAAAGATGGAAGAACAGCCAGGGTAAAATGTACTTATCCCATTGAGCGGGGAAAATGCGATGGGAACATGGGCGCACCCAGGGGGCCAAGTTCCCCCCCCCCCCCCCCACAGGAAGAAAAAAAAGGAGGAAAGGAAAGGATAAAAGGAGGAAAGGAAAGGGAAAAAGGAGGAAAAGAGAAAGAGAGAAAAAGAAAAGAGTTCAAAAAGAGTATCAATGTCATGACGTTTTCCTTGGAGGAACACATCTTTTCTGACAGCAATGTCAATAGTTGTTAATTTCGCTCAATCTTCTTCTGAAATTTAGATTTCCTGAAGACTCCATCTTTCTATCAGCATGATGAAGATATTTCCGTAATAATATCAGCATAGTATTAGAAAATTTCTCTTGAGAGTTAATTCATTATAGTTTTTGAATAGAAGTAGCCTAATTTTGTGTCTAAGAAGAGGTAAATTTTCAAAATTTTCCAGGGGGAGGACCCCCAGACCCCCCCATATGAAATGACAACTTGGCCTTCCCCCATACTGAAATCCTGGGTGTGCCCGTGGGAACACTTGCTGTAGCAACAAATAGTGTATGGCGTAAGAGAATACTGTAAGACAGCCATAAATGCAGAAACTAGGGCAAGAAGGTGAATAGAACTTACTTATGCAGTAAATCAAAGAGGTACTTCTTCACTTCCTGAAAACAAAAAAAATAAATAAATAAATAAAGTTTAGTGCAGATAGTTTGAAATGCATGTAAAATTCATTCTTAGAAGGAAAATTACAAATTCCGATAAATACACACCTAAGTGTAGCTTTCGTGAAAGAACATTTAAAAAAAAAAAAAAAAAAAAAATACTTAAATAAATAAATGTAAAAAACTATGAAATTCTTGACAAACGGTAACTAATTGAGACAAATTAAATGCAAAACTGCACATTGATCCCCTTTTCGGAGGGAAGCCTCCAAAATTGAGTAAATTTTAGGTTGACAAATCTTTAAAAAAAAAAAATTAAAGTAAAATTTGTGTCTTCTATGAATTGCAGACTGATCCATCAAAAGGGCGGATGAGATGAAGATCATTTCAGAGAAAATTGCTTTTAAAGTTTTGATACGCACCATTTCCTCTCACCCAATTGCTCTATTTTATCTACTGAGAGCTCAATTACTAGGAAATCTGTTAGATGCCAGAAGAGCAGGTGTTGAACATCCGCCCATTTGACGGATCAGTCCTCAATTAGAAAGGTCTTAATCACTGAGATCCTTCTGCTTTCCTTCTTGTTCTGATTGAGAGTTTTTTTGCAACTTTGCTTGGTATTGAAATAGGTTAGGAATGAACATAGAATCAACCATCAAAAGTAGAATCAGGTGACAAAGCTACTTGCTCATTAGTGCGAACAGTTGAGCAGAAGCATTTCAAGTAGGTGTCAGGTTCTGACAAGCAGTAGTGCCTGCTTCCAAAATGCATTGAAAAGCATCAGTGAGCATACAACTCGGTAACTCGGTACTACTAGCCTCTGCTCTACCTATTAAAAGAATTATGAAGTCAACATGGAGCAATCAGGGTCAAAGGCATGGGTGCGAAAGTTTAGTATATGGGCCGCTATCCCCTACTCAACCAATGTTCCTGTGAGGTTAGGTTAGATTAGGTTGGGCTACTTCAGAAAATACAGCGGCCCATATACTAAACTTTTTCCGCCATGGGACCAAATAGTGCTGCAGCTTGAAATTCTCAAAAGATGTTGAATGGTGAGGTTTTAACACTTCGTAAGTGCTCACACACCATCTACAAAGGACTGTAAGGATACAACATTATTTAGTCCGAGGGTATTGGGCGATGCTTAATTTCGGTATTTTCGGGGAAAACTGTATCATGGTGGCACCGCCACTAATGATCAACAAAGTCAGAAGGCTTTCAGCAATATCAAATGTACGTACCTCAGCCATGTCAGCAGATTAATCGAAAATTGAAAACAAAAGCAGTTTCATGGGTTTAAATGTATGATATAAACTAGGAAATTAGGAGATACTTGGGAGCAACTTATTGAAATTCACACTAGATGAAGTCTCGCTGTCAGTAATAACTTTTAACACTGCATTATGGCACCACGCAACTCAAAGTAAGCTTTTTCAAAATTACAGAGACCTTTGCAAAGCCAAAGCCAAAAGTTCCCTTTGTTTTCTATTATCACTGATAACATTGACTGATGTAAAGAATGTAAACATAACCTAATTGTTGCGTCTTCGTCACTTTCCGTTGGTTGTTGTCTCGTTGAATCATAAGTGGTTTTGGAAAAATCAGGGGAAAATACGCCAAGAGAGAAAATGATTCAAGAATTAAAAGTTAAAACCGATCCAAGATTCTGCCTTTCTTCGTGGTAATTTTATTAAGTGCTCAATACGTTTTTTTTTATAAGTAGTTTCGTCTCAATTTGTCGAGGAAGTGTTGTGTTTTTACAAGTTGTGGAAGCTCAGGTGACAGACCAGCAGCTGCCCATTTCATTTTAAGTAATCAAAGATTGCGAACAATTTTCTCTGAGAAAATATAAAATCTTAAATCTTAATGTATCCGTCATTAAATTAATTATCGGTGTCCTTCTGCAATGGTAGTCAAGGTACTATAATTTTGCTCCATGCAAACTTTCATCGCCTGTAAATTAACAGTTTCTGCCTTCATGTGACGTATCACCGAGATCAAATTCATTCACTGAATGTCTGCAACAATATGGGAAGCATTAAGGATGAATTGAACGCCTATTTGCTTGAAAATGGCTCAGCGCAGAAGAACAGCTTCAAGAAGTCCTTCTCCTTACCTCAAGTGGGGCCGTGGTTCAAAAAATCTGAAGTCATCGAAGATCCAGAAGGCTGGTTTTCTTCTTACAGGAAGAACGATTGTTGGCCCACACTGGTAAGATTTCTCACAAACTGGAAAGCCACCCTGTAGCATCAGTCTGAGCCTTATATTTTACTGATCTTTAATTCTGATGAGGATTTTGCTACTAGAGTGGATGCATCTTGAGTATCGGTTCTGACGAGAAGCAGTGCTTATGGTGTTAAAGTCTGAATCACATTGATGAGTGGTTGGTCACTGATCAGCAATGAGTCCTAAATCTCTACTAACCAATTGCTCACTGATATGCCTTGATGCGTTTTTGGTTGCTTAACTGCTACTTGTCAGGAAATGATGTATCTGGTTACCTGCGTCTGTTCTAGAGCAGGGCAAAGAAAAGAATGGACAAATGTCAAAATGTTCCGAGTCGCATCGGTAACCGTAAACGATTAACAAATGCACCGAGTTCCAAACATACTTACTTTCCCAGAAACATTCCACACAATTTTGCAGCAAATGGACGAGTCGCGCTATGCGTGTCATGTGTTCAACGAGGCTAGTTCACTTTTGTCGAATGTTAATGGTTAACGGTGTAACTCGGCCCGTTTTGACTTTTGACCATTCTTTTCTTTCCCCAGCTCTAGCACAATTGCAATTTCAGGTTTAGGATTTGGTAAGCAGTGCTGACGCTACACTTTTTCTCTCTTACTTTCCTTGTCACTTCTGTATTTATTTATATTTTGATCTTGAGAATTCAATCCTTGCAAATGGATGGAGCGAAAAGCCTCTCAGCCTTTGTCGTAGATTACAATTTGGCTAAACTGTTTTTCATCCATTTAATCTGATAAGGAAGGTCAAACTGTCAAGGGTGCTCAGTGCACTCCCTGGAATTGATATTTTGCGTGGGGTTTAAATGGCCAAAGTACGATGTTGCGGTGAGTGTTTTGAAATTAAAAAGTGCAGTCTTAAGAAAAGCCCAATGTCAGCGTAAATACCCTGAATTGCATGTAACTCTACTGATCTGAGGATAGAAGGGTAAATAGAAGTCGTTTAATTCTAGTCGGCATCTGATAATTCTGAATGTAGACAAGAATCTGTGTGTAGATAGGGGGTTACTTCTGCTCAGAGAATTGGACTTCGGCTACTAAAATCTAATTTTTATTTGGATGATATTATAATAAATCATTTCCTGTTTTGTTTGATTGTATCATATCACTAAGAAAAATAATGATACAGAGAATGGCATCGAAGTAGGTATCAAAGCAATAAATAGAAGACGGTGGTATTTCAAATCTGGTTGCTATCTTGTGTACCGGCATGTTGTTATTGTGCCATTTAAAACTTTCAGGAGGCGGAGTCGCTCCTCACTCCTGCCTCCTAACCCTCATCCAACGCCATACAGATGTGACTGATGTCAGTAAAGAAATGATCCCACCTTTTATCTATCCATCTTGAGGGTAGGTATAACCTGTCTCAACAAAACGAGACTAAAGTATTTTAACTTATGTTGTAGAGCAGGACCAATTTGAGTATCAGGTTCTGACAAGTAGCGTTGCCTGCTTCCAACTGCATCGACACGCATCTGTTAGTGGTTGGTTCGCACAGAATTTCGACTCGTTGCTAATCAACTGCTCACCGATGAGCTTCGATATAGTTCAGAAGCAGGCACCGCTGCTTGTCAGAACCTGATACTCAAAATGGTCCTGCTCTAGACCTCAACTTGATTCAGAAGTACTGTAGTTTTTCTGCAAATCCTGTCTTATTCTAATTTACTCTCTGTGTGCTCTTTAGACCTTTTTATTAACATTATTTTTAATCTCCATTTGTTTACAGAGCCGGTTGCAACGTTTGATTGGATTTTTTGTCTGTTTATGTATTGGAGGAATTTGTTTCTTCGTTGCTGTGATGCATATTCCAGTTTTGTTATTCAAAGCTCGAAAATTTGCCCTTCTTTATAGTCTAGGCAGCTTATTCTCTCTATTCAGGTATGTAAAAATCATTAAAAGTTATTATCAAACCTTCAGGCTCGAATAAAATTAATTTTAGGCATCCTATCTTTGTTCGTTCGGTATTCATACGCATACATATCTAGATGGTTTTAGGAATCCAATATGCATCTAGATTTATTTATGTATCAGTTACCATCAAACTCTAAAGATCAGTCAAATTCAGGATTGAGGCCCTTGGTGAAACTCTGGAGGAAAGATAACATTTTTGTTAGCAAATCGAGGTTAAAGCCCATCGAACCCATCGAATCAATCAAGTTAAGTTTGTATTTCACTCATACAAAGTTTCAGGGCGAAATTTAGATGGCTCTGATGTGGAATTTTGCGCTGAGGCCAAATCTGAAGAAAATAAGTTTGAATTTTTACAATTTAATAAAATTGTCAAAAATTGAGGTGTGAGGAATCGGTGATTGAACAGGTACAAATCAGCCATCAAAGACCTCAACGTCAACAAAGGCAAGTAGTTGGAGTCTCTCAGAGTTCGACTGTCCCCTCGCCCGGCGAAGCCGACCCTCTACGAGCTGGAGGGTTGCTGCGTTGCCATTAATGCATTTTCACCTCACTCAAGATTCAAGAATCCACCAATTCGGATAGAGTAGAGTATAGTGCATGGGCTGTAGTATATGTATATTGTCTCTGGATATATTTTACTGTGTACGGCTAGGCCCAACGTGCTCTCTCCCCTCCTTTTACCCTCCTCTCTCTGAAATAGGTCTATCGTTCGCTGTGAAACACCCGTATAAGAGCTATCCCAGCATCTAGGGCGGTAGACCTTCTATCTATCTATCTATCTATCTAAAATTAAACTGGGCCATTATATTTTGAAAAGAGCTTCTCAAAAACTTGCTGATAATATATCTCTACATGTCCACTGCTCATCAATAGATTTGCTCAAGTCTCAATAACCTAGAAAGAGGTTTGAATCAGTGCTTATCTAGTTTATATGATCTTGTCCCTTTGCAGTAATTGCAATTACTGCTGTTTAAATATTCGTCTTTGATTACCCGTTCTCAAACAATTTACCTGACTCTAAATGGGGATTCTAATTTTTTTTTCTTTCTCACAGTTTCTCATTTTTGTGGGGTCCTGTTGCGCATTTCAAAGGCTTATGCACCAAAGAACGGCTTCCATTCTCCGCGGCATATATCAGTACTTTGGTAGCGACTCTTTACAGTGCGCTCTGGCTTCAGAGTGCTCCTGTCACAATCCTTGCGGCGGTTCTCCAATTTATTGCCCTGTTGTGGTTCCTGTTTACTGCCATCCCCGGAGGCCAATCAGGGTTATCTTTTATGACAAGGCTAGCCTCATCTGCTGTAACGCGGAGTGTTTCTAGAACTTTGCCTGTTTGACATCACTGTCCTCAGTTTTCGACAAATATTTTTTTATGACTGAACATGTACGTAAAATATTTTTTTATTGTTTAAAGTTTTCTTATTCTATTGGAATTATTTTCAGTTTTATACATATCATTTGGTGCTCATGTTTTCCCCCAGAATTATCATCTTGGAAGGATAATTTTTTAATCAAGTTTTATCTCTCAAAAGTGATGTATATTCAATAAGATGTTTTATCTAGGTCAAAATTTTTCTATCAGTATATTTTTTTAAATTGGTTTAATAACATCACATTCCTCTTTAGTTAGTTTTTATCTGCTAGTCCAACCACATCAGCAGGTGTCTTAAAAATGAACTCTTGAATCATTTAAAGCATTTTGCTTGCTAGTAAGAATAAAGAAAAAAGGTAATTTATCTCTTACGAGGTAAAGTTTTTGGGTAGAAACTTTTCCATCTTATAAATTTACCATCCCAAAAACTGGAATCTACTTTGGAAAAATGTTGATCGATTTTTTATTGTTATCTTATTTTATTTGAACTTTGTCCATCTTAAGCGTCCTTTTCAGGCGGAATAATTCCACTCTCCACAGCAGATTTGGAATATCCGTCCTTGAGTAGTCCCTTTCAACTTGGCCCGTTTCCGGTTATGATGTCATAAAATTGGATTTGGAAGATGGAAAGTGGAATGTGCTGTTTGGCTTATTCCAAGTCGGCCATTCAATGCGCGGAAAGGGTGGAGTGTTCTGTGAATTGTTTTCAAGTTGCTCTTCCACTTCCACTTCGCCATTTTGGATGTAAATGGAGTAATTGGATTTGGAAGAGGAAAGTGATATCCAATTGAAAAGGACGTTTCTTATGTGAGCTAATGAAGTAAGTGAAGGGGGGAGGGGTAAGAAAACAACGAATTTAAAATGTTGAGTTTTTTTTAGAGTGTCTGGCAGGTCGCCGTTTCGATCCTCTTTCCTATCCTTTGTTTTGAGAATACTTTGACTGTCTTTCCTTGCCCTTTTTTTTAACCAGTCCAGTCGTTTGTTGTAAAGTACCAGCATAAGGAGCCACAGTGTTTGGACAGCTGGACTTTACTACTACTACCACTACTACTTTTTAATAATTGGCTGGTTGGAAAGTTTTGAATGGATGACTTTTCTCTTTTTAGACTCATTCATCCTCTTGTGACGTCTCCCTTGTATTTCCTCAAAAGTCAATCATCGGTTTTGTTGTTCAAAAATTAAAAAAAAAAAAAAAAAAAAAAAAAAAAAAAAAAGTTTAAATTCATTGTCTGTTGTTGAAATCAAAAATTGCTTAGTCCTAGAAAGAAATCTATTTCAACCTGATTTCCTCATATCAAAGAGTCAAATGTTTTTTTTGAAGAATTTTAATCTATGATCCAAGCCAGTGGCGTACACAGGATTTTTCTTGGGAGGGGCTCGCACTGATGAGCGTTTGACGGAAAATTGTTCCCCCCCTTCTCCTCCACCCCCAAAAATCGGAGGTCTGGGTGGGGCTTTAGCCCCCTTGGCCCCCCCCCCCCTGTGTACGCTACTGATCCAAGCAATAGTATGGCGGTGATTTGACAAATTAGAAATGTTTACATAATCATCAAGGAAACAATGGGGCAGTTGCAAGGGTCTTAAATTTTGTGTTATTCACAACGAAAATGATAGTACTAGATGAGCTGAGAACAATGGTGCCTTTGGTTTTTCTGAAGTGTCTTGGTTTTGGAGGTACCTACGAGTGAAGTTGTAAAAAATCCTGTGCGTAATGATGTCACTATGCGGAATTCCCATTTAAAACAATGTATTTTGGGCCAAAATCTCATCTCCGTAAGAATGGGACTTTATTAGAGACCAAAGGCATTTTTGTTCTCAGCTTATCTAGGACTTTCATTTTCTTCATATAAAACACAATATTTCAGACCCTTGCAACTGCTCCATTGTAAAATTTCCTAATTAAAAATAAATTAATGTGAGAAACTTACTTGGTCTGACTATTTTAAAAATTGCCAATTTTTTTTTTACTGATATTTTCTCAAAATGAATAAAAAGCCCCTCTTTCTGGGAAAATGAAATTGGCCGGTAAGTAAGCAAATAGTTCAGAATAGATGAAAAAGTAAGTCTGAAATCAATTCCCTCGAAACATTAGTTGAAAGAGAGGTAATTGTAGACATTTTTCGTAGAGAGGGTCTTTGCACTAAATCCATCCTGACCTGTCTCTCATAGGCCTTCAAATCAGAATATCAAAGCTATGTGGACTCTCCAAGCAGTGTTGCCAGATCCTGCGGCTATTTCTGTGCGTTCTTATCAGTGTTGCCAGATTGGGGTGAAAAAGCCGTACGTTTTACATTGATTTAAATGGGGGACGATACAGCTTTTTCCCTTGATCTGGCAACACTGCTTCTTATGGGAAAAGCCGCAAGAACTGGCAACACTGTCTCCAAATGATGATCCTTTTACTCTATAGTTGTTAATAAGTGCTCATATTGTTCCTACTCCTAAAATTAGAGCTTTCCGCTCTTTTTTTTCAGAGTTTTTTTGTTAATTTATTAGTTTATTTCTTTATAATTAAATTTTATGAAAATTATTGGTGGTTTTTAATTATTTCTGTGAATCTATGTGTTGTAAGAATTGAAGAGATTTAAATATTCCCCTTTGAAAGAAAAACAAAAAAATCTGTTTCAAAAACCGTATCCCCTCCTGTTTAACTTTCTTTTTAATCCCTGATTTTCATAAGTATTTTTTTTTTTTTGAGGTTTGGGGTTGTTGTCAGTGTTGCCATTTTTTCGGAGAACTATCAAATTTTTATTTCCATTTGTCTTAATGTTAAAGTTCTTAATTGATGTAGGTTTATCCAGCAACGTTGAGCTCAGTGGCGAAGCGTGAAATCTGGCAACGTTGTACTTGAACCATTTAAACCCATGTAAACTTAAAGAAATCGGCGATGACCATCGAATTCGATCTTTTGTATGCGTTCAAATGGAGGAAATGCTACCTTGCCTAGTAGCACGCTTCGCCACTGAAATTGAGCTGAGGTTGTTTGGAACTATCGAACAAAACTTCAAAACACCTGATCCATTTTATCTAGAATCAATGTAGACAAGGGGGAGGACTATCAATCTGCAATAATAATTTTGGGGTTCATCATCAGGTATTACCTTCAATTTCCTCCCTATCAATAATGGTATTCTTTAAAATCACGCTCTTCTATGAAGGTCACCTGTATGTACAGTCGGCGAATTAAGTAACGTCAGTTGACTCCTTAGATTTTGGTTTAGATAGCAGAGCTGCCGTTTTGTGTATAATCAATCGTATTTTTCAATTCACCGATGATTCCACCGGTTGAGAAAAGATTACACAATTAAGTTCAGTATATGACTGTAATGCACGAAAATGCTCGCATCTGTAATCTTTTCTCAACCGGTGGAATCATCGATGACTTTAAAAAACTTGCGGATATTTTAATTAATTATCGGAGTTTCCACCGATTGAGAGAAGATTATAGATCGGAGTACTTTTGTGCATTGCAGTCATACATTGAACTGAACTGTGTAATCTTTTGTCAACCGGTGGAATCATCGGTGAATTGAAAAATGCGACTAATTATACGCGAAACGGCAGCTCTGTAACAAGCAACCTGGAGTACTTATCACAATATATTTAAGCATTGCAGGTTGCCTACCTCTGCTAAAATCTATGGAGTCGACTAACATTATTTCATTCGCCGAGCGCCGACAGCACCTATTAGCCAGCTCTTTCGGGAATTTTTCTCTGCACGTGTTGAACAGCACGCAGAGGAGATGAGGTAAAGGTGTAATATTTGCGGCTTCATGACTGTTTTATCAAGTTGTTTAAGGGTGGAGGGGTGGGGTAGGGGGGTTATAAAAACTCAATCTTTCAAAGAATTAATGATGACTCAACTTTTGTTACTCTGTTCTTGTAGGGGAAAGAAAAGGAAAAAACTTTGAAATCGCCCCACGAAAGGGAGAAATAAAGTCCTTACTTAGCGCCAAAAGAGTGATAAAAGGGCAAGGTGTCATCCGAAGATTAAAGTTCACGAGTGATAAGTTCGAGTGCTGAATATTCTCAATTGGTGAGTAAGTTATCCCTTCCCTGCCAGCTACATTTTTCTCTCCAAGTGTTTCCTAAACTATTTGCTGTTTGTTTTCTTTTTTTATCTACCGAATAAATTCCATATAGTACAGAGCTGCCGTTTTGCGTGTAATTAATCGCATTTTTCAATTCACCGATGATTCCACCGGTTGAGAACAAATTAGACAGTTGAGTTCAGTGTATGGCTGAAATGCACGAAAATACTGTGATCTGTAATATTTTCTCAATCGGTGGAAATTTTGTTATTAATTAAAATTCCCACAAGTTTTTTTTATAGTTATCGGCCACTCCACCGGTTTAAGATAAGATAACAGATTAGAGTACTTTCGTGCATTACAGCCATGCACTTTTACTCGTGTAATAATTTCTCCACCGGTGGAATCATCGGTGAATTCAAAAATTACATTCATTATACGCAAAAGGGTACTTAGCTCTGATATAGTAATAATTGAATTCTTTCTCATATTTTATTTTGCTCCGTAAGCGTATAGCGTCGCGGTCGCCGCTGCCGCACTGTAGGTGGATTAATTGATTATCCCGGACAACGGTCTTGAAATAAAATCAAGATTATGGTCGAGATTATCGTGTGATGGTTGCTGGGTAGCTAGAAAATGAATTGAGTGTTCATGACTCATGACTCATATGGGCAAAAAGGTGATGCCTCCAAAACCCCCCTTGTGACCCCTCTTTCGATTCAGCTCGGCAAATGGAGTCGATCGCCCTCAAGGGTTTCCATGTCTTTTGCAACTGTGGCTCTCTCACTCATTGCAACTCACGACTCATCGTATGGGCAAAAAGGTGATGTCTCCTAAACCCCCCTTGTGATCCCTCTTTCGATTCAGCTTGGCAGATGGAGTCAATCGCCCTCAAGGGTCTCCCATGTCTTTTGCAACTGTGGCTCTCTCACTCATTGCAACTCACGATACATCATATATGGGCAAAGAGGTGATGTCTCCAAAACCACTTTCGCAGTGGCGCACCCAGCATTTGGGGGGGGGAGGGGGCTAAAAAATTCAAAGCTTCTTGATCATTTTTTTTTTGCATCACAAAATTCAGAGTGCGATGTTTAATTATAAACCAGCCCTGAAATTTACTCTCTGTGGGGGGGGGGGGGGATTTAGCCCGATAGTGCCCCCTCGGGTTCGCCACTGCACGCAACCACACTTTGTTGGTTCGCACCATTCAAAGTCTTTAAGGGACCGTTAAGCCGTAACATTATTGGTCCCTGATCTCATTAAAGTGTGACAAGGTTCCATCGGTCTAACTGCAGGATTTTTTTGGAGGAGTATTTGAATCAGATACTCGGAAAGCGGTGTGGTCTGGAAAGTGGTCAACTATTCGTAAGTGACTGTGCCGTTTTATACTATGTTAAGAACTGAAGGAGCGTCCATGAAATTAAGACACAAGGTTTCCATCCGTCGAACAACGAGAGTTTTCGGGAGGAGTATATGAATCGGATAGAGTTTAGGGTTGGAAAGTAGTTAGCTATTTGTATGCGCCTGAGCAGTTGTAGTTGGTTGTAGTCTATCTTCAAACCGGAGATGCATTCATAAAAGTAAGACTAGCGGGATATTTCGGTAGAGCTCGTTTCAGAAGTGTAGGCGCACCTAAACCATATAATCTTTGGCGAATTTTCAACTTTAATCCCTTCAAATCAAAACCGAACTTGCCTCTGACTTTATTCTTTGGCTTTTTAAGTGTTCCTCGTGGAATAGTGAGGGAGAGGGGGAGGGGATGGAGAGAGGAGAGAGGGAGGGGGAAGGAGAGAGGAAAGAGAGAGAGAGAGAGAGAGAGAGAGAGAGAGAGAGAGAGAGAGAGAGAGAGAGAGAGAGAGAGAGAGAGAGAGAGAGAGAGAGAAAGAGAGAAATTAGATAGGAATCTCCTATTGTACCCGCCTAGCTCCGCATTCGCGTTTTAAACTTTAAGACCATTTTGTGAGCCTGTGAGTAAATTTTCTAAATTTTTCAATGTGAATGTGCTCATCGTAAAATTCACTGGATACTTATTTAAGACCTAACATTCTACGGTTTACAGTAAAAGTACGTAAGAGCCCCATGCGATGCGGCAGCATTTGCTCACGTGAAGTCTTTATCTCTCCAGCTTTCTGCCGATTGCGATGTTTCCCGTTGTATCGATTCTACGTTAATACACTGTGACTTTATAATTGGACGTGGATGTGTCACACCGGCGTATACGGTGAATTTACAGATTGAAGTGCACCGCAGTTTTAGTGATCTATCAAACTGTTGCGTTATACGAAGACGAATACGCGACAAGTTCTTTTATTTTTCATCGGAATCATTTCAGTTTAAGAGCCCCCTTTGAATGCCATGATGCGCGCGCCCATTACGTCGGCCGCGGCTTGGCGGCGTGCGTAGTTTGCGCGGCGCGGGCGAGATGGATGCTGCGGGCGCGCGCGGTGCGGCATAAGCGCGAGGAAATCAGTTTCTCATCTCCATCTCCATCTTCATCTCTACATCCATCAGCCAGTCTGGTTCCGAACGAATCGAGCAGAGGTTTGAGTTGAGAGACAAGTGTAAACTGTGTGTGAGACTGTGATACTGCGTGATACTGCGAGTCTGTAAATGTAAATGTGACTTGTTTCGAGTGTGTGTCGCGTATACTTACATCGTGTATACGTAAAAGTGAATGTGCCCGTATCCCCCCTCCTTCTCCTGCTCCTGCTCCTCCGTATGCCCATTGCCCATTGCGCGTTCGCCACCGGATCCCCGGAGTGCTCCGCCGGAAACACATGATTAACTCCCGACCGTCGCCGCGACAAACTCCGCCAAGCTTGGATTATGGGTCCTCAGTGGATATTCTGCCTCTTCTTCGTTTTCACCAAATTCGGTGAGTTCGTTAGCTATCCGTCATCCATCTTAAGGTGATTCCATGGCACGTGACAAAGGCGATCGATTAATGGTCATTTCCCAGACTCAGCGGAGTTTTTTTTTGTAAAACCAGGATTGTCACAGCACCTGGAGGTACCTAGATCTAACAAAGATATCTGTACAGTTTGGATGCTCGAATCCGCAAAATAAGGACGTAACTATGCGAATTCGGAATCCGTTATGCGATACGATAAATCGAACAGTGGTTGTGCGAATTCGCATAGTTACCTACGTCCTTATTTTCCGGATTCGAGCATCCAAACTTAAAGATATCCTTGTTAGATCTAGGTACCTCCAGGTGCTGTGACAATCCTGGTTTTACAAAAAAACTCCACTGAGTCCGGGAAATGACCATTAATCGATCGACTAATCGATCGCCTTTGTCACGTGCCATGGAATCATCCTAAACCGTTGTGAGTTCTTTTGGGGGGGGGGGGGGGGGGGGCTGAAATGACCCCGGGCTATAGTCATCGTTTTTGCGTAAAACTCTAATTTTTTAAATGATGTAGTTTTGGACTACATGCTATATTCAATTTGCTTACATGATACAGTCGACATTCAAGTTTGCCAATTTGTAAGCTTTTTTTTGGACGAATGTCGTGAATGTAGCTTGAAGTACTAATATTATGAGACTCTCAGTCATGTGGAGGAAAAGTTGGGACTTTTTTCTGCAATTTAGAGTAATATTTTCCAAAAAGTTAGTCCACATTCCCAAATTTTCAGCTAATTTCAAATTTTTTGAGTTTCCTAGCTGTTTTTCATCGATCTTAACCTTTGTGAGTCCAGTAGGGGGGAGGGGGGATGACGACCATAGACAAGTTTTTTTTTTTTGCGTAAACCTCTTTTTTTTAAATTAAATTTTTGGATTTTCAGACATTCAATGTACTGTTATAGCCGACATGCTTGCCAATTTTTTCGTTTTCTGGACGAGTATTTGGTAGATGTCAGAAACAATTCTGAAAGTTGACAAATATAATGCTCGAACTGCTAATAGAGGGAGACTCTTAAGTCTTAAGTAGGAACAGTTGCAATTTAGAGTAATACACTCCAAAAGTCGGTCCATATCGCCCAATTTTTTTTACAGCTAATTTCGGTGATTTTGGTCGGTCGCTTCTGTCCAAAATTATGCATTTTTATCTGAGCATAAAAACAAATAAAAAAATGCATACGTTTTCGCAATTTTGGTCTAGCTGGTCTCTTGATTTACCCATGAGTGCCAAAATTAACCACGTGCTCCGTAGTTTTTTTATTTTCTTAATTCTCCACCAGAAATGTATAAGACGGTGACTCCCAGTCGCCTCACCCGGTCAGCCGCCGTCGCTGCTTGTAAGAAATCAACATCCAACTGGTCCATCCGTTGACTGTTGACCCTCGACAAAATCTCCGATGGTTTGCTCTCATTTGGCTTCTGACATCAAAGCTTTGCTTATCAGCTATCTGATGATCTAGTTGAGCATTGTTTTGAATGATCGATTGTTTTCGATTGTCATCGAATGATTGTTTTGATGAATCCCGGAAAAGAAAAGATGCCACTAGATTTTAACGTGAGCAAGATATAGCTAGTGATGCGTGGTCTCTAACTTACTACTATATCCATGGTATTTCTTTGGATCTAACACATTCGTCCCTCTTAATAGAATCTCCTTGTGAAGCGCAGTCAAGTTCATTTGTATTAAACCATCCTGAAAGAAGGTTGCATGAAGCACAAGGCGCAAGTTGAAAGCTTCAAATTCAATTCAACAGAATCGCCAATCGTGAGATGTAACACATTGTGGTCAGAAATTTGAAATTTTGCGCCCAAAAGTCAGCGTCTTAAAAACATCTGAAATGGGGCTCTTGCAAACTTTTGCTGTGAGCAAATGAATAGTCCATTCTGATGTAAAAATCAGCAAAAATCGCGAAAATCACACTGAGAAAGTTTAAAATTCAGTAATAAACCTACATAACTACATAAATGGCAAGATCGTAATGGCGGTTCGACGCAGGTATCATGGGAGATTCCTATGTAATATGCCACTCTCTCTTTGGAAACACAGAGATATGTCTCAATTTAGATAGGAATCTCCCATGATACCTGCGTCAAACCGCCATTAAGCTCGATTCTGAGAGTGAATTTCTTGAGTTTTTTGTGTACTCATCGTCATTTTTACAGGTTTTTATGCAAGAATCATCTCTTCAATCCCGTGTAGCAAAAGTTCAGAAGAGCCCCATAGTTGCAGCGACAATGTGGCAAAAGCTTATTTTCTCAGTTTAAACCTACGCATAGTACTATCGATCTTTTGTGGATTCACTGAATCCCTGAGAAATCGATAATTTTTGCATAGGTTCTGTAATAAATGGCAAAAAAGAAAATGGTTGCCAAATAGCACAAGTCTCTACTGAAATAGTTATTATTTTGAAGCTGAACTGATTTTAGACTCTCAGTGTACATTTTCGCAGCTATAATCATTTGTTTAAAGTGGTTCAAGTAAGTAAAATCCATAGCCCTGAAAGCTTTGAAACGGTAAGGTTAGGCAATTGAAACTTTCTGACTTTTGACCGCCAAATCGTCATTTCGGCGAATTGCGCGTCGCCCAAACACGGAAAAAAAGTTAAGGTTCAAACGAAGCAGCCTTTTAAAATAGCTTCGCAAAGGAAAAGTTCTAGCTCTACCGGAGCAAGGTGTGGCTGTACCGAAGCCCTACTTCGGTAGAGCATAAGCAAGAAGAAAGACTGTTACTGTACCGAAGTAGTACTTTGGCACATCTGAATTTTTCTCCGGTAGAGCTAGAACTTTGGCTCTACGCTGCTATTTTAATAAGCATGCTTCGGTTGTACCTGACATTTGTTTTTCAGTGAAAACGGATCGCTACGAGTGAATCACAGAATTTCGCGCTTCTTTTTTTCCAAAGCCATCGAAATTCTACTACTCAACCCGTCGTTAATGGAACATCGCAAGCCGATCCGAATCGTCAAAGAAAATGAGTAAAAGCACTTTTCTCCCCCTCTCTCCTCTTACTCTGAATTCCGCACTTTTAACCACGCCAATTCGCACCGTTAATTCGTCTCATTTAGCTGTTAGCGTTGCCGCGTTTGTCAGCCTGTTTTTGTGTTTTTGAGATTTATCATCAACGTTTCAGTTTTTACCAACGAGCTAATTACCTTAGAAGGGCTTACTGGGGTGTAACTTTGAAAACACCGCACATAGGCTGCCATGGGGATCTCTTATGAACATTCTACCTGGACTCACTTTGTTTGCCATTTGTTTTTTTTTTTTTTAACCTTACAACGAAAGTTGAAATAGATCCAATAACGTACTTACATTTAACGGGTATGCTCGACTCGCTCCCCGCGTCATCTTCAGTGGCGCGAAAATAAGAAAAGCAGAGTCCAAGATGGTCGACAAAAGAAGAAAACGCTGGACATGACGTGGGACATGATGTGTATTTTCAATGACCAAATCACACGCGTCCCACCCGTCACGCTACTTTTTAATTTTTTTAGAGACAAATAATTTAGTAAATGAACTTCATATAGGACCAAAGCTTATACCCCCACCTTTAACATATATTTTTTCCAAATTTTTATCTCTTCAAAACTCTCAGAGTTTCAACTTTTTCTGAAGTGATTCAAAAACCTTGTCCATTTTCTGTCCCATCGTTACACCCTTATTTCGCTCTTTTCTCAGCTTTGGATAGAATTTTTTTAAATTTTGAAAATCCTATCACTATCTAGAAGTTAAGACCTCTTTCTGTTGGTGGGTTAGTTTTTTCATTTAAATGATTAAAAAGTTGAAAAAAATTACTTCAAAGTCGTCTGAATGTTCCACCCGTTACAAAATAGTGACCCTATAATGCCCAATAGAATAATTTAAAAGCGTCAATAGATGGTGATCAGCAAAGGCAGTGAAAGATTACACAGTTCGAAACTCCGCGGCACTTTAATCTTTGCCTCAAACCAACTGAACGCCATCAACATTTAACAAATTTTAACAAATAAGCAAAATCGCATACATTGGCGTCACTCATGTTTTTCACTTGTCTTATGTCTCTTTATGCTGGAACTCTAAAATTTAAGTCAATGTAGAATGTCGGACATCCAGTGGCGTTTTTGACATACAATGTATCGATGTCTCTTTTGCATGAATCTTTGAAAAAGGATCGATCCCTAAAGGGAATTCGATCGAACTCCAAAGAAATCGATACTTTTGCATGCGTAGAGGCCCGAATGGAATGCCAACGATAGTCGATTGTTTGGCGAGTAATGACGAATTGACGAGCTGCCATTAAGGACATCAGTCGGTCGATGATTCATTATTGTGAATGCTGATCTGATCAGTTTTATCCACGGTACTTATCCACGCGTGTATCGAGCTCCGACATTGAATGAAGATCGAATTTCGAGATACCCTAATTTCCATATGCAATGCGCATGATCTGTGGAGTATCTATCGTTTGGGAAAATCAGTACGATGGATACGTGCTTTACTCATTGTTAATATCACTACATAACCTTCATGCCAACCTCACATTATTATTTGTAAAAGGAGGAGTGTCAACAGGCCGGTTTTTGGCCCCAAAAATGGTCAAAATTTGAAATATCGTCTACAAGTTCTTGTAAAATGGCTCTGCTTACTCTTAAAGGCTTATAATTCTTAGGTTTGAGTGGTGTTTACGGGCTATTTTACCTTTAATGACGTACTTTACCACCTCTAATAAGTGGGTTGGATTTGCGTTTTTCACGGAAAAAGCCCTATTTTTCGTTAAATTATTGAATATTTAGACGTGATCCAGTCATAGATCGGTTTTCTCTTTTATAGATATATTATTAGGCTACCAAAAATGTGTAACATACCTACTGAAATATAGTCGCCGAACTTTGTCCGGCTCGTATTTTAATATCAAGTTTTCTGATTTCGTGAAAATGGAAAAGCTTGAACGAATTCGATTAATATCCACGCAGTAATGCTTATAGGTATTGCAACCTGGCCCCCTTTAAAACTATTACATAGGTTTTGCAGGTTGCCAAGATGAAATATCGCTGTTATTGTTCTTAAATTCATAGAATTCGTTCAAACGTTCCATTTTCACGAAATTATAGAAAAGTTGATTTATTCAAGTATTTCAAGCACGAGCCGAACGTAGTTCGGTGACTATACTTCACATCTAAATATAACAATATTCAATAATTTAACGTAAAATAGGGCTTTTTCCGTGAAAAACACGAAACCGACCCACTCTGAGGTGATAAAGTACGCCGTTTAAGTTCAAATAGCCCGTAAACACCACTTAAACCTAAAAATATAAGCCTTTAAGAGTAACTAGAGCCATTTTACTAGAACTCTTAGACCCTTTTAAATTTTGACCGTTTTTGGGGCCAGAAACCGGTCTTGTTGACATTCCTCCTTTCATTCGAACCTGCCGATTATCTCTCCTCCTTTATTTTTCGCTAGCGTCCCGGTGGCGAGGTGTGAAATTTGGCAACAATGCATTTTCTTCATTTAAATTCACCAGAAAAGTCTAAATCTTCAGTCATCGGCGATGACCATAGGCATTTCGACCTTTCTAATGTGTTTTAATCAGAAAAAGTAACGTTGCCAAATCGCACACGCAACGTCACCGCCGAGTCCGTGTTGCCGATGATTCGATAAATCTCAAAATGATTGATTGTGCCGTGGGTTCAGTGAAAACTTCTGTGAAGGCTATTCGGCTCGTGCTATTTGGCAACTATGTTTTTTGCCACTTGAATTCATGCAATAGCATCGATTTCTTAGGGACTTCGTGACTTCTCTGAAGATCGATTGTAGTAAAAAGTTTACCGTCCAAGTAATACCCGGTTTTTCTCCACATCCCACAGAAAAAAAAAAAAATGTTTCAGATTTAAAAAAATATTTTTGAATTATACATACGACAATAAGACGTACTTTGAAACTAAAATTAATTGTTTTTTAAGTAAAAATAATTGTTTTTCAATTAAAAATAACTGTATTTAAATTGAAAATAATTGTTTTTAAATTGAAAATTCGGTATTTTGATCTAATGAAGTTTTTTTTTTTTTTTTTTTTTTTTTTTTTTTTTTTTTTTTTTTTTTTTTTTTTTATATTTAACAATATTTAGTTTTAATTTTAAAATACGTCTTTTTGTCGTATAATTCAAAAATATATTTCTTTTTAAATCTAAAACATTTTTTTTCTGTGCCGCTTTTCCCACTTTCTAATGATTATAAAAAGCTTTCCTTGGAAGAAGCTTGAAAACCCGCAAATTTATCTCTAGTTAGGTGGCCATGACCTTGGTTATCGACAGCTAAAGGTGACGCAGTAAAAGTGGAAAGTGAGTATGAAATCTGACGCCTTTAACTGTGTGACGAAGTTTTAACATCATAGTGACGAAGTAATGATTCTCCTTCCTCATTCGTTCCCTTTCCTCGTCTTTCCCCTAGCGTCAGAAATCTCATTACGTCCAAATTTATTACTTATCACTCTTCCAACGTTGACATTCAGCCGGCACATGTTATTACGTTACTCTTATGCTTTGCCCGATCATTAAGGCACGTATGCGCTTTTTCAACCCAGTTCTTAAATCCACCGCTGCAGCTCTAAAGTAAACTATAATCGAATGAATACTTTAATCCTACCGTCTATATGAATCAGGTTATCTCATACATCGACTCGGGCTTTAATTTATTAGTTTAAGCAATCTTACTGAAATAATGAAGTGACTATCCTAATAACTAGTGTGAGAAGGACACTTCTAGCTCCTTTGTAGTATTTCATTATCTCATTTCCTACTTTTGTTTTCTTAAAAAGGATGCGTAAGGTAGATGTCCCAATTACCGCCACTCTCAAGAAAAAATTTCCGTAAAATACCAATAAAAATGTTAATTTTTATCAACTCTAGGATCCGTTTGCACTAGGACCTCTCAAATACATCCCAGTTTTACTAAAAAAAAAAAAAAAGTTGGATTGATCAATCAGGAAAAAAATTATGAATAAAACTCGAAAAAATGGCCCATGTCCCAATTATAATCGCCATGCCAAAAGTGTATTTGTCCCAATTATTGACATATCAGTTGTTCTAACTATCGCCGTACATATTTTCACTGGCTTATCAATTATACATCATGTTTATTGCCAGGAAATGATGAAATTATAATAATTTAACCTTGTCCCTTAACGAAGTTACGAAGAAGTCGGCACAAACAGGTGGTCAGTGGCGTAGCCAGAAATTTTTCTGGGGGGGGGGGGTCCGGGGTCCGAAAATTGTCATGTGGTGGGGGGGGTCCAAAGATACTAATATGGTAAAATTTGTCTGAAAACGCAAAAAATGACCTTTTTTTAGGACAAATTTTGGTGTCATTGGGGGGGGGGGGGCTTTCCCGCCCCACACGCAATGGCCTCGCACCTGCAAGATGTGAGGAGTATGAAGAGTGGCCGAACCAGAACATTGAAGGCGAAACTTAGCTCGTGAAAATCTCGCGACAATGTTTAATTCGTTGATAGTACAAACTTACTTTCCTGTATGGTGTGTACATACCCATTACCTCCAACTAAAAAGTTTTCCTCTTCCTTGTGTGCAAACTTGATTTCTCTCGTGGCTGAATTCTAATTTGTCGTTTTTTTTTATTTTTCAGGATTTTACTGTCAGATGGCACCCGGTGAGATTCTATTTTTTCTTCACTTATTATTCATGCAGTGATATCATTCGGGCAGGGCTACCTTCGGTTGCCCAAGATGATTTGTCCGATTTTTTATGTCCAGTTACAGTATTCCCAATTTTCAAACTCCAATGAACAAAATTTCAAAAATCTATGTCCACAATGATCAAATGTAAATGTGAATAATTAAATTAGCTACATCAGACATAATTTTATCAGGAATACCGAAGGTATTTTCAAAACGAACATTCGTGGTAGAAGGTTCCCCGTATAAGGTGATTCTAAGCAAAACCTTTTCAGATTTCAATCTGATGGATAGCGCCCTTAGTTGCTATTAAAAAAAGTCGTGTTTTTGGCATTTTAAATTGAAACCGAAGAAAAAACGCAAAATTCAAGAACGTCAGTATCTGCGAAAAAATTTTATGGATATTCAGAGCCCAAAACGAGCAAAATTAGTCAAG
Source organism: Trialeurodes vaporariorum (assembly GCA_011764245.1). Classification (NCBI taxonomy): domain Eukaryota; kingdom Metazoa; phylum Arthropoda; class Insecta; order Hemiptera; family Aleyrodidae; genus Trialeurodes; species Trialeurodes vaporariorum. The sequence continues at coordinate 58,865,845 of VMOF01000111.1, read as the reverse complement.
AATGAAAGCAGCAAATTATGAAATTCGTTTCGCCATAAGCTTAGTGAGTGCGAGTGAGAGTGAGCGTTATGGGCTCTATCCATCGGATTGAAATCTGGACAAGCTTCGCCTGGAAGCCCCTTAAAAAAACTTTCTCTGCCAATTTTCGCTCAAAATTATGGGGGGGGGGGGAAACAAGAACAAAAAACAAAAAAAAAGGTGACCCTGAAATTTAGTTTACAGCGTTTTCAGCGGGGAAGTTTCGATCGATTGATTTAGAACGAACGGACACATTTATGAAGATTTATCATTAGCTGTGCAAAGTAAAAAAATTTCCCTAGGAATGGTCTCTGAAAGTCTGAACCACAGAAATGTCAAAAATTGTAAACTTTTCAATATGGGCCTGTGCCCTGGGCGAGGACCTTCCATCTAGTTTCAAAGAGACTTTTTTTTTTTTTTTTTTTTTTTTTTTTTTGGATTCCAATTACTTTCCTCGTAAATTCCATCCTTTTCCCCGCTTCATTTCTCCTCTCCCTCCTTTTCATTTTTTCCCTTCTTATTAGATCGAGGGCCCTATGATGTCGCTCGCGGACGGGCCACAGGCAGTAGCGCGGCGTAACCGAGTCCCCCGTGACCCCCTAGCAATGGCATGGCGGCTCGTGCGACTTGGCAACCGTGCAATTTTTCTATTTAAACTTAGGCAAAAGAATCGATTCTTGAGGAGGCTGACAGCCTCCGGGAGAATCGATGCTTTTACATTGGTTATATGAGAGGAGGACAGTAGGACACTGTTGCCAAATTTCACGAGCCGCCTCTGCCCCCTAGTAGGCACTGAATAAATTCGATTGACGCCAGTAAATTTGGACGCACTTTTTAAGGGGTGTAGTTTTATTTTTAAAGTTTTTTCCCTCTCCCCACACCACACCACATTATTAATCGGCCTTGATCGCCAAATTCACTCTCGAGTTTCATTGTAGCACCAACACGGATCTCCTTGGGTCCCAGCTGAAGCGCCCGCCGAGCCGGTAGCCGAGATTGCCCGTCGCCATGCGGCATGCCGCGGTTCGCGGTTACCGCGCCATACATCCCGGACTGCATGCGACCGCAACTGTCATTGAGTCATCCTCGCAGTCATCCGCGTGATTTTTTTTTCTTCCCAGCCATTCACCCTGTATTATTACAAGCTTTTGCACGCGGTGTCTGCATGCTGTGACGGCACTGACAACACTCAATTTATGCTTCATCGTCGTTCATTAATTTTCAATCTTTTTTCCCGCGCATTCTAAGACCAATTTTTTACTACTACCAACGTGTGTTAATTAGAACTATACACAAAATTTTAGTTTTTTTATCAAATTATTTCCACTGTGCTTATCGCCAAAAAAAAAAAAAAAAAAAAAAAAAAAAAAAAAAAAAAAAAATTGTTCATGAAAATTACATAATCTGTAAATTAAAGGCGCTTCTTTACTTTGCAAAAATGTCGCCGAATGCCATGCCGAATGCCGTTCATACTATCTAGAATCTACATCCACGTGATTATAGCTGATGGTCGAGACTTTGAGAGGTGGATAGTTAACTATTCGTACTCTGTGGTGCTGGAATTGCATACACCGTAAATTGAAGGCTCTTCTAAATTATGCAAAAGCATTGTCATTTGCCGTCCCAACGTTTAGCCACCGAAGACCGTTCTTCTGCTTAGCAGACACGTTCGCCTTCATTCAACCCCGCAAAAAAAAAAAACAAAAACAAAAAACAAAAAACAAAAAACAAAACAAAACAAAAAAAACAAAAACAAACAAAAACGAAATAGAACATTTCCCTATGAAAGCTCAATGGCATAGCACAAAGCTCAAGGATCATACCTTCATTTATTTTTGAACTTTCTTGATTCTCGCCCGGGTAACATTCCTACCCTATATATAAGGCGCAACTTAACAGCGTCTCTGTTTCAAAGTTTTAATGAACCCACCACTGCCAGTATTATTTTTGCAGGAATTACCCATTCGTGGTTGAAATTCTGTCACCAAATCCAACTGAACCTATTCATACAAAAACCGGCCAAGTCCACACTTTTGTTTCAATTTCATTTTTTTGTTTTAAGTGAAGCAGATCTTAAGGCAAGTTTCTTGTTTGCTCCCAGTGGCGGATCCGGGGGGTGGGTTTGGCACGGGAACCTTTCCACCTCAGAAGCCTCAAATTTTGCCTCTCCCCCCCTCCCCCCCAGAAAATAGCCAAAAATTACATCCTGCGATGCGATGCGACGCCTCTTTAAAATTTCACAGGCTATCGAAGTCCTTGGTGACCCAAATGCCCTTTTCCACTTATAATAGAGCAATTTTTTTTTTTTTTTTTTTTTTTTTTTTTTTTTTTTATAAAAAGAAAACACATTTTCTTGGCATTTTTTTCTCCTGAAACGAGGGTATCTCTTAACCTGTACTTGCTCAATTTGGCAGCCGTTTTTTCCTCTTTTGGGCTCCTTGAATTTTTCGTGTGAGTCGTGAGTCAAATTGGAGCTTTTGCAAACTTTTGCAACAGGGAATTGCAGAGTCGATTCTTGCATAAAAACCTGTAAAAATGACGGTGAGTACACTATAAAAAATCACGAAATTCTCTCTCAGAATCTGGTTTAACCCCCTATGGTCCAAGCCCGAGTATACTCGGTTTTCTCCTTTAGTCTATTTCAAAATGTTTTAGTCTTTATTCCGGATAAAATCGATTATCGATGAAATCACTTACAAGAAAAGGCTTCGCGGGCGCCTTCAGTTCCCACCATAGGCAATTCCAACTCCCCCGAGTACGAACAGTTAACTACCTTCCCTATAAATTCGGAAGAAAGGCCTTCTTCTGAATTAACCTGGTCCTTAGAGGGTTAATGGCAGTTCAACACAGGTATCATGGGAGATTCCTATCTAAATTGAGACATATCTCTGTGTTTCCTTAAAGAAAGAAACAAATTAGACAGGAATCTACTATGATACCTGCGTTGAACCGCCGTTACGGACTTGACGTTTTAGCAGGTATGTGAGTTTATTACTGAATTTTAGACTTAGTGCGATTTTCGTGATTTTCGCTGGTTTAAACAGCAGATTGGACTATTCATTTGCCCACAGCAAAAGTTTGCAAGAGCCCCACTTCGGGATGTGCTGTCCCTCCTCCTCCTCCCAAATGACGCTATTATCTTTGAAACATTTATACGGTCAACGGCGTCAACTCACTATTTTAATCAGGTTTAATCGACTCCTCAATATAAATATAACTTTAATAACATTCATGTTCACCCGTCCTGTCCTCCCGCCCTCCTCACCTCGCTCTAATGCGTTGACCGCTCCGCTCCGCCCTGCACCGTACTTGACACCGCACTACTTCTCCGCTCCGTACGGTCGCGTCACCGCAGTGGCGCAGCAGTCATGGCAGTGGAGGTGGAACTCTTGCCACGGGCCCCGATTACGGCCACGGTGGCGGCGCACAGTGGGAGCGAGTCAATGGGAGAAGCCGGATATAATGTGGAAACTTTAAATACGTTTATCTATGTAAATACGCATTGTAGAAATTTGAAAGCAATTTCATTGGTTTTATCGTAAAATTTACCTCGAGAATCACCATATATAGTTTGTTTTTTGACGATAAAAACATTCAAATGTGCATTTTTAGTCATATATATTTCATGTCCGATCCATTTCATTGTCTCACCCCACTGTTCGCCGGCTGCGGCATTCCGACTCTTCTCTCCTCTTGCCTCCACTGCACACTGGATCGAAACTTGAATTTATCCGGAGATATTAAGTTGATGTTTTTTTTGGCTTAAAAAACATTTTAATGTTGATATTCTCTTGTAAAAACCATGTTCTTTGACTCAACTTAAGCTCTATCATGAATTGTTATACACATTTTAAGTTTTCTTACTATGTTTTGTTCATAATTTCCTTTTTTTAATTCGTAAAATTATGTTCAGGAAGATGCTTTTCTATCTCGATCCACTGTGCGTAGCTCTTCCCCGCGCCACGCCGCACACTGTATCGAATCACACATTTCCCGGACATGAAAATCCAAGTTGTTTTTCTGCTTAACCCTTTGAAGACCAGATTAGTTTATGAGAAAGATACTCTTCTGTTTATATAGTGAAGGTAGTTAACTGTTCGTACTCTGGGGAGTTGGAATTGCCTATACAAAAAATTGAAGGCGCCCGACGAATTCTTATCTTGTAAGGGTCTATATGCATCGATAATCGCGTTTATTCGGAATCGTGAGACTGGAAAAACCTGAAAAAGACTAGAAGAGAAGAACGAGTTAACTCGGGCTTGATCCATAAGGGGTTAAAAGGCATGTTAGTGTTGTTATTTGCTTGCAAGAACCATGTTTATGTTTTCTTTTTTGTAACTCTGTGTAAGCTTTAATGTTTTTACACAATTTTAAATGTTCTTGCTGGTTATTGTTTATAATCTCGATGTTTGTTCGTATATAACTCAGTGGCGTAGCGTGCAATTTGGTATCAGTGCAGTTCGTGCATTGGAACCCATGAAAAAGACCAATCTATTGGGTGTTAGGTGAACACCTTCGTATTCGACCTTTTACATGGGTTTAAATCAGAGCTGCCATTTTGCGTATAATTAATGGCATTTTTCAATTCCCCGGTTGAGAAAAGATTGCACAGCTCAGTTCAGTCAATGACTGCACTAAACGAAAATACTCTAATCTGTAATCTTTTCTCAATCAGTGGAAATGCTGTTTATTTATTAAACTATCCGCTTGGTTTTTGAAGTCATCGACGACTCCACCGGTTGAGAAAAGATTACAGAACTATGTATTTGCGTGCTGTACAGTCATAAACTGACTGAACCAGTGTAACCGTGTAAACTGAACTGTGTAATCTTTCCTCAACCGATGGAATCATCGGTGAATTAAAACATGTCATTAATTATACGCAAAACGGCAGCTCTGGTTTAAATGGATAAAATGCTACGTTGCCACATTGCACGCTACGACACTGATGTAATGGGTCTGTTGCATACTTTTGCTAAAACAATATAGAACCTTGATTCTTATGTAAAATTCGGCGAAAATAACGATGCGCACATTAAAAACGTTCAAAATCCACTCATTAACTCAGAAAATCACTTCAATTTCAAACAGTCCGCGATACACTAGACACTATTTGCACAGGTATACTTCTACATAGACGGAACCACCGTGCACAAGTAAACAACATCGTAACTACAAAATGATGGAATTCCGTTCTAAATACATGAACTATTGGCTGCATTTGCTGTCTGTCTTTTCGGTTTATCAAAGATTACAAAATAATATAAGAAATGTACGCATCTAAACGAAACATTCCAATGTTTATAAGTTCTGTTCATGTTTACATAAACGAGATGGCTCCATCTATGTAGTTATAAGTCGATGATATAGTGTCGAGTGTAGCGCGGGTTGTTTGAAATGGAAGGTATTTTCTCAGTTAATGAGTGGATTTCGAAAGTTTTTAATGTGCGCATCGTTATTTTCGCCGAATTTTACGTTAGAAACAATGAGTTATACTGATGTAGCAAAAGTACGCAACAGACCCATTATACGCAAAACGGCAGCTCTGGTTTAAATGGATAAAATGCTACGTTGCCAAATTGCACGCTACGACACTGATATAATTATGTCCGGGAAATTCTATGTTGCGATGTTACTGTGCGTCACAGCCGCTCCTTTCCACTCCGCAGAGTCCATGCCGAGTCCCGATAGGATAGGTAGTAGTTATTTTTCGAAGTCGTTTTCAGTGAGCCGGAGACCGCTGACTCCGTAAGTCAAAGACCTCGGTCGTCAACGAACGTGTTGCCCGTGAACCGAGTACTGTTACGTTTCCTTGTTTCTTACCCACACTCCTCCGCCTCTGCCGTGCGCCGCGCCGCCGCCGGCCGCAGCTTCAAATAACTCCGCATTTTGGACGAATGGACTTACGGACGGACCGACCCGAGAACTCCCTGGTTACTTAGTGCGCGGTCAAGTCCCGATCCGGAATTTTTGTTCTTTTTATATTTTTTCCTCCCCTAATCCCGCTGACCTTTAACTGTCTTTCCGCGAATGATTAGTCGAAATATTTAATGCGTGGCCGTGAATCAAGGTCCATTTTGATGCATGCATCGGAATGCTTTTTCTGTCTAAGGTTGAATTAATCGGTTCTGTGCTCGTTTATTTATGATCGTCATATTCGATTAACTCTCTTTCCCTCAACCTTTATGCATTCGGCTAGTGTTCAACTTAATGAAATAATGACAAATAATGTGAACGAAATGTGTTTAACAATTAATTTTTCAATCGCTTGTTTTGTTATCAGTGGTTGATAACTCGGTTATCGAAAGGGTTCATGTTTTCGCTTAGCGAACATTGTTTGCGGACGGAGACTTTTTAGAAAATATTTTTTTTCTCTTTTTTTTCTGGTTTCTGTTCTCTCGCGTGATTTGTGAACGTGGTAGTGGAATTTTGCCGGTGTACATTTGATTAAAGCGCGCTTTTTTTTTTTTTTTTTCCTTCTCTCTCTCTCCGTAAAGCATCCTTAAATTAATTGTTTTTCGAAACAAACGTGTCAAAATATAATCGTTTTCATATCCATTTTGCGCCGTTTGAGCAATCATCATTTCAAATTAGTCTCATTTGTAGCATTTAATGTTGGCATCTGTGCCCATTGTTTTATCAAAGACAATAACGATTTAGTGTCCTATCCTTCTTTCTTCTCCTCCTTATCACCTTTATTAAATAACAATGAGGTTTGTTAGGACGTTGACAATGTGTTTTTGTTGGTGGGGTTTTTGTTGTTACGGTTTCGTTCTTCTGTCCTCCACAGCGGCGGCCGGATCTGCAAAGCAATTTGAGCCGGGTGTAGGGATTTCGTTCCAACTGGAAACCACCCTTCTGCTCAACGAAGTGGATGCAAAAACAGGGAAGGACGTCGGTTATCAGGTCCAGGCAGCGGTCACTGTCGTTTGCGTCTGGCAAAACCCCGACGATCCGGAACAGAAGCTGCTTAAAATCGAGGTAAGCAAATATATATTTTTTCTGCGCGCTGCTCTTGCAAAAAAATAAAAATAAATATAAATAAAAAAATAAAAAAAACAAGGTTGCCAAAATTGCCAAAAACTACTTACGAACGCAACAAACAAATTAAAAAAAAAAAAAACAAAACAAAACACAGAAGAAAATATAACAAGTAAAAAAAAAAAAAAAAATAAACAGGGAACAAGAGAAAAAAAACCACAACAAAAAAAAAGGAAGAAAAACCCCGAGGGACAAAAAAACTATAAAAACTAAAATATGAAAAACGCAAAAACGACGTCAGAAATCACACAGAACACGTAACACCGAGCGTTCCAAGTCGATATTATTCAATACTTTACTCGGAGTTGAATGGAGCAAACTGATAACAATAAACTAGGCAGTTTCACTGCATGTTTAAAAATAACTAAATAAAAAAATGAAACTGCGTTTTAAAAATGGACTGGAAAGCAAATTATTTTAGAATTAATGGAATTATCAATAACTCTCGCAAGTATTGAAAAGAAATTAATCTTGGAATTACCAGAATTCTTATTGATCCAATAGAACGTTAATCTGATAATTTGCTAGAAAGAATCGTCGAATCAATAAGAATTCTGGTTGATTTGAAAGGAATGTCACTTAAGTCCTAATTGAATAATCTGTACCGTAATTGCATGGAAACCATGCATTCAAACTGAAGCCACGAAATAGTTCGTCACCCTAAATTCAGAAATTACAAACTCCGAATTTTTAGATCACTCAGTTTTTTAATCTTGACATTTCTAGGTCTATATTGAAAACTGTACAGTCAGCGAATTAAATCATGTCAGTCGATGCCTTGGATTTTGGCTACAACACTAAACAGGTCACCTGCAATGCTTATCACCAGTGGCGATCACTCACTCGTGCGATTTGGTAACCATGCAATTTGTTCATTTAAACCTAGGTAAAATTGTCGAATCTTGAGGAGCCTGGCAGCCTCCTGGAGAATCGATTGTTTTACATTCGTTTAAATGGAGGAAAAGCAATGTTGCCAAATTTCACGAGCCGCCACTGCTTATCGCAATGGAGTGAAGCATTGCAGATTGCCTACCTGCGTCTCTCCGCCATTAAGCCCGATTCTGAGAGTTAATTTCGTAATTTTTTAGTGTACTCGTCGTCATTTTTGCAGATTTTTTATGCAAGAATCAACTCTTCAATCCCCTGTAGCAAAAGTTTGCAAGAGCCCCATTTTAATAACTTATATCAAAGTAATTTAAACAGAAATGTCACTGAGAAGTTTTACTTAAATTAAGCTTGAAAGGTTGAAAATAATGATTTTTGAATTTTTTTTTTTTCAGTGGCGGCTCGTGCAATTCGGTAACCTTGCTTTTTTCCATTTAAACCTATGCAAAAGTATCGATAGATTGGAGGTGCAGTTGCAGCTCCCGAAGATCGATTGTTTTATGCAGTTTTAAATGGAGGTTTTACGTTGTTACCACATTGCATGAGCCGCAACTGCCTTTTTTTCACGGATTTTTTGCCTCTTTTTTGATCCCAGACCATAGTGCGGCGTGTGCAATCTGGCAACGTTGTATTTCGTCCATTTAAACCATTGTAAAATGTCTTTTCGAGGGAGTGCTCTTTGCAACCCCCCCCCCCCCCAAGAATTCGACCTTTTTCATAAATTCAAATGGAATAAATCGAACGTTGCGTCGTCCAATTGCACGCGCCGTCACTGAACTGTTGTATGACGTCACAACGCGGAATTTCCTTAAAAAAAAAAAAAAAAAAAAAAAAAAATAATAATTAATGCATCCTTGTTTACAGCTTGCGCTATCATTTGCTTGCTAAAAAACACCAAAATTCAGACCCTTGCAAGTGTACTATTATTATTGTAATTTAGTCGAAATTTTACACGAGAGTCAATCATCTTAAAGCGGAATCTGGTAATAAAAATTGTCAGTGAAACCAGCCCGTAGTCAATGAGAAAAGAACATGCTTGTTTTCGAAAAGCGTGCTCTCGTTTGACGAGTGGAGGGGTAGTGCAGGGGTGGGGAGAGGGGGGATCCAATCTTAAATTAAATAAACGTGGCGTGGGTTGGATAAACTCACGCTGATAACGCGCATTTGTGATATCGCTCGTGTCTGTATTTGAACATTGGACCTTGACCCACCCAATATTTCTCACGATGGATACCTTTAAAGCGTGGTCAACGTGGCTTCACGTCACGCCAATACTATCTGAAGAAAACCGGCCACGCTGGATCAGAAACTGTTCACAGTCAAGGTAGAGTAATACAAGTATAGATGCATGAAAACAGGTTGAATAAATGCAGGGATGTTGTGAACCGACTTGCATCACGAAGTGAGCTGTGATTGGTCGATGGGGCAGTTGCAACTTGCGAGGGTCTGCCCTTTTTTTTACTTTCTCACAACAGTCACAACTAACAAAATTAGAAATTGAGAAAGTATTGCAATGGCGCATCAGATGTCTGTCTGGCTGTATCCCAGCATAACTGTTGAACCAATGGTCCATATGCATCCAAATTTTGCAGAGAAGTACTTAAAACATTCTTCAGAGGGGATTTTTTTTTTTTTTTTTTTTTTTTTTTTTTTTTTTTTTTTTTTTTTTTTTTTTTAAGAAATTTTAAATAGTAAACAAGTTACGGAAGGTAAGAGGTTTTCATTGAAATGAAGGGGGGGGGGGTAAACAAAGGGAAAAATTGGAATATTTCAAACAGAGCTGTTTGAATTTTGATGAAAATTGCAAAGACATTCTGCAACCAGCCCACTGTAAAATTAACTCCGTAAGGGGGGTCTGAGGGTCTCTCCCAGAAAATAAAAGGGGGTATGGAGGCCCCCCTTGGATTATTCTGATGTAAGACAGTGTTTGTGGGGTATTCCTTACAGTTTATTTTTTCTTAGTAAGAGAATGAAATGAAAGTACTCGGTGACTCGATCGCGGTGAGTTGAAAATAAGGATGCTTTTGGTTTCTAATTATGTTTCGTAGTTTCAGAGATGCACTTTTCGCCCTAAACACATTTTTTTTTATAGAAATATTGCGTTGTGGCGTCACAATGCACACGACTTTTTTGCAACTCAACACGACACCGAAACTTATTAGGAACAAATCTCCTAAGGCACCTTTGCTCTCAGCTCGACGTAAAGTACCTCCATTTTCTTGATAAAAAAAACACCAAATTATAAGATCTCTGCAGTCTACAACTTCCCCGTTTATAATCTAGCAGCGTTGTATCTGGCTCATTGAAGCCCATGAAAAATATCGAACTATTTAGGAATCATCGATGGCTATCGGATTCGATCTTCTCTATGGGTTCAAAAGGACAAAATGCCATGTTGCCAAATAGCACGCTTCGCCACTGCCTCCTCCATTCGTCAGTTCACGATCGCTAATTATTGGTGGACAGCTTTGATGAACCGTCTTACTTCTCTAAAAACCGTAACCTATAAGCTTCCGGAGAGAAGTATCGCGCACAATGCTCCAAATAGGCTAATTCTGTACCAACCAGTGTTGCCATTTTTCGGATAATTATCCGGTTCCCACTTTACTTACATGTAAAATTTGGTCATTCATAGGAAAATTTGTCAACCGTGGTATTCACCTGCCTTGCAATGTTGTCATTTCTCGGATATTTAACCTATTTTCCCCCATTCGACACTTAATGTAAAAGTATGTTATTCGTAGAAAAATCTGGCAATATCGCTACCCCGGCTCAGAATATCTTGACATGCTCTGAAAGTACTAGCGGGCACAAAAATACCTGCCGGCCAGGATATGCAATACGCAATGCACGGTACCATTCAGTGCATGCATTACGTGCATTGCGTATTGCATACCCTGCCCAGGTATCTTTGTCCCCGCTAGTACTTTAAAAGTGTTTTCGAGTTCGAGAGATCGCAAATTGCTGTCTGTCGTTTTATGAGCCCACATCTTAAATTATAGCGTAAGTTTCTTCTTTTCGGTGTTCCAGTACTATTGCAAGCCTGGATGAGACATTTTGAGCTCACATTAGGTTGAAACTTTCCAGTGGCATTACCAGGTTGAAAATACTTGTTATAAGTGCTTTCTGTGATATAAATTGGTCTTGAAAGTTTGTAAATCATAAATTGATAAGAAATCCACTTCCTGATTTTTTGCCACTTTTTGACAATCTCAGACCATAGTGCACTAGGCGAGTATTAACTCTCGGCAATTTTATCATCGATTGATCGACCAACAAGGTACAACGCATGAAGAGTACTTAAAAGTTATCATAGAATCTTTTTACTTAAAGATTGAAAAGAGGAGAAAAGTAGACTAAAGCTTTATTTGATTTTTTCTAAGTTTGAGCGACAAGTGGTCTTGTGTCAAGGGTTATTACATTCTTATGCATTGTTGCCAAAATGAATGTTTTTATCCACGCTTATACGGAGCTGATAATCAGTCAGATAGGATTAGTCGTAAGTTATGATCTTATTTTATTTTACGACATCAAGACTTGGCCAATAAGGGTGCTTTCCATTATCTGCAAGCTGTAGGTAGGTATATTTGGAAAAAAAAAATATAAAAAAAATAATTCGATACCTTTTTTCTGATATAATTCTCTTGGAACTTGATTACAGCTGCAACATCCACAATTGCTCATCAAATCTCGTAAAGCTCCTGCTCCGGAAGGTTTTGTCACTCACGGCTCCCAATTAGATTCGTTGAAGAATGGACCAGCCCTTGTGCATTGGAAGAAGGGCCGCATAGAAGCTGTGTATGTTAATCCGGAAGAAGATTTATCTATTGTCAACTTGAAAAAAGCAGTTGCATCCTTGCTTCAGGTATTCTAACTTCCTTTTACACCTAATGAGGTCTAATTATGTTTAAACGTATCTAAACAGTAATTTTGGGCAAAGATCTGGGCATGAGTAGCGAGTACCCAAGGTTAATTTAAAGAGGCCTAGTCAAATACTTGTGAATATTTGTATTTATACATAGATTAATAGTATTTTAAAGGGTTGTTTACCGATTGGTCAAGGTCCATTTAAAAGCACCTGTAGATAGCGTATTCAATATGTATTTAATATTATTCAATACGTTGAATTTGACATATTAAAACGTTTTTCATTTGAATAACACGGATTTCCTATGTTTTATTAAAACAAATTAGTATGTATTGTCTATTATTTAAAAATTGGGAAATTTTGTATTATACAAACATTTGTAAAATTATTATGTTTTAGATAGATGTTTTATGATTCATCCACTCCCCATCCAGCCCTCTAATTTGGCAGACAAAACAACTTTTCTCAATATCTCATGGACGCGGAAACTACCCGAGGCATGGGGCCTGCCAGTGGATCATCGCAAAGATCAATTGACTGGAACTTGATCTCGATACAGTCAACAAATTTAAAATAGACGTATATTATCCAAGTATCGTATTGAATACATATTTAACGCATGATTCATCCCAAAGATAAATTCGAACTGGAAACATATTTAATAACAGTGGGTCTAGTTTGACAACTTCGACTCAATCGCTCAAGCGACTAGGTGCAATAGTTAGGTACATTTCCCATTCCCGATCGCCTCTCATCAAAAAAAATATTTTCCACCTCATGATCATCTGGGAGGTAAAAATCTTGACACATTCCGCTGGGTCGTGTCAATAAATATTGATTTTTCACCCTCCTGTAATCTCTTCAAACCGCGAGAACTCGCTAACACCAACTGATCTCATTCTAATGAGGTTCTTCAAGACCGGTAGGTGATTTTAAATGTGATGAAGAAAGACTAATCCTCTCTACACTACTTATACAGTACCAATTTCTTTACCCCTTCGACATGGTATAGTAGATCCCAGTCATATTCGACTTCAAAGACTAGGTATCTCTACAGATAACTAATATCTCTTTTCAATGCACATCTTTTGGTTATATGGCCATTCTTACTTTATGAGCAAAACATGACCTCTCCGTCTAAAGAGGTTCGAAAACAGTCCCTACCCAAATAAATAATAATATCCATTTCAAATGAAATTGGTCTATTTATTTATTATGTATTCATTAGGTAATCAATACGTATTTAGTAGATATTTAATTTTGCATTTGATACGTATTAAATACCATATTAAATATGTATTAAATACCATATTAAATTACGTCAAAAATTGGGACAAACCCCCCTATAAATACATATTTAAAACACATTTTATACCATATTAAATAGAAGTATTTCTTATGTATTTTTGCTACTAGGGGGTCAGTCCGATAACGCTGAAGTCTTTGTGACCAACTCGGGAAACTATGTTATTCATATGGGTTTGATTTCCCGAGTTGGTCAAGGTCCATTTAAATAGGCCTGTCAGATGGCGTTATAAGATTTTGCTCCCTCCAGTGTATGCCAATAGTGGGACCTGACCAAATTTGGAAAACTTAACTCCCATTTGAATAACAAAATTTCCTGATTTGGTCACAAAGACTACAACACTATTGGACTGACATTTTTAAAAAGACCTTGGCAATATCTACACACTTTTCACATCTTGCTAAAAAGTTTTGTTTTCAGGAGAGACGGATGCCCTTCTTTTGCCACCCTCCCCTCATGAGTACCCTCTTGATTTGGCAACTTTTAAAAACAACTTTTCTCAAGTATTATCTCATGGATGGAGAGGTGAAAATTTAACTGAGGCATGGGGCTCTTGGAAACTTTTGCTGTGAGCTAATGAATAGTCCAATCTGATGTGAAAACCAGCAAAAATCACACTATAAAAGTCTAAAATTCAGCAATAAACTCACAAAACTGCTATAATGGCAAGATCATAATGGCGGTTCATTGCAGGTATTATGGGAGATTCCTGTTTAATTTGTCACTTTTTCTACGGAAACACTGAGAAATGTCTCAAATTAGATAGGAATCTCCCAAAATACTTGCGTCTCTCCGCTATTAAGCCCAATTCTGAGAGTAAATTTCGTGATTGTTTAGTGTACTCATCGTCAATATTACAGGTTTTTATGCGAGAATCAACTTTTCAATCCCCTGTAGCAAAAGTTTGCAAGGGCCTTCTTTGCTTGAAGAAGGGCACATAAAACATAAGGTGTGGTTTTTCCTTAAAATCATCTTATAAATGGATTGGATTTTAAATAAATCTCACACTTATCTAACGTTTCAAGTGATCTTATTTGATCCCGTTGACTTCAATATAGGCCCACAAACAATCGGGTGCGTTCTTTATTGAAAATCTCCAATCCACTTACATGCTGATTTTAAGGAAAGAACACACCTTCTGTTTTATGTGTCCTTCCAGCAAAGTCCTCAGTTGTTTTTTTATTCTTTCTCTGTTTTTTTTAATATTGATGAGCTCATAATATTTTCTTATCTAAGTACATAAAGTTTGTATTATTTTTCCAAGCGGGTAGCCTTTTGAATAAAGAAAGTAATAACCCTCTTTCCTAATTTACGTCATACTCTCCAGAAATATTTTTGCTGAAGTTATTTCAATCTCACCCATCCAATTTCACTGGAACCTTGAGTACATTTTGGTGAGGCGCTGTCCATATTTCTCTTCGTTTTTAACTAACCTTTGTTGCAGTGATATTCAGTTCAGAATACCAACGTCTGTATTTTCCATTCTTTTCAATTTTGTTTCAGTACCAGCTCTTAGATGTTGAAGTCAAAGAAACGGATGCATCTGGTCATTGCACTGCTTCTTATGTTTCTGTTGACTCCCACACCTTCCTCAAAAGGAAAACCAACTGCATTTCTGGAAACGATCTACCCATAATCAAGCATCCAGACAAAGTGAGTTTCTTTTCATTTGCGGAAGAAGTTAAGCTATTAGTTAACTTGAATAGGTTTATTTTTTTGGGACGTTACTTTTGGTGTGGGCGTAGTCTCTGGTTTTTTTTTTTTGTGGCCTCTCTTATATTAAATTTATGGGTTTTATAAAGTTTTATATTTTTTCTATCAAGTAATTGTCTGGCTGCTTTTTTTATGTTTTATTTATTTGTTTGTTTCGTTATTGTCTTTTGTGTAGTTTTATGGTCTGTACACTAGTTACATTACTTCTCATTGTTGGTGAAGAACGTTGTCTCCTCCAATTAAAGGACTGGATGGAAAAAGGAATTTAATCATAGGCAGTAAAAAGAGAGAGATTGATACACTGTTAACAGCAAGAGAAAAGAAGTAAATAAATAATTTTTTTATCATTTCTTCCAAAAAAGAAAAAGAAATTATAATAAAATGAAAATGTAATTATGTATAATATGATTTGGAGGACAAAACTTTTTCGGATATTCTATATGTGTGGTATTAGTTCATGAGATGTATTGTAGAGGTCATTTCACAAGAGTTTACAGATGACAGATTGGCTTGTTTACTGCGCAGAGGGATAGTTTATGTTTCTGCACATTAACTTGGGTGCTTAGAGACGCAAACAACGTCCTACAAGGCAGGAAGCTGGGCAAGCTGGCATCTGCCATCCTTTGTGAAACGAACCCTACTTTTTACAGTATCACTGTAAATATATCACGGCTGTTTGTTTTTAAAATTTCTAGGAATGGAGTGCTGCTATTTCTTCAAAACGTGAAGTTTTGTACAGTTTAAATAAAGAGTTAAGTCACATCACCATGATCTCATCTGAAGAAAGTCATGTATTCCGAGTA
The DNA here is from genome assembly GCA_011764245.1 of Trialeurodes vaporariorum. Classification (NCBI taxonomy): domain Eukaryota; kingdom Metazoa; phylum Arthropoda; class Insecta; order Hemiptera; family Aleyrodidae; genus Trialeurodes; species Trialeurodes vaporariorum. The sequence continues at coordinate 58,850,211 of VMOF01000111.1, read as the reverse complement.
GGTGTTCGAGAAGATCTTGGAAGTGTCATCATTGCAAGGCTCCAGTTAACAAATTCTGGTATGTATGCAAAATTGAAAATATTTTCAGGCAAATAACTATCTCTAATTCGATCTTATAGTTTTTTCAAATTTAAAATTTTAATTAATTAGGCTTTAGAATCAATTTTTCCCAAATTTGTTCCTCTTGGGATACGGACCTCTAAAACCTAGTTTCCAGTCGGATGCAATACTCCAGAGTTGAACGACAAGAGTAGAATGGGACTGTTTTCAATGCAACGCAAAGGCTTCGTGTCAGAACATAACAACGCGGCAGAGTTGAGGAATTTTTAGCCTCTTACGTCACTGTGCAGCAGAGAGCCGGAATCAGGCCTTGTTGTCTTCTCTGATGCGTGAGTATCATCTGACGAACGCCGTTTGAAATCCAGTATGCTGATTTGTTGATCCTCGTGCTCATTGGGAATAGTTTTTGTTCACCCCTCTTTGCTAGTCAAAACAACTCAAGCGTAACTAGCAACACAATTCCGGCGTACGCAAGTCCGTGTATCTCATTGGGAACCAGACTCAAGGTGGGAAAGGAGAAAACAAGCAGGCAGAGGAAGTAAAGATAAAAGAACCAGATTCAAAAGCAAATTTGACATTGATCCTGAATAAATAATAAACTTCTAATAACAAATCAATAATATAAACTTAGTATAGGATAACACGTCGTTATTCCTATGTCGAGTTCGATAGATCGAATGAGAGAGAGAAGTAGCGAATGATACGTTGAGCGTGTGAAGCGTACGAATGCTTGTGAGTAACTGATTGCCTAGGTGCGCCGGCCACGGCGCTTATATAGTCGCAGCGCGGAGCCCTAGAACATTCGAGAGGCTCGAGAAGGTTCCGGAGAAATCCGAGAGGTGGAGCTACTAGTCTAGTCCAGAATTTCTAGATCCTTCGCGAAGGAGTCTTTCCATCGGGCGACAAGGTGACACCGGTTTTATTCGGTGGTTATCTCCGATTTTGCACCAACTGGTGCTCTTTCGGGATAACCGCCCGTCGAACCGATGCTGATTTAGAAAGCCGCGAAAATCATTTCGATTTGAAATGGTAAATAATTTACTTTACGCACTTTTCTCAATAATGATTCAATTTTATTCGAGCACCACTGAAAGGCTTCCTTAGGGCTTAAATAATGACAAGAAAATAATGATGGAAACAATTTCTGTAGTATTTACTTAGTTTAGTTATTATTTGATTATTTATTTAGAGGTTCTTTTGAGCAACCATTACAATCTATCAATAACCGAACCTTATCTAACCTAACCTCACAGGAGTATTGGTTAAGTAGGAGATGCAAAATTGATGATAAATTCTGTTATTTTCACTATTATACTCATTAAATCGTTATTTATTACGTTTCCGCCGTTATTTTCTTGATATTTATGGACGAAGGAAGCCCTTTAGTGGTGCTTGAATAATTGAATATAATTAAATCATAATTAAGAAAAGTGCGTAACGTTAATAATTACGGAATTATAACTAGATGTGCACCTAGAAATGTATATTCAGTCATTTAAAAATTGATTTAATTTGGGAAAAAAAGGAAAGAGTTCACACTCTGGGGTGGGATCGAACCCGGGACCGCAGGTTCCACGGGCGAGCACTATTCCACTGCGCCAATTGAGACAGTTGGAGATTATATTCAATCTTAACGTAAATAAGCATACCGTTCTGGCGCTGAGCAACGATAGCCACCGATTGGTGAAAAGTCGGATATAACCGCCGAATATAACCCGATCTCACCTTGTCGCCCGATTGCAAAACTCTTCGCGAAGCGGCGAGTTGCCGCTGAGCACTGTAGTTTAGCGAGGCGCCTACAGAGAGCGCTATCGCGCATCGCTTGAGGAGACGCCCGAGAGATTCGAGTGTGGCAGATTTGGTGCGGCCACACCAGCCCCCCACGGAGAAAGGAGGTTACCCTGGTGGAAGTCGAAATCGTACCTGTCTTCCGAACCGGGTAGTATAACCGGTTGTCATTGGAATGGTAGGTTGTTCGGTCTGGGGGGAGGTCATGCCTGGGTTTGTTGGTTGAGTTGCAGGCTTCCGTAGGTTTTTATTGTCCAAAGTGGGTACAGGGTCGGAAGCTAAAATGTAAGCCGGCTTCACGCGATCAATGCTAACACGGAGTTCCTTTCCTCTGAACGAAATAGTGACTGTTTTGTCGTCGCGTGCTATAATTTGATGAGGACCGGAATAAGGCGGTTGTAGGGACTTCCGCACTGTGTCGTCACGCAGGAATACGTGTGTGCATGTTTTAAGGTCCTTGAAAACGAAAACATCGGGTTTAGCGTGGCGTGATGCGGGGACAGGACGTAGCCGTGACATTTGTTGACGGAGCTGGATTACGAAGTCAGTTGCGTTGGTGGATTGTTCGTTGGAAGCTGGAGCGACAAGCTCACCGGGAATCCGTAAAGGCTCGCCATAGACGAGTTCTGCTGGTGAAGCTTGCAAATCGTCCTTAATGGATGCGCGGATGCCGAGGAGGACGAGAGGGAGAGCTTGGAGCCAGGTCATGTTCGGATGGCACATAAGTGCTGACTTCAAGTGACGGTGGAAGCGTTCTATCATGCCGTTAGCGCAGGGATGATAGCTCGTTGTGCGCAGTCGTTCTATCCCAAGAGTTCGGCCTAAAGCTCGGTAGAGGTCGGATTCAAACTGTCTACCTTGGTCGGTAGTTATTCGAGAGGGCGAGCCGAAACGGGAGATCCAGCAGGTTAAGAGGGCTTGCGCGACTTCTTCTGCTGTGATGCTCTGGAGCGGGCAGACCTCGGGCCAGCGTGTGAATCGGTCGATGGCTGTTAGACAGTATCTGTAAGGACCGTCGGGTGGTAGTGGTCCGATTAAGTCGATATGCACGTGTTGGAAACGTGCGGACGGGGGCACGAACGTCCCAAGCGGTGCTTGAACGTGGCGTGAAACCTTTGCGCGTTGGCAAGCCTGGCAGGCTCGAGCCCAGGCGCGGCAATCTTGCTGCACGCGGGGCCAGACAAAGCGTGAAGCGACCAGGCGAGCGGTTGCTCTGGTACCTGGGTGAGAAAGGCTGTGCAGTGCGTCAAAGATTTGCCGACGATGAGCTGAAGGGACGAAAGGACGCGGCTGGCCTGTCGAGGTATCGCAGTATAGTTCGGTATGTGAGTCTGGGATAGTCATGCGTCGAAGGTGAAGAGCCGTGTCTGAAGTTAGGAGGTGTTGCAGTTCGTCGTCTTGCTCCTGAGAGGCTGCCAGAGCTTCCAAATTGATGGAAAATGGTTGAGAAATCGCTTCAACTCGTGAAAATGCATCAGCCACTACGTTGGATGGACCTTCGACATATTTGATGTCGGTAGAGAACTGCGCGATAAATGATAACTGGTTGAGCTGTACTGGTGGTAGTTTGTCGCGGCGTTGTTGGAAGGCGTATGTAAGTGGCTTATGGTCTGTATAGATTGTAAAATGTTGGGCTTCTAATATGTGTCGAAAATGTTGAATGGCCGTGTAAACTGCAAACAGCTCACGATAATACGGCGGCCATTCTGTTTGTTTTGGCGTGAGTTTGTGAGAGAAGAAAGCCAAAGGTTGCCACGAGTTGTGTACGAACTGTTGGAGACTAGCGCCAACTGATGTCAGAGAAGCGTCGGTGAAAAGTCCGAGCGGAGCGTTTGGGTCGGGGTGTGCCAGTAGCGTGGCGTCCGCTAATTTTTCTTTGCATCTGTTAAATGCTTGGTCGAGCTCCGGAGTCCATGGAACGGGTTGTGAACCGCGTAAAGAAGCGACAGCTGATATGAGAGGGGCCTGATGTTCGGCGGCGTGGGGTAAGAAACGACGATAGAAGTTTATCATACCCAGGAATCGACGCAGGCCGCGCGCATTGGAAGGGCGTGGAAAATTACGGAGAGCGGCCACTCGGTCAGGGAGGGGCCGGGTGCCTTTTTCTGATACTTCATACCCGAGGAATGTTACTACGGGGACATTAAGGACGCTCTTCGCGGCGTTGACTAAAATGCCGTAGTCAGAAAGGCGCCGGAAGAGAATGCGTAAGTGCTCTTGGTGTTCGGCTTCGTTGCGTGAGAATACTAAAATATCATCAATGTATGCGTAGCAAAAATCTAAACCGGTGAGCACCTCATCGATGAACCGTTGAAAGGTTTGACCGGCATTGCGGAGGCCAAATGTCATGAAAAGGAATTCGAAAAGTCCAAAAGGTGTCGTGATGGCCGTTTTTGGGATGTCTCCTGTGTTTACGGGTATTTGCGTATAAGCTTTTACTAGGTCAATCACAGAAAATATTTTGCAACCCCGGAGTTGATGGGCGAAATCGTGAATGTGCCGAACGGGGTACATATCGGGGATCGTTCGCGCATTTAAAGCGCGGTAATCGCCGCAAGGTCGCCATCCGTCCGTTTTCTTGGGCACCATATGAAGCGGTGAGGACCAGGAGCTTTCGGAGCGTCGGGCTATGCCTTCGGATAGCATTAGGTCGAACTCACTCTTCGCAATTTGAAGGCGATCGGGAGCGAGACGTCGAGGGCGACAGGACACTGGCGGGCCCGGAGTGGTCCGAATGTAGTGCCTGGTTGAGTGGCGGATCTCGCGTGGGGTGCCGGAGGGGCGCACGAGTTCAGGAAATTCGGCTAGAATTTCGTGGAACGGAGTTTTGCTTGCGATGGCGAGGGTTTTAATACTAGGCTGCGAGACGTTTGCTCGAGAGCATTGCGTCGTTAATCCAGTTCGGCCGTCGATGATGCGCTTATGAAAGCAGTCGGGTAAAAGCTGGAAATGGGCTAAAAAGTCCGAGCCCAGAATAGGTAAGGCCACGTCGGCGATTACGAAGCGCCATGTAAAATCGCGGCGGAGACCGAAGTCGAGTCGTAAAGGAGTGCAGCCGTATGTTTTTATTGATGAGTTGTTGGCAGCGCTGAGTTCATAATTGGTTGCGCTGAAACGGCCGCGGAGGAGGCGCCGCGGGTAGCAGCATAGATCGGAACCTGTGTCGACGAGGAACCGCTGCTGCGAATTTTTATCGGTGATGTAGAGGCGGCTAGAGCTAGAATGGCAGTCGGTTGCCGCCATTAACGGCTGCCGTTGAGGTTTGTTGAAGCCTTGCAGGGTTCACGACAATTTCGGGCCCGGCTGCCATAGGTTCTGTGGTAGAAACAGAGCCCGTCATCTTTTTGATTGTCAGAAGGAGAAAAATTGCGTCGACGGGAAAAATTCCGACCGCGAGATTGCGAGCGTTCGCGGCTGCGAGAGGTCAGGGCGCTTTTCAAAGATTGAAATTCGCGTGTCAAATTTTGGATAGCTTCGGCTAGATTGTCGGTGTTTTTTATTGCATTGCAGTCGGTGACAGCCGCTGAAGTGACGTGGGAAGCGGGGGGAAGAAACGCTGGTTGCGAGACTTCAATGATACGGTCGGCAATTTGAGCCAGCTGATCGAGAGACTGGTCCGCGGGCTGTGCCTGTAAAATAGCCTGAGTGTGGGCAGGTAGTCGTTGTAACCAGAGCGTGCGCATAAATCCATCGTCTACGCGTGTGCTTCCAGCTAAAGATTGTAGACGTCGCAAAAACTGGGATGGAGATTGGCCATTGAGCTCTTCTTGACTAATAAGTTGGCGGACGCGTTGGGCCTCTGACAAAGAGAGCCGTCGAATGAGCTCGTTTTTCAGGTGAGTGTATGGATTTTCCTGCGGTGGGTCGCGCAAAATATCCTTCACTTCGTTTGCGAATCTTCCTTCGAGCTGGGCGACAACGTGAGTGTATTTTGTGGCCTCTTGATTGATTTTAGCCAGGGTAAATTGAGCTTCGACTTGAATGAACCATAATTCAGGTTCGTCAGGCCAAAATGGTGGTAATTTAATGGCCACCCGATTTACTGAGTCGTTGCCGTTTTGAGAGTTTTCCCCTTCCTGTGCTGCGTGATCCTTGGATTGTTTGCCTGGAAGTCGTGATGATAGTAGTTCCAGTTGAGCTTCGAGTGTTTCGAGTTTCTTCTGAAGTTCCTGATCGTTGGAAGGCATCTTCGATGTTTACGGGATGCGTGAAAAATGTCCGTAATAACGTGCGAGAACTTGCGCAAAAATACGTAGCGTATTCGCGTCGTAGGTCACCAATATAGGATAACACGTCGTTATTCCTATGTCGAGTTCGATAGATCGAATGAGAGAGAGAAGTAGCGAATGATACGTTGAGCGTGTGAAGCGTACGAATGCTTGTGAGTAACTGATTGCCTAGGTGCGCCGGCCACGGCGCTTATATAGTCGCAGCGCGGAGCCCTAGAACATTCGAGAGGCTCGAGAAGGTTCCGGAGAAATCCGAGAGGTGGAGCTACTAGTCTAGTCCAGAATTGAGGCGGTAGCTAGAAGAAGGGCCCATAGGCAAAAATCAAGTTTTGAGAAAAATAGCTTTAAAGTTTTCATTGGTAAAAAAAAACCATTTTAAAGAATAATTTGACAAAAACTGCGGCTGATCCTCGTCGTACATTTCCTAGGAAACAACTTAAGTCTCATAGGATTCAACAAATTACAAAAAAACTGGTCGCACAGTGGGAAAAACCAGGGGTGTGTAATGGGCCCCTATTCTAGAGAACACACTTTTCCAATATAAAGTAATATTTTTTCCTTTCTTATTCACAGGAAGAGCATGGATTTAGGAGCTATTTGCCTAGAATAAACTACTTTATGTAAAAGGCAATGCCTTTTGAAGATATTTGCACATTTTAAGCAAAAATAGTGGAAAAACGTTCGATTAAATTTCGGTTACTTCTCGAGAAAGCCTCTCCTTGGTTTTGGATCAGAGCAGCGGTGCAGCGTGCAATTTGGCAATGTTGTACTGTGTTCATTTAAACCCATGCAAAAAATCGAATGCGATGGTGTTATGAACACCCAATGGTTCGATCTTTTTCATGGGTTTAAATGAACGAACTGCAACGTTGCCAAATTGCACGCTACGCCACTGGATCAGAGCTGTTCATACTTTTTAGAGTGAAGTTCAATGATACCAACATTCCAATGAACAAAAACGCCAACAAAGAAGTGAGATTAGATAGTATTAGTATACTTTTTTTATTATAATAATAGGAAACAAAAATAAGAGATCCGACGTCGGGGGGGGGGGTGTCTGGCACCCCTCCCCCCCTCTTACGCCACTAGTGTTTCTACATCTTAATACTAGTCAATATGCTTACTCAGCTCCTTCAGATTATACGTTAACAAGCGACGCTGCATCAACATTTTCATTGTGACTCTCAAACTATTGACGAAAACACGGAAAATAAAAAAAAAAAATGACGTTTTTTCTAATATCGGCCTAACCCCACTATCTTCAAATTGCTCTCCTGCACTGAAAACTTAATATTTTTTCACGAAATTTTCAGGATAGCTATTTGAGGGTATGACAAATCGATTTAAGCGTTCTCCGCAAAAAGGGCCCATACGCCTATGGGCCCTTCTTCGAGCTACCGCCTCAATTTCTAGATCCTTCGCGAAGCGGCGAGTTGCCGCTGAGCACTGTAGTTTAGCGAGGCGCCTACAGAGAGCGCTATCGCGCATCGCTTGAGGAGACGCCCGAGAGATTCGAGTGTGGCAGATTTGGTGCGGCCACATTAGTTTTGATCATTTTCTTTTACAGCTATTTCCATTTGAAGTTTTTCCATGCTCCTGAATTGTTTTACTTTCCTGAATCCATTCTATTACAGGAACAGGACATTTTAACTCGCTTCATTTTACACTTTTGCATCTTTAACTATTTTTATTTTTCAGGTATTCCTTTCAAGAGCAACATCAACAAAGCTTCCTCAATTGAGTTGGCTGTCAAAGATCTGAGCAAAGAACTCAAGATTCTGTTTGCGCAAGAGAGTCTTATAACAAATCGAGAGTCTTTGCCTTGTCAAGATGATTCTTGCCCCAGCGTAAGTACTGATACCTATCTAAACTCATGAAGAATAAGACAAAAATGAACCAGCGACGACTTAACATTAAAGAAATAGATGAACAACGGGCAAATGCTAGTAACACACAAAATAAATTTCAGGAGGACGTTTTGGCTTAAATTGCAGCCATCTTCAACTCAAATACTTAAAAAATTAAAAGAATACTAGGTATTCATACCTCTACTTTGATCATCATGTAGGAGTAGTGGCTCGCTCCACAATGTGAAATTATATTGCTATTTAATTTTTCTGGCATATGGCTGCAATTTGAGCCAAAACATCCTCACCACATTTATTTTTGTGTGTTTTCCAGAATTTGCCTGTCGTCCACCTGTTTCTTCTATGTCTAAACTCATAGGAAGGATGCATTTTAATTTAATTTAATTCCCCTCCAGAGCCTGTATAGATGAATATGAATAATCAGTGCAAGCTAGCGTTTAAACAGGCCCAATCTAAAAAAAAAAAAAATTGAACCTAATTCGACCGACACAGCGTTATTCTGCTTTGTTAGGACAAGAGATGGAGATCCTCTAAAGTTGCCATGAATCCAACCCCAGGAAAGTTTCAAAAATTGGATATCCTTTAAATGATCATAACTTTGAGCCTCACTAAGGTTGAGGGCTCAGATTTTTTTCATTTAGTAGATGAAAAGTTTTCTTCATTTTCGTAGAAATTACAGCTTCAAACAGAAAAATTATCAATTATAAAATGAATAACTTTTTGCTGCAAAATTTAAAAAAAGTTGGAACTCTCTATCTTGAGTAGGATCTAAGTGATAAGCATTTTAAAATGAAGGGTCCTGGGTTTTCTAGGATTTTTGGGACTTTCCCCAGGGTTGAAAATATATACTGACTTATGAGGATCCCGTGTTCTAATAAACCATAATAATACCTTCTTTGTTGAAGTCAGTTCTGATTTTTTTTCTCTTGGTCAAATTCTTGATTGTTAGAAATAAATATGATTGATGCATGGACCTAAAGCTGATAATCATGGATGGAAGGGGGGGGATTCATTCAATATTTTGAGGGAGGGTCTTTAGAAGTTTGTTAACGTCAATAGACAGATCTATACATCATTAAGTGATGGGTTTAATATTTTATGCCAATTTATTTTAAGTATCAATAGCTTTTTTTTTTTAATTTTTTTTTTTTTTTTTTTTTTTTTTTTTTTTTTTTTTTTAATTTTCTCAAGTCATCAAATAGATTTGTTGACTTTTTGTCTCTCTCTGTCTCTCCTAGTATTCTTGTTTTTTCCTGTTTTGGAGCGTACAAGTTCATTTCACTTTCAAATTTTATTCATGAATGTATTCTTTATTATTTTTTCAATTAAACCCATGTATTTTGTTTTTGGTTTTTCAGCTTTATAAACTAGTTAAGGAGAACCGAGAAACTCTTCAAGGTCAACAACTTGGAACCATCAAGTCTGCGTCCCTGTTTATCAAGCTCATCAACACTGTCCGAGATGCCAAGAAAGAAGAAATTACAAAAGTCTTGAAACATTCCAAAAATAAAAATATTTTGTGAGTGAATTTTTTTTAATTACTGTATTTTGTGTTTTACCATGTAGTGAGCTATGCCTCAAACTCAAAGAAGAAAAAAAAAGGATTTGCAAAAGTAGAGTCCCTATATACTATGAGAGTTGCGACAAGACTCTCAAAATGAAGAAGAAGAAGCGGATCAATGGAGCCCCCAAGAGGCAAATTGCAAATGACGGATGGCCGTTTGCCTCTGCGCTGTTGCCACTATTTCGCTATCTCTTGGAGGTTAGGTTCAGATTCTCGACAATAACAGCTGTTAATGAAAGAGATAATGTTCTCCATAATAACATTCAAGCAGAGGAAAAATTCACAAAAATTACCGCGGTCACTGTTACTTCAAATGTGTAATGAAAGCGAGTTCGCGAAAAGTAAACAAACCCTCCGCCATTTGCATTTGCCTCTTGGAGCTTTCTTGACAGCCTAAATCTGAGAACCAATCAGATTTGGATTCAGCAATGGCGCAACTCTCATAGTATATAGGGGCTCTAGCAAAAGCAGTGTTGCCAGTTCTTACGGCTCTTCCCATAAAAACACTGGAAAAGGTTCAGGATCTGGCAACACTGTGCAAAAGATTCATTCAGCTGTGGTGGCTTGTTGGGTATCACATGTGAAACAACAGCCAGGGACCAAGTAATGTTGCTGCTTGACGGTCTGGCGAAAGACGTTGGATGGTGCCCTCTTCAGTGTAGTTGCAAGGGGTTTTAACTCCATGTAAGTGCTCACCGATCATCTGCGTGCAGGACTGTGAGGACGTAACATTATTTAGTCCCTGCATTGGGTGATATGACTGGTTTTCAAAAATACTGCTCACTTCTCCGCTTATACTTTTCTGTTGCTTTTTGTAACCCTAGTTGTGAGCTGCCATTGCTACTGTTATTACTCATGGTGAGGATGATTCCTTGGTAAAAGAACTGTTTGCTTACAATAATTGTCGTAGAAATTGCTTCATCAAAATGTTTAAAAAAGCAACTAAACAAATGAACATTACTGTCAACAGTGTTTCTTTCAGCAAGTTCAACAGAAACAAATCGTAAATTTAATACCTAACGATACATTGAAATCAAACTACTTTCAAGGAGTCAAATAGGTCATTCTGCCAAAACAACTCTTAAAAAGCCTCATAATTTAAGTGATTCATTAAATTTACAGTCCAGTATTGTAGAACTTGCTGAAATATACGCCTTGAACGCAAATATTCATTCATTTGGAAATTTTACGCATTTTTATGATGCAATTTCTGTGACATTTTTCGGCAGTAGCGAAAAGTCCTGTTACTGTGGAAGTACTTTTGTTAGCACGCTCCAATGCAACATACAGTATGTACTGGTGAGATTCTGCTGTTTGCTAATTTTATCAATTTGTTTTTATTCTCTGGTAGACCTCAACTTTATGATCTCCTCGGAACCGCACAGACTCCAAATGCTCATGAAGTAGCCATGAAATTGTTGAATTTCAACAGTGATTTTGACATTGACAATGCAGAAAGATATTTCTGGGCTTTATCTTTAGGATCGCACCCCTTACAATCTGTGATTCGAGGTGAATATCTCTATAATTTCCAATAGTAGGTACTTATTAGAAAAAAAAGGAGCTAGGCAATTTTTTTCTTTTTCTTTTTTTTTACAGCATAACTACTATTTATCTCAATCTTCGATTCTTAAATTTTCACTCCTTAATTTCAAAAGCTCCGTAACTCCATCTCCCTGGCCTGGGCTAGAAAACAAACAGACTGCTCCATAGTGGAGTTGTCCTGCCAGAAGAGATAATTTTCAGTCTTCCGGACTGAAAAATTTTAGTGCATAGGCTCTTAGATACCACGCTTGCAACCTGGAAATTTTCAGGTGTCGACCTCCGACTAACACGTTGACCGCCAGACGATTTTCACTAGTGTTACGCGCTCCACGCCGGTTAGAGGTCGTTTGGTCTACGGCAATTATGTCAGTGTACTATTTTTTGGTCTACTTAAAATTAGGTCTATACTATTATTTTGTCCACAACCGTTTCTTCTAATGTGTCATTTTGTCCACTAGCATTTTATGTCTCCTAATTCCTCGTCAAATGGCTAATTATGCCTTCCTACTAATATGGTCTAATCGCAAAATAGGTCTACCTTATTCTTTTGCGTACTAATAAATAACATCTTTACGCCTAAAATTTCTTTGGTCATTTTATCTACATTTCTTGTACCAAAAATTAAATTAACTGTTATTCGTCTTGTATTATTGGATCATTTCTTGTATTAACAGGTCCTTGCCGCACAATAATTTTTTCAATGCAGTGCATATGATTGGTTTACTCCTAATTCATTAGAATATTTTGTGGACCAATTTTTTAATAGCCGTGTTTATTAAAAAGTAAGCTTTTATGTCGGAGACTTGTTTTCCTGGACCAAAAGCCTGTAGATCTTTTTGTTAAGTGGACGTCCTTGATTATCAGACTTCTTGTCTGTGAACCGAATAAATTAGACTTTTTGTCACTAGACATAATTTATTAGACCTAGTGAATATTGACCAATTTTCAGTAGACCAAATGACCTGAAGCCTCCATACCAACCCGAATTATTTAAAAATCGGGGGAAAAAATTGAAATACGAGGGTCGTTCCAAAAGTAAGTATCATGTTTTTTTTTAAAAAAATCTATTAATGCTAAAATAAATCGGTAAAAAGGTTTCGATGCGCAAAATCCTCAGCTTTTCAATGGTTTTTTTGGATTTTTGATATCTTCAAAATTAAAAAAATGGCGGCGGTTTTTCTGAGACAACCTACCGTTGTCGCGTGCCCAAAATTTTACGCTACTGAAAAAAGCTAAGCGAAGTCTCTCTGCGGACAAAGTTATGGCCACAGTTTTTTGGGACCAAGAAGGAGTCCTATTGGTAGACTACTTGCCACGTGGTGAGACAATAAATGCCGAAAAATATTGTGAGGTCCTATCAACACTTAAAGCTCGTATCAAGAGGAAGCGTCCTGGACTTTTGACCCGTCAAGTTTTGTTGATGCACGATAACGCGCGCCCTCACACTGCCGGAACCACGCAATCATTGTTACAGACATTTAAATGGGAGATTTTTCCCCACCCCCCTATTCTCCGGACCTCGCACCTAGTGACTTTCATCTTTTCCCGCGTCTAAAGCTTGACCTCGGTGGTAAAAGTTTCGCGAGTAATGCGGAAGTGGTAAACGCGGTCGACACTTGGATTAAAAATCAAGAAAATGAATTTTTCTCCACAGGAATAAGAAAGTTGGTGCCGCGCTACCAAAAGTGTCTTAAAAGAAGCGGAGACAACGTCGAAAAATAAGGTTAGACGCTTTTTAAGTAGAATTTTTTATTATGTTTATGTTCTTTTTGCTCTCTTCAACACAATCCATTTTTCTTGCCTGAATAACGATTTATCCGAGTGCGTAAAATTTTGGGCACGCGACAACGGTAGGTTGTCTCAGAAAAACCGCCGCCATTTTTTTAATTTTGAAGATATCAAAAATCCAAAAAAACCATTGAAAAGCTGAGGATTTTGCGCATCGAAACCTTTTTACCGATTTATTTTAGCATTTATAGATTTTTTTAAAAAAAAACATGATACTTACTTTTGGAACGACCCTCGTAAAAAAATTTGGGCAAAAAATGGGTCAAACAAAAAAATTGTTGCATGCATTTTACTCACCTTGCCATGCCGGTCAAGAAGATACACACATATGCTTGAATTTGCTGGCCGGTGGGGCTGCAAGAACGCTCTTATTTTCAGTACCTCTGGCTGGGCGGCTTGCCACATATGACTGGCGCGGCGGGGTACAGCAGTCAACGTGTTAACCTTAAATACACCTTCCACAAAGAAAAATCATATTTATTGAATTGCAAAACTTGAAGGAAGAGATATTCTCAGACAACTTTCACTATCATTGCTTGGCAAAAAACGTTTGATTAAACTGTTTGTGATTTTGTTTTAAGTTAATAAAATAAAATAGTTTTGTGTTTCAGACGTTTTAGCGTTGATTGAAAAACCAATAAAGAATGAAAAACTAAGAGAAACTATCACTCTTTCTCTGGCAGCATTGGCGAATCATTATGCAAAACTCATCGGATCGGAAGATAATGAGGTAGAGAAACAAAAACTTGTGTTTTATCCAACTTTACTTACTATTCTTTTCAGCCACTTAAAGCTGAGATAATGGTTGTGTTAAGAGCATTGTCTGTAGCAATTTTGAGCATCAATTCTTGCGTAAAATAATGCTAATATAGCAATAATGATGCTACAAATTACTAAAATGCACTTCTAAATTCAGAGTAAAAATTCACTCCTAAATTCAAGAGCAGTGAGTAAATATTCACCTAAATTCAAGAACATTGAGTAAAAATTAATTCCCTAGTGCCTTCGTTGGATATTATTTCTGTGGCAAATTCAAGACAACTGTCTAAGCCGATCATGACATCAATCCAGCCTTCAACTTTGCTGACTTACTTTTGTTACTTTGCATAAATTTTTAACAATAGAAAGCTGACGTAAGAGCAAATATGTTATGATTTTAAGCAATGGAATACAGAGATACCTAACCTCCAGTTTTGAAAAGTTGACTTTGAATAGCTCATTTGTTTGAATACGTTCAGATGGTTTGTCATTCCTGTTACTACTCATCATAATTGAAACCTTGTTCCATGTTTTTGATTGGTAGGTGTTCAGAGAAACAGGTGCAAAATTGATGAAAAAGTTGGGAGCTTGTTCGGAGAGCGATGAATTTTGCCAGCTGATGTATCTGCGAGCATTGAAAAATCTTGCTCTTCAGTCATCAGTTCCACAGATTTTAGAATTTGCTGTGAAAGGATCTCGCAAGTAAGATACATTAATTTCCTTTTGGTTTTTACTTCTACTTGTACTTATACTACTTATTAGTTGATTACAGACACAATAAAACAAATAATGGGATCAAAGCTAAAATAAAATTAAAAATTAAAAAGGATGGGACGTTTCGAGGCTAAACAGTGCTCATCATCAGCCGATAAAACGAGCACTGCAATGTACACAACCAAGCAAGGGGACAAAAAACCAACGAAACTAGGTAAACAACACTCGATGCCCGGAAATAAAAATCATGGACGCTGACTACCGGGGCTCCAAAGTTTGAAAAAACTGGTGGTACACTAAACTTAGATTATTTGTTTTATTGTGTCGCTAATTTCGGGCTACTTTGTTTCATTGTTAGTTAATTACCTATTATCATTCTACTTCAAAAACAATACATGTTTATATTTTCTATAGCACTTTGTATTAATGTCGATATTTTTCAACTGTGAGCTTAATCTGTGGTAAAATGGCAGGACATTTTTTTTTATGCTGTGAGAACTTTTGTTGAGGACTATGAGTGCCATTGATTCTTGTAAAAACATGAAATTTGTGTAAGGAACCACCTTCCATAATATTTGTGCGTTATCCTTTCTATAAGGTTTGTTAGGGATCCATTTTGCTCACACTGAAAATTCTGAAATGATCAAACTTGTTTCTCGATTCTTGACTCTGTTGCTATTTACTATTACTATTAGTAATACTAATAATGTCATCTATTTTTCCTCTTGTAATTTTTTTTCTTAATAGGACCAGTGTTGCTGCCATGAAAACATTGAAAGCTTTTCCACCTAAATTTTGGAGTTCAGACGTCTTAAAATCCGCAGAGAAAATCTACTTCCAGCAGTCCAAACAGTATGACAGCAGTTCTCGAACGTTAGCCATTGACATTTTGCTTGAATCTAATCCATCGGAGAAAACTCTTAAAAATCTCATTTCATCTCTTGCATCTAATGACCCAGTTTATGAAGTGAAACAATATCTCTTACAGCGTTTGAAGCAATTTGCTGACAAGTAAGTTTTTTTACTCTCAGTATTTAAGTTGGTAAATATTTTGGGATACTTCCATGAAGTCCAAACAAGCATTCCATCATTTAATTTGAAACAAATTTCCAAGAACACAATTTTCTATAGAATGTAGTGAAAGCAAAATTTCAGCCAAGTCTTTTCTAGATTCCCTGTACATTAGATAGTCTGGTCATGTTATCATATGAAGAAGAAGAAGCGGCCCAAGGAAGCATCCTTATGTACGGCGCTTATGGCAAGGAGTCTCAATTGTTTTCTCAATTTCAATCATGTATTGAACCAGTGGCAAAATTTGTAACTAAATTCTGAAAAACCACCTTAACCATGTAATAGTTTTTACTCTGATCAGACTTGTCCATTGACTATGAATTATTTACGCCTTCATTTTTCCAATAACTCGCCCTTGGAGAAAATAAATTTTCTTGAACATAACGAAGTCCTCTTTTTCGTCTTTCAAATAATTTGAAACAAATTGGGTATGGATCAAACTTTCAAAACCTTATCACGCACTTTAAAACTGTGAATTTTTGTTATCTATGGGAAAAGTGGCATCTGAATCTTTGCAAAGTTCAGTTACAAACTTGAAATTCAACTTGGCATCTGAATCTTTTCAAAGTTCAGTTGCAAACTTGAAATTCAACTTGTAAAGTTGCAAGCTTGGAACATTGGATGTGAAATGCTTTTCGTTCAGTCCACCCACTGAGTTTTTGACTTAGAAAGCTCTCTCAATTTTTCATTTTTATGTTATTGCTTTAAAGAGTCTTTAATTGCTATCGTTTGTTTCAGTGATCCTAAATTTGCTGTTGCTTTGAAGAAAGCATTTAAATCCTTGGAGCTAAATCACTACGGAGTTTTGGCGCAAAGAGGAATGACAACTGCTTTTACTCGGCCGTTCATGAGTCACCCAAGTGGTAATGGCTCTCTACTCACAATACAAGAAGTTTCTAGTGGCCTTCTAAAAAGAGGAATTGTTGATGTAATTATCAATGGGAAAGACAAGTCCCATACTATTTTCAGCGTGAGTATATTATTGTCTGTCAATAAGTGTTAGCTGTACCCAGTCTTTTGATTTTCAGAGTATTCAATGGTTTCCAAATTGAAAAATATTGTCATTTTTTTCCAGTTTGAAAAGGAATGAGGAACAACTTGAAAAAACTTTATTTTATAACTTTCAAATGTTAAGAAAGCGGAAATAGATAAGTCTCATAAGTACCACAGTACAGTGAAAGGTTTTAAATGGACAAAATGCAGCGTTGCTAGATTGTACGCAACACCACTAATCAACTGACATCCTATCTTCCTTTTTCCTTGGGCTTTACTTACATCTAATTTGTTTTTCTCATATCTTTTCAGTTAGGATTATTTGCTGGTGGGTTAAGTTCCTTTGTATCTTCAGATGATTCTACAAATTCTCAAGAAGAAGAAGAGTCAGCAACTGCCGGTATGGAGTTGACAGTTATGGGTGTGCAAGTCCGACCGTTTGTTTTCTTCAATGGTCAAGGCGAGCTGATGGGTCATGTTTGGTCGGGAGCAGGATCAGAAAAAACGCCTGCATATCAGGTATGCTTATTGATTTTGAATTGCTAGTTCATCATAATAATCACAATCATTCTCCTAATATTTTAAACCCGTTTGGATACCTGGTATTTTTGAGAGTTTGCGATTTGAAATTTGAATTCGGCAATAGTTTTGCTTTTGCAAAGCAAAATGTTTTGAAAACCAAGCCAATTTAAAGCGGCTTTTGCTTTGCGCTTTGGAAAGCCTTTATGAAGCTTTGCATACCCCTAAAAATTCTATCCATCAAGCAATTTTTTTGTTTACCCGTGGTACCATTATGTTGTCCAATTGAAACAAACTTTTTCAGCATTCAAAAAGCAATAAACGTTAAGTTTTTTTTCAAATCTTTATTTCACTTCAACAATACTTTTGATTACTCACTTTATTTTATTTTTTTGCATTGTCATCAAGTACATCATAATTTGTCTGATGAGTAATAAATTACTGACAATCCATCAGTACAAAAATTCCTGAATAAAATATTGTTTTGTAAAGTAGGTGTTAGAATAGGAAGTCTCCAAAATGACTAAATGCTATCCATTCACTGTGATTTTGGATGATAACAAGTATAATTGTATAATTGCCTCTCCTGGTATTAACAAGAATTTTTGTCATTCTCAGGCCCTTGGACTTCTGCAAGACCATTTACAATATATTCCACTAGCCACTGGTACAACAGCTGAGCTGACGTTATTAGGTGGAATCTCTTTTGATCTCTCTGGACAGATACAGTTCAGTTTATGGAATAGAAATGCTCATTCTTTGGTGGAAAAGAAGTAAGTCAAATTTTATCAGAAGAAAGGATTATTTAGTTCAGCACAATCTATGCAATCCAATCTATTTATCTATTCAGATTTGCAGTATGTTCCAAAACACCGGAAGTTTTTTTATGCAATCCGGGATTTTTTCCTCTCAGGATTTTTGAAAAAATTTCCTCGCAACAATTAGAGAAGTAATGACACTTTTTTTTGGTTACTTTAACATAAAGTAACTTATTTTGTGTTGGAAATGACCCATGTTTTTGAAAGTTTGGTCTAAAATTTTCTCACGGAAAGGTTTTTACTGGAAAAATTTCCCCAACTTCACATAAATTTCCTCACTTTCATGCGATCTACGGAGCGCTTGGTTGGGCATTGTTTGTAGCCCTGTCTCTATTTTTCAATCCTATTTCTCGTTTTCATTTTCCCATTCTATTGTTTTGGGCCAGAAGAGTTAAAAACGTCTCCAATTGAAATTTAAATTAAACTGTCTCCATATACATATTCCAAGGGGTCAGAATGCAAATATTGGTAAAACTCTTTTCTACCTTTTTTTTTTTTTTTTTTTTTTTTTTTTTGTACCAATGAAAAATCATTATTACTCTTTTTGGTGCTTCAAATGTAAAGCGCTGTACTATCCAGACGTTTTTGAAATTTTTTTCAAGAGCTAAGTATCACAAAGTTGTTACTTGCTATGCTATTGGAACTGCTGTCAAATCCATACAGCTAGCTTCAAAAGTGTAGGTGGTCAACCAATAATCTTTGAAATTTTTCCAACGTTATTTCTCATATTGTCATATTATTACATGATGGAAATTAATGAAACTGAATTTGATCCTTGCGTTTTCATTGGAGTGCGCATTTAAATCGAAAAATCAAAGTTGCTGGCAAGTTTTGTTTTGACCTTTTGACTTGAAGGAATGAACACTTTTGAAACAAACTCCCCGAAGATTAATATTTGTATCCTTATCTTTTCATCTAATTAGTTTTCTTTTTCTTGTAACCATCCTCATTTTTTTTTTCAGTGCTGGTATTTCACTTCAAGGACTGGTGAAAGTCGATTCTGCATTTGTTAGAAGTCAAATAGAATTCCAAGTAGGAACGGAAGTTAAATTAAATTTAGTTTCTGATATTGACTTCTATAGTAAAGTAGCTCTATGTTTACAATTAAAGCAACAAGACTCAACTATTAGGTAAGAATCTTTAAATAGCTTCTAATTTACATAAAAAATCTATAATACTCACATAATTTTTCGGTTCTGAGACTTTACTGAAGTCGAAAGAGTATCTGCTAATACTGCAAATCTGCAAAGGAGTGCCTGCAAATGTTTGACCATAACTTTCCTTGACTACCAATACATCTGTGATCACAATTATTTTAATTGCTGCTCATTTTGAAATAACTTGTCTTATTTTCCTACTATTTTTCAGAGTTTTAGAAAGTTTCTGATTTTCCAGACTTATTAAATTTTGAATAAAGTGTCAGCCAGGGGTATATTGATTCCAAAAATTATGGAGGCTGTAAACAAACATTCTCAATTTAGGAGTTCTCCACTTTCATAAACCAAGGAAAGCAATCATTGTATAAGCTATAAACCGATTCAATGATGATGTCAGAATCAAAATTGGATCCAAACAAATGTTCTATCTTGCTCCATCTTGTGGAGCTACCCGTAAGAAGTTGGATCCAAATTTTCGATTGTTAACTCATGCTAGTTTTCTCAAATTTTATTGAACCATTGAATTTTTTTTACCTTAAAGTATTTTTTTACTCAATCTTAATTCATGAAAGATCGTAAGTGAATTTCAAATCACAATCACAATTATTCTGAAGGAAGTCCTATGTTTTTTCCTTGTCTTACTCAAAGTCTCTTATGGTTGCATCATCGCCAAGACAGTCAATCATCCTAACCTCTCTCTGTATTCAAGCTTACTTGAGGTTTAAAACGTGGTGTGATGGTGTCGATGAGCTTATATCCTAAAATTCTGTGCCCATAATAAACTGTGAGTGAGACAAGGACAACAAATAGGACTTTCTTTGATGTAACTGTGATTGTAAATTAATGTGTGATGTTTCGAAAATGTTGTTAAAGCGTAATTATACTTTAAGGTACGTGGAATCCCATGGTGTTGTAAAATCTAAGAGAACTGGTTGTCTACCAGTATGAATTTGCATTTGAAAATTTGGATTCGATTTCTTACAGGAAGCCTTGTGAGAGCGAGTGAGACAAAACAATTGTTTGGATCCAATAATTTTTGTGAATGTCGCACTAAATCATTCATGGTCAACAAATTTCATCAAGCATGTTTTAGTGTATGAAAGCCAATCGGTGAAATATTTTGGTGATGAATGTTTCTCCCAATCAGTGGCGGATCAAGGAATCTTTCAAGGGAGGGGCTAAAACCGACTTTTTCAACAAAGTGCCCAAAATTTCCTCAAAAATTCCTATGTAGACAATGTAAAAATTTGGCTAAAGGGGGGGGGGGGGCTACAGCCCTCTCAGCTCCCCCTGGATCCGCGCCTGCTGAAGGAAGTCCTATGTTTTGTCCTTGTCTTACTCAAAGTCTCATATGGGCACATTATTGCCAAAGCAGTCAATCATCCTAACCTCTCTCTGTATTCAAGCTTACTTGAGGTTTAAAACGCGGTGTCCTAATGTGATGCCAATTGTTTTTCTCTAACTGGATGTATGTCTACACTCTGAATTTCATGCACTTCATGTGCTCCAAGAGCTGCTAGCTCTTTACTATTTCGTAAAGTTTCAGTTTTTCATGACTCTCTCTGTCTGTTCCAGGCATAATATTTTCAAAGTGGAAAGGATACCTGGGAGCAAACATAAGTTGAGGAAATCCACTTATAGGCAAATACCTGTCCCTGGTCGCTCCTATGTTCTTAATCAAAAGAATAATGATATGTGTGGGGTTATATTTAAAAAGACGTAGCAAAAAAATTGAATTTTCTAGGAACAAATTTTAAAATAATTATCGCGCAGTCATTACATATTTTTTGTTGTTTTGGCGTAGTTTTCAATTACGGTTAAGCTTTGATCAAGCCATTTTCTGTACATATGTGTCAAGAGGTTGGGAGATTTTTATCTATCTTTTCATTTCAAATGAAACGAGGTCTATTTTTTCTATACTAGTCCCATGTAAATTCGTAATCTTCAAGCTAGAAATAGTGGCCATCACTTTGTTTTTTCTCCGTGAAAATTTTCTCGAAAGGCCAGCAAAATTGTCATCATGTGCCTCTCGACCCTTCCTCCTAGGAACACGGAGATTCGGCCCTGCTTATCAACTGCAAACATATTGAGTTTCGATCTTTCGGAAAAAACGAATATTATAAGCTCATTGCAGTAACTTTACTTTTCATGTTTTTGATGAGCGCGCTCAAAGCATGAAATATAATGCAAAGCAGAAAGATAAACCTCTCCCAGCTTCTATTTGTTAAGTTTGTTTTTGTTTCCTACTTAATTTGGAGTTTCAAATACCTATACCAGTCTGTATCTTGTAAACCTCATGTAGCTATCCTCTTTTGACGTGAGAACGGTCAGCTTTTGGCTCATTAAATGCCAGCTTTCAATCTGACCAAGCAATTGAGCTGTAATCCTATTTCATATGTATCAGAGGGAATACATATCTTCGAACATTTGCTCACTTGTTTTTGCTTATCTTTTTATGTTTCCATGATTTTCTTAAAATTATAAAAAAGACTGATTGTTTTGTAAATATCTAAAGATCTGTATCATGATTACCGTAAAATTAAGATTATGCAAAGTAAATTGAAGTAATTTGTAAAGCCCCTTCCAAGTACATTTTTAATTATTGTTGCAAAGTAAATTGAAGTAATTTGTAAAGCCCCTTGCAAGTACTATCGACGTCATGAAGATTGTCGCGGATGACTTTTTTTTTGAGTGACCATTGAGCGACGGACTGCGAGTTCACTCTCACATACGCACAAGATGATAGCTGTGTGCTTGGGCGGCCGGTCGGCTCTGCATGTGAGTGAGTTTTCTCAAGGTCCGACGCACAATGAGCTCATATGTTCGGCGACAATCTTCATGACGTCAATAGCAGGGGTGCAAAATATGCCCGATCTGACGACCGCGCGGTCGCGTGAAAATGTGGACGCCCGCGTGAAAATGTGGACGGCCCCCCAAAATGTGGAAGCGTAGTATGAAGAATCTGATAGGTACACTGCACTGCAGAGGACTTTGGCATCGTATTCTCGGCTTTTCACGCCATGCGCTAGCGTATCCTACGCGCGGCGTAGCGCATAACATCGCGCTCTCAGACTGATTTCGTAAAAAGTACGTCCGTAAAACATTCGCGTGCGTTATTGGTACCGTTTCGCAGCCACGATTATATGCCGCGATTTTCGGGAAAACTCGATATTTGAAAAGAGCAAAATCAATTCTATGGAAACCTGTTTTGGGGAAATCGATTTTGTTGAAACCCATTTAGTAACAAATCGATTTCCACAAAATCAATTTTCAGAAAAAAAAGCAAAAATCGATATCCACAAAAAATGCAAAAATCGGTTTCCACAAAGACACGATATTCGGTTTCCACAAAATCGAATTTGTGGAAAAGTGAAATTCGATTTCCAAAGAAAACACAAATATTGGTTTTCACGAAATCATTTCCCCCGAAAAACGCAAAAGTCGGTTTCCACGTAAAATATTGCAAAAATATATGTTTCCACCAAAAGACACAATATTCGGTTTGCACAAAATCGATTTTGTAGAAATTTAGCGAACGAAAATTGAATTTGAGGAAATCTATTGACTTTGCGGAAATCGATTTCTACAAAATTAAAAAAAAAAATCGATTTCCACAAAAATCAATTTCTACCTTATAAGCTGTCTACAAAAGTCAAAACAAGTTTCCACAAAACAGATTTCCAATAAATAAGTTTGGCTTTCTGCATAAGTTGTTTTTTTTTAAAATAACTGGTAAATCCTCCTTTAAGCCGGAGAGCTGCCAATATACTGCATTAAATAGAAACTAGAGTTAACGCTTTGTTTCTTAAAATTTTTCTAAAAATGGAGCAAGCGCATTGATTTTTTTCTGAAAATGAAGCAAGCGCGTTGATTTTTTTCTAAAAATGAAGCAAGCGCGCTGTTTTGAGCCAAGGAAAAGTTGATTTTTCTGAAATAATAAGTCAGCGCGTTATTTTTGTTGAATATTTAGTGAGCGCGTTAATTTTTCTGAAAATTGAGTGAGCGCGTGAATTTTTTCTGAAAATTGAGTAAGCGCGTTGTTCTGAGCCAAAATTTTTTCCAGCGCGTTAAAATAAGCAAAAAAAAAAAAAAAAAAAAAAAAAAAAAAAAAAAAAAAAAAAAGGTCAGCAGATTTTGTGGACAGCAAGCAAATTGTGGACAGGTCGAGCTTGGTGGTCTCGTGAAAATGTGGACGCCTGGGCACATTTTGCACCCCTGGTCAATAGTACATTATCAATTGGTGCTTGTTGAAGTAAGCGCTTCATGCATTAGGTAAAACGCCATGACAGTTGTTTCCGTCACTTTCAATCAGACTATTGTTTTATTTATTGAATGCTATTCAATTCGACTAGCTACTTATGTACAGACAGCATCGAATGCAATGTGTGTTGAAGCACTGAACTTCTCTCAAAATGAAACAGTCAGAAATGTCACAAAGCAATGGTAATTTGTCTAATAAGAAACAGTGAAGTAGCGTGCAATGTTGTAACGTTGTACTGTGTCCTTTTAAACCCATGTAAAAGGTCAAATGCAAAGGTGTTCACCGAACATCCAATAGTTCGATCTTTTAAATGGCGTTAAATTGTAACAATGCACAACGTTGCCAAACTGCACGCTACGCCACTAATAAAAAATGAGTGGAGGCTTTTGAAGCGTTTCATTGCTTTCAATTTTTTTTATTTCAGTTCTTAACATTCTGTTTTGTTCGGAAATTTTTGCTTTACCTACCATAATTCCATATAACTTACTTTGGCTGAACAATTTTCTAATTAACCCTTACTGCTCTGGCTTTGTCTCCTACTCAACCAAATCATTTCGCTGTATGCGCTTGAGTGTTTAGCTGTGCTTGACAAATTTTGTTCCTGTTTCTATATTTTTTGAAAAAGGTTTGTGTAACTCTTAATTAAGGCATACAGGTTTTCGCACCTTGGCGGCAGTCTTTTGGACTACTGGTGCATGTTCAATTTAATTTTTTGTTGGTAGGCTGCACTAGTATGCTACTACACCAGTGTAAACCCCTTATTCCTTCATTTAAATACATATAAGCAAAGCAAAGTGAGAATTCAAAACAATTCGAGTGGTAAGGGTTAAGTTGCCGTTTTGTGTATAATCAATGGTATTCTTCAATTCACGGAGGTTTCCCCCCGTTGAGAAAAGACTACTTACAGTTCAGTTCAGTGTTTTACTGTACTGCACAAAAATACTCTGATCTCTAATCTTTTCTCAATCGGTGCAATCGCTGTTAAATAATTAAAATATCCGCAAGTTTTTTCAAGTCATCGATGATATTACCAGTTGAGGAAAGATTACAGATTAGTGTTTTTTTGTGCAGTACAGTCATATCTGAACTGAAATGTGTAATCTTTTCTCAACTGGTGGAATCATTGGTGATTTAAAAAATAGCATTAATTATACGCAAAACAGCAGCACTGGGTTAAGTCATGACAGGGTATCTCATTCAATTAAAAAAAAAAAAATGAGTCCGACTCGTCTGTAAGGAAAGAAAATTGAAAATAAATACGGATCTCTCTATTCCTCAGTAACAGATTGACTTATTTGATGATTTGCATTTTTTTCTTTCTCGGTAGACAGCGCTAGGTGTCTCAAATGTGTTTGTATGTACCTCATTCTTCTAGGTGGCACCCTAAGGACCATGGTGTATGCAGTAGAGTAAATACAGGTGCCTAGCAAGGTTTTTTTAAAATTTTATCATAAGTCGGGGGGGGGGGGGCAGTATTCTTAGATGAAATTTTACTAAGGGTCATACTGTCAGGTCATAATTTGTTTCTTTTATTTTGAATTTTTTTTTTTTTTTTCTCTTTTTGTATTTCAATTTTAAACTCATTTATCACTTTCAGCCTGATTATTCTATTCCAATAAAAGACAAGAGATAAAGAATGACAGCTCATTTAGGTTTAATTTCTGTTTTAATTGACATTTATCTTTTTATTTAATTTATTTACAGTATGTACAGGAAGTTATACGTACAATAGACTTGCTACTAAACCTTCGAGTAAACAAGATCAAATAATTTCAAAACAGACTGATCAATCCTCATGATTCAATCTTTAAATTAAAATTTAATGAATTAATTATAAATTAATATAAATTAAAATTCAATCGATGGAAATTAAAATTTTAGAATTGTATCTTTCACTCCTCTAGGGATTAGTTTGACGGCTTCGTTTTACTTATTCAATGATTCCTAGATTATCATCATTCAAGATTAAATGCTCAAACTAGTGACTGAGGAATTTGTAAGTGCTGGGTACACAATTTCAGAAGGAAAGAAATTTGTCCACGACGTTCTAATATTTGACCAAATAATAAAGGACATATTTCTCTAATACACTTCAGCAATTCAGAGTAATAAGGCTCATTGGCCACAAATTGATGTCAAAATCTTGGAAAAAAATTGGAAGAAATTCTTTTAATGTGTTTCATTTGTGGATTCTAAAACTTGTCTCTTTTCTTATCTTGAATGGAGCTCCATCCCACTTATCTCAATTATTTATAAAAGTCTGGTTTTTAAAATTTCTATTATTAGACAATGCCCATTGCAAAAAATCATTCTTATTTTCTTCAAGATTATGTAATTTTTTTTATCTTCAGTTGATTTAAAAAATGTTTTTCTTTTTGTGATCTTTAAAAAAAGAAAAAAATCAGTAACTTCATTTTTCTTGTGTCAAATAATATGTGCCTTTCCTTATGTTTACAATTTGAAATAAATTCCAATCTTCTAATTTTCACATTGTCTTATTCATAAAGAATCAGTAGAATCTGAATTTTATTTCTCACCATTGCAGTGGTGGATCTAGAAATCTCTCGGGGAAGGGGGGGGGGGGGGGGGTTGCAACTATTCTTCACTCAGTGATAGTGATATTCACAAGTCTTCTTTTAAAATTCACTCACTCTCCATCAAGGCTGAGAAGTTTACTGTTACAGGGTAAACCTACTCCTAAAAATGAAGCACTTCTCCCTTTTATCAGCTATCTGATAAATGATAATGACATTTACTCCTGACAATTTGTATGTAAAATCACTTGAAAACAACGTTGAGAGCATAAGCGTCCTTTTCAATTGGAATAATTCCATTCACCATGGCAAATTTGGAATATTCATCCTCGAGTAGTCCCATTCCACGTGGCCCATTTCAGGTTATTACATCATAAAATTGAATTTGGAAGGTGGAAAGTGGAATGTGATCTTTGGCACATTCCAAGTCGGCCGTTTGCCATTCAAGTTCCACGAACTGTCCTCGAATTGCCCTTCCACTTCCAATATCCCATCTTGGATGTGACTGGAATGATTGGATTTGAAAGAGGAAAGTGAAATCCAATTGAATTACCTTAATGAACGCGTGTAACAAAATTACAAGATATGGCGGTTGCAAGGGCTTATTCAGAAACAATTCCAAGGAGAAAGGGGGCTATATTATCTGGGGAGGACGAACGTTCAATTTTTGCCCTGTATACGCCCTTTTACGATCGAATGAGTGAGTGACAGTGGGGGAGTCCCATTTAATTGCAGCTTTTTCTATGAATAATCAATTTTCTCAGCGTAGAAAACTGCAATTAGTTTCATTATTGTGACCTGCTCATTCGACCGCCATCTTGTAATTTAATTTAGTTGCATTTATTGACTTTGTTAGCCAATTAGGAACTTTCTGATGCGCTCAAAATTTTTGAAGTGATTTTACACAGAAATCAACCCTCCGTAACACTGTAGCAAAAAATTGCAACGGACCCATTTGGCAAAAAGTCAGGGGTCAACTGAGATGAAAGAGCCTATAGCCATGGAAATGACGCGTTGTACTCTTGTACGTAAATTTTTGTGTATTTTACTTATACTGAGAAATTCCCCGTTTCTTGAGGGTTGAAAAAATGCCGATGCTCTCACCCTTCTTAACGATGTTCATGATCGAAATTCTCGCCTCTATGATTGAATTTATCCACACTATAGTATCGGTGAAGGCGGAGTAAGATGCTTCATCCTATGTTCTCTGATGATGGGATCCCAATTGAGTTTTTCAACGCACCAAGCCAGTTCAACTGTTTTTGGTGAGGAGTGGCCTTTGTCTGCAGGATCATCAATTGAGACTGTGCATTTTTTCAAACCTTCCCGTGTGCGACATTTAGGGTTCTTGGCCTGAGGACAGCGGCTTTGTAAGGTGGGGTCCAGGCTCTGCCAACCGTAGTACGCATCAAGACAAAATCTATCTACTGATGAGGCATTGGCACTCTTGGAGGGGTCGATCTCGGAACATAAGTCCCGCCAACTGTACAGGTTAAAAAGCTCTCGAAGATGACTGTCCATGAAAGCTTCCGAATTCTGAACCTAGAAGAAGAAAAGAAACAAAAGCAAAAATCAAATACCGATGAGTAGGTATAGTGAGCGAGGAAGAGACAGGCTGTCAATAAACTCATCGAGAGGACATAATATATGTATGTAAATCGGAGTAGGTATCTACATAATAAGAGTAGTTCCACGGTAACAGGACTTTTCGCTGATGTCGAAAAATTTCTTGGAAACAGCAGCGTGAACGTCTAAAGCTACTGGATTGTACAAATATTTCTGTTTAAGGTAATTGGTTTGTTTTTTTGTTTTTTGTTTTTTCAATGACGAAACTTCTCAATGACGGACAGAAATTGAATGAATCGATGAAATCATTTTTAACTTCTACGAGTAAAAACACTCGTGGAATGACCTGGCAAAATGACCTTTCGACTCCTCACAAGCAGTGTGATTTCTATGTACCTACTATTAAGAAGGTTTATGGTTTGATTTTTGTTGATCTGCAAAGTCCCTGACTATTGCGAGAGAGCGAAGGAATGAAAAAGATCAGATAAGAAAACAGCGCCTTCATTCTGTGAGGTATGCTATAACATTTTCTAAGACGAGACGGTTCAACGACTTTGATCCTTGAATGCTATTCGGGGTGTTTTGGGAACATTATCTTACAATTCGTCAACTATGCGATGTATCTAAAACGGCTGGTCCAATTTTGCTGGTAACCTTCTCAAATCGATTCCTCGGATCCTTCTACATGAGAATGGTCACATCTAAGTGATTTCGGGAAGATTCAAAAGAAAAAAAACATAGTCCCAATTTTGTAGGATGTAAACCCTTTACGAGCTTTCCCGTTAGTTAGATTGGGGGGAAAAATTTCGAGCTAGAGGTTGAGTCCCGCGTAAATTATTATCCCAAAAAATCCATTGCGATTACGATGACGATAATTACGATTACAATCGCGAATGGTTCCGATACGATATATGATGCATTGCGACCGAGGTAAAGACGATCGGTACATTCTATTATAGCCTTCATTTTGGCAGGATACGGCAATTCCTACTTTCCGTGAAGTGTGCGATTAATCGATTCACACAAAAAATTTCATCCAAGTTTTCGACGATGTAATATTTTGCATTCGATTGGGGAAAACATTTCGAGTTAAAAGTTGACCTCTCTACGAAAATCAACCAAAAAAATCGCTTATGAATGGTCCCAAGACGATATGGCGCATTGTGCCCGAGTTTTGGAAGATATTTCGGTACATTCCACAGCTTGTTTGTTTTTGGCGTATAGTCTTATGTTTATTTATCATATGTCATCAGGTAAGAGACAGCCGAGTTAAGTTTAGGGAGTGTTTTTTTTTTGGTACACGGCAAACACCTATAGGTACGCAACCAAAGACATTATAGAAGAAGACTGGCCCCTGCTATCTCTTTGCACGGGGGAAAAGTGAAGCCGGTCTTGAGTCGGGCCGATGGGCAGGGCACTTCCCCGCGCGGGGGTATGAACCAAATTAACATTAGCTCTTATGGAGCTTCGCTCTTCAAACCTATTTTAGTCAATTATTCTTGCGAATAACCGTGTCGAGTCTCACATATGTTGTACATTATTGTATACCATACATTTAAACCGAAAATTTGGCTCAATTTAAAACGTCCTTTCTTTAATAATCGAAGTTAACGATCGGTCAGTCATTGTTTACTTTAGCACCCATAACCTCTTTGCCGTACTTTCAATCGAAAATATCTAGCGGATAAATTGACCGAAACATTCGTTTAAATTCGTCAATCTCAACTTTGGCATAAGCTGCATATCATATTAGCGTACTTTTGAAAACTAACAGTAATTAACATTCTTTTGAAACAGTTTTATGTATCAGCTCCATAAGACGCAATTTTAATTTGGTTCATACCCCCGAGCGGGGAAGCCCCAGTCTGCGACAGTAACCGGCTTCAAATCTCGCCGCTAGGGGCCAGTCTTCTTCTATAATGTCTTTGTACGCAACCTACGGGTTATGGCAAGTTCTCCTCCTATACACTACACGAATGTCGCTGATTTGTAGTGTTATTGTCGAAGATAAAAAAGATTGTCAAATGACTCCTGTCGTTAGGCTACCCGCAGTCTCAATGCATTCAAGCATTTTAGGTGGCCTACCTCAGCCTAGATATATAGAGACTCTACCTCAGCCAAAATCAACGGAGTCATCTGAAATTATTTTTGTCTTCGAATGTATCTTTTTTTTTTTTTTTTTTTTTTTTGTTTTGTTTTTTTTTTTACAATATGAAAGACAATTGAAAACTGTTGTTGCCAGTTTTTAAAATGAAAACAATTTGGAACAATGAAAGGAAAATTGAGTTAGGGAAAGGTTTTTGCTCTTATAATATGAATGGAATTAATGGGACCCTTGCAAACTTTTGCTGTGAGCAAATGAATAGTCTCCACTGATGTAAAAACCAGCGAAAATCACGAAAATCACACTGAGAAAGTCTAAAATTTAATATTAAATCCACACAATTACTTCAATGGCAAGATTGTACACAGTCTAGCCATAAGTAAGTTCTGTTAATCGCTATTTTGCCGATAGCGCAGCCAAACGACTGAGAATAAGTATACAACACTATACAGGGTGTTTCAGATCACCTGGCCAGCTTTTATTGTGGCCAAACTAAGGCAAATATGAAAAAAAAATCAATAAAAATGGAAATTAGATTCCAAAACTAGACAAATAGATTAATAAAATGAAAGTAAAAACCTAAAGTTCAAACCAAGATGATAGGAAAAGAAATTGGAAAAGCGAGCAAACAAACAAACAAACAAACAAACAAACGAAGAAGCAAAACTAAAAACAAAATTGAGAAAAAACTTTCCCATCAGATGCTGTCGCGCCGAAAATTGAAAACAAAACAAACAAAGAAACCCCATAAAAATCAAACAAACAAACTATAGTTTGTTATAAATAAAAAAAATGAATAATAATAAAAACCAGAAACCAAAAAACCCACAAATCTAAAAAGCAAACGCACAAAACAAACAAAGAAAACCTATAAAAATCAAACAAACAAACAAACAAACCGACAAATTAAATAAAAAACATACAAGCATAAAAAATTAAAACAAATGAAGAAGCAAACAAACAAACAAAGCAAAAAAAAAAAAAAAAAAACAAAGCAAATAGAAAATAAAAAAACAAACAACAAACAAACAAAAACTTGTGAAAAAACTTTCTCATCAGGTGCTGTCGCTCCTAAAATTGATAAAAGAAAAACAAATAACAAAACAAACAAAAAACCAAACAAAGATAAATAAATCGGATCAGGTGCTGTCGGATTATTTCAAAAGCTAGCAAATAAAAGGAAAGAGGAAAAAGTTTAAAAAGATAAATAAATTAGATCAGGTGCTGTCGGTTTGTTTTGAAAGTCCAAGATGCAAGTCAAAGATGAGCGACAGTCTGGGGACCAATAAATAATATTACGTTTTACATGTGGAAGATGATGTAGAAACGGAATGGTAAGGTTTATTGGTCCCCAGACTGTCGCTCATCTTTGACTTGCATCTTGGACTTTCAAAACAAACCGACAGCACCTGATCTAATTTATTTATCTTTTTAAACTTTTTCCTCTTTCCTTTTATTTGCTAGCTTTTGAAATAATCCGACAGCACCTGATCCGATTTATTTATCTTTGTTTGGTTTTTTGTTTGTTTTGTTATTTGTTTTTCTTTTATCAATTTTAGGAGCGACAGCACCTGATGAGAAAGTTTTTTCACAAGTTTTTGTTTGTTTGTTGTTTGTTTTTTTATTTTCTATTTGCTTTGTTTTTTTTTTTTTTTTTTTGCTTTGTTTGTTTGTTTGCTTCTTCATTTGTTTTAATTTTTTATGCTTGTATGTTTTTTATTTAATTTGTCGGTTTGTTTGTTTGTTTGTTTGATTTTTATAGGTTTTCTTTGTTTGTTTTGTGCGTTTGCTTTTTAGATTTGTGGGTTTTTTGGTTTCTGGTTTTTATTATTATTCATTTTTTTTATTTATAACAAACTATAGTTTGTTTGTTTGATTTTTATGGGGTTTCTTTGTTTGTTTTGTTTTCAATTTTCGGCGCGACAGCATCTGATGGGAAAGTTTTTTCTCAATTTTGTTTTTAGTTTTGCTTCTTCGTTTGTTTGTTTGTTTGTTTGTTTGTTTGCTCGCTTTTCCAATTTCTTTTCCTATCATCTTGGTTTGAACTTTAGGTTTTTACTTTCATTTTATTAATCTATTTGTCTAGTTTTGGAATCTAATTTCCATTTTTATTGATTTTTTAATCCTCTAATCAAATTAATTAACTATGGTATAGTGATGTTCGAGTCCGGAAAATTTTTCAAATAGTATCACGCCAGAAGATTCTCTGCAATGGAACCGAATTACTGGTTGCGAGAAACCATCAAATTTAGATACTGATTGATTCGGTTTCACATGTTGGAATGGTGAGGGATGCGCGGATTTGATGGGCCCACCTCAATCAGCCCGCTAGAAGTTGGAAGAAGAACGAAGAGTTGGAGAGTGAGCAAAGCGAGGAGTGAGGAAGGGGGGAAGGATGGTCGGTGAGTCAGTGAGTCGAGGAGTGGGGATGGACAGTCGGGAGTGGGGAAGCCGTGCAACGCCGAGATCGCGTTGCACGCCAAACTCACCGAAGGACTGAACTCGACAAACTGATGAAACGTAAAAACTAAAACCTCAATAACTTTCAAATTTCTGGACCAAATCTTTCCAAATTTTTGGCAGTGCATCCTAAGGTAGTGACAAACGTTTCTGCAAAGTTTCGTGAAAATCGATTGATATTTACTACCACTTTTCGCGTGCACAAACTGAGAGCGTCGAGCGTCACATACACCCGTACGGACAGCGACGATAGCATAAGGTGCTTTGCTACGCGACAGCACCTAAAAATCGGTGAAACACGTGTAACGTATATCGACCCCAAAGAATTCGGGGAAAATATTTTCAGCCCCCCAAAACCACCCCTTGGGGGTTATTTAGGGGGGTGGGTACCCGTATCTCGAAAAAATCAAATGGAAAGGGTATGTTTTGACATTGGAATCTAATACGGCATAAACAAATAAAACTTTTTTATTCTCAAGTTTTTTTTCTAAAAACCACCCTTTTTTGAGTTAGGGGTGGTTTTCAAAAAATTTAGGCGTAATCTTTGATTGACCGCTGTGACCCCCCAAATCATTGGATTTCAAAAAACTAAAACGTTTCTGAAAGGGCAGACCAAGGGCTTTCTTTTGATGTATCACATGCTTATTTTTTGTGAAAAAGGATACACGGCCCCCTCACCCCAAAATTTTGGGGCTTCGGGGGGCCCTATGTAAAAATTTTCAAACGTAAAGGTATGGCTTGTGATACATCATTTAAAAGGTCTTTCAGAGACGAACAAAGTGATGCCCCCCAAAAGTCGTAAAAACAACCCCCTTTCCAAAATGGCGGCCGTTTTAAGGTTAGGGAGCTCAAGGGGGGACCTTCAGAAAAATGATCCAAAATTGAACGATACATGGCTAAAAAGGTCCTAAAAAGAGAAAAATAATGGTTCAAACCGCGAGTCAAACCGACTTTTCAATCCAAAGTTACGGCCGATTGAAATTTAGGGGTGCCTTTTTGGGGAACCCAACTACCCCTAAATTTCAATCGGCCGTAACTTTGGATTGAAGAGTCGGTTTGACTCGCGGTTTGAACCATTGTTTTTCTCTTTTTAGGACCTTTTTAGCCATGTATCGTTCAATTTTGGATCATTTTTCTGAAGGTCCCCCCTTGAGCCCCCTAACCTTAAAACGGCCGCCATTTTGGAAAGGGGGTTGTTTTTACGACTTTTGGGGGGCATCACTTTTTTCGTCTCCGAAAGACCTTTTAAATGATGTATCACAAGCCATACCTTTACGTTTGAAAATTTTTACATAGGGCCCCCCGAAGCCCCAAAATTTTGGGGTGAGGGGGCCGTGTATCCTTTTTCACAAAAAATAAGCATGTGATACATCAAAAGAAAGCCCTTGGTCTGCCCTTTCAGAAACGTTTTAGTTTTTTGAAATCCAATGATTTGGGGGGTCACAGCGGTCAATCAAAGATTACGCCTAAATTTTTTGAAAACCACCCCTAACTCAAAAAAGGGTGGTTTTTAGAAAAAAAACTTGAGAATAAAAAAGTTTTATTTGTTTATGCCGTATTAGATTCCAATGTCAAAACATACCCTTTCCATTTGATTTTTTCGAGATACGGGTACCCACCCCCCTAAATAACCCCCAAGGGGTGGTTTTGGGGGGCTGAAAATATTTTCCCCGAATTCTTTGGGGTCGATATACGTTACACGTGTTTCACCGATTTTTCAGAATTGCCTTCGTTTGGCCACAATAAAAGCTGGCCAGGTGGTCTGAAACACCCTGTATATATTCTGAAACTGGACAAAAAATGCTACAAAACCATGCTACTTTCTTGTGCCGTAAGCCCCTGTACTTCTTACAGTAAGCACTGATATATGTCAAGGTCGGGTTGCTGTTGGGCGCGACAAAATTACTAGCTATGCCTGGTTGAAAATGAAGTTTTGGGCATCAAATTTTCGGGGAAAAAATAAAAAAAAAACTTACGGTTTCGTAGCATTTTTTGTCTTGTTTCAGAATATATGTAGTGTTAATGTTATGTGCTTATTTTTAGTCGTTTGGCTGCTATCGGCAAAATAGCGCATAACAGAACTTATGGCTGTCGAGTGTTATCAGTGCGCGCCCATCAACGGTAGTCCGACGTTGACAGATATCGCTGCCTATTGCGCGAAGCACAGGAACTTACGTCACATAAAAGTAGCATGATTTTGTAGCATTTTTTGTCTATAGTTTCAGAATATATGCAGTGTTGTATACTTATTTTCAGTCGTTTGGCTGCTATCGGCAAAATAGCGATTAACAGAACTTATGGCTAGACTGTGTATAGTGGCGGTTCGACGCAGGTATCATGAGAGATTCCTGTCTATTATGTCACTTTCTCTACGGATACATAGAGATACGTCTCAATTTAGATGGGAATCTCCCATGATACCTGCGTCGAACCGCCATGAAGCTCGATTCTGGGAGTGAATTTCGTGATTTTAGAGTGTACTTACTCCTTCATTTTTAAAGGTTTTTATGCAAGAATCAACTCTTCAATTCCGTGTAGCAAAAGTTAAAATCGAGCCCCATTACAAGTGAGTTCGTAGTTCACGGAATATTTACGTCGTGGAGTCTCATGAACTATGGACGACTGTGGACTATTTTGAAATAAAAAAAAAAAACAATAAATAAAATTATTGTTTCACTTTTTGGGTTATATGGGCACAATTGGCCGAGAAAATGGTTTATGAGCACAATTTGAGGGGGGGGGGGACTTCGTTAAAATTCAAACCTCAGGGACACGATGCCTCACGACATGAGGTCGATATTCGCTCACAATCGCTCACAGTAGCTCGCATATTTCATATTGCTCCATAAGATTCCATGTGAACGACTGCGAACATAGAAAAAGACTCCTATTCAATGTGATTCCAGGCGAAGCTTGTCCAGTTATTTCAATCTGATGGATAGCGCCAGTAAGTACGGAGGAAAGACAGTGTCTGGAAACATAACTCAGGAAAATATTCTGTAAGTTTTAAGCTGAAATACTCAAAAGTAAAGCCGGAAATTATGAAATAGGAAAATTCCCACAGGGGTGCCCACGTAATAGAAATCATACGAGCAACTCGTATACTTCGAGATGGGGGGGGGGGGGGTGAAGATTTCTTTTTCCTTTTTTGAGAAACTCAGTATTTTCACTTACCGATGAACGTTTTCTAATCACTAGCTTAACAAATACTCAGTTTCTATGTATAATCTTTTCCACCATCTATACTTTCTCCCCTAAATTCTCCTTCCCTTTGTACGATCTCTCCCCCCCCCACCCGTCCATGTTTTCTATCCAAATCCCCCAAACTTTTTCCTCAACCCGATCTATACCTCCCCCCAGTGGCGGATCCACAGGGGGGCACGGGGGCACGTGCCCCCCCCTCCCCAGAAGCCTCAACTTTTGCCTTTTTTCCATAGAAAATAGCCCGAAATTGCTTCCACCAACGCTTCAAAGTTCAAAATTTCACAGGCGTGCCCCCCCCCCCCCCCAGAAAAATTTTCTGGATCCGCCATTGATCCCCCAATCCATTTCTCGTATCAAACTTACACCCCCTCAAATCCCCCCAATCAATATCTTTCCGAAAATTGGTATCCCCCTCCAATATCGATGTAAAAAGCCCCAAAAACGAATTCTGAGAGGTCAAATTTTCAAAAAAAAAATTCATGGGTGCACAATTAGAAATGCATTTCTTTGGAGACTCCAAATTGGTTTTCTAAAAAGTCAACATCCCAGAAATTTTCCGGGAAAGTTCCCATGAGCCCCCCTTCTCTGTTAGGGAACCCTATGCTCCCAATACCACATCCCCATACTTAAATATCCTCCAACGTATTGTAGAGGGTCTAGTTTCAAAAAATATCCGGGGGAGGACCCCCGAACCCCCCTTTCTCCTGGGGGGATTCACCTCGAACCTTCTAGGGGGGGGGGGCAATCCTCGTGATTATAGGGGTAGCTCGTACGGTACCTGTGGCGGGAGGGGGTTGGTTGGGCACCCCTGAATTCCCATAAGCCTCAATGAGTGCGAGTCAGGGGCGTGCCGTGGGGGGAGCATGTGGGTACCCTTGCCCCGGGCGGCACTCTCGGGGGGGGGGGCGGCAAAATCAGGGTGAACAACCAAAAAAAAGGTTATCAAATTTCGCAATGAATTTCAAAGGGCGGCAAAATTAGTGAGTAACAAGCAAAAAAAAAAAAAAAAAAAAGGTCATCAAATTTATAATTTTGTTCGCGGAGGGCGGCAAGTTTGCATTCTTGCCCCCCCTCTCTGGAAACCACGGCACGCCCCTGGTGCGAGTGAAGCAGATAGACCTACTATCACTCTCTCTCGCACTCACTAAGCTTATGGCAAAACGAATTTCATAATTTACGGCTTTAATTCTTAACTAATTTTGCTCGTTGTGGGCTCTAAATATCCATAAAAAATGTTCGCAGGTATACTGACGTTCTTGGATTTTGCGTTTTTTCTTTAGTTTTTATGTAAAAAGCCAAAAACACAACTTTTCCCAAAAGTGACAAGGGGCGGCGCTTTCCATCGGATTGAAATCCGGAAAAGTTTCTCCTGGAATCACCTTAAATGCGAATAAGCTTCGAGAATGAGTATATATGACAAGGAAGTATGATTTTGGATGATTTGTTTGCCGAGGAAAACTTATAAGTTAATATAAATCTTCGAAAGAAAATGAGAGATAATGAATTCTAACTTACAGTATTTATGATAATGAAGAAAGCTACTGTAACGAAAATAGGATTCATTCTGACACTGCTTTCATTAAAAATGTTCTTTTGAAGAAATGAAAACGGCTATGTGGTCGGAAAAATTTGAAGACAAGACACCTTCGCGTCAAATGTTTTGCACTGTACTTTTCATCAGAGAGTGGGACTTGTTTAAGTCTGCAAGTTTTTTTACATAATACCGTTATGTCACTTCCCAATGAAATTTGTTTTTGTTTTTTTGGTGATAAAATGCCGGTTTAGATCTATTGATAATTAATTTACGCAATGTTTCGCAACAATAACCTACCGTTTGCAGGCCGTTGCAAATGAGGCGAATGACGCGATCATTATTGATCAACACAATGTGGGTGAGAAGATTTTCCTCAGCGAAAGTTTCAATAGGGCTGTTGCGCACTTTTGCTATAAGCGATGTAGTAGTCGGTTATAGTGTTAAAACCTCCAAAAATAACGGTGGCAGCACTAAAAACTTCCGAGATCCACTCCTAAACTCAACAAACGCTTGTAATTGAGTGAGTGCAATGGTGGCTTAGGGAAGTGATAGTGGGAGATTCCTATCTTAATTAATTCTGTCACTCTCTATGCTGACAAGGATGAATCATAGAGTAATTAGTCATCAGAGCACAGAACGCAATTGCGTTATTCTGTGATCAGAGAAGTGATCCACATCCGATGAATGGTACCGTGACATCTAGTGACACCGGTGTCAAATGAAAGTCGTCTCTGATTGATCACTTCTTGATGGAGTTACAGTGTTGTTAGATGGGAATCTCTCGTTATTCCTGCCCTAAGCCACCATTAAGCTCGCGCAAATAAAAACGTTTTTTGGGTTTAGTAGTGGGTTTCAGAAGTTTTCAGTGCTGCCATCGTTATTTTTGTAGGTTCATGCACCATAATCGACTATAGTCCGTTTCATTTAAATAGAGGCTTGAGCTCCACTCATTCGCCTATGAGTTTCCCTCACTCTCGTACCTGCGATGACTCGAGGCTGACCCGTAGCGTAGGTCGGGGATTCCGCTCCGTCACAAATGGACTGCGTCCTTTGGATAGCATACTGCCCATTGTGACGAACGGAATCCCCGACCGATGTTATGAGAGTGAGGGTAAAACTCGTAGGTAGGGGAAAGAGGCGAGCTCAAGCTTCTATTTAACCCTTTCAGACCTGAAAATCCTTTTTTCCAGGAACGGATTTTTGACGAGCATTGTTGATCTCAGCGCTGTTTCTTCATCTAAATTGATGCGCATTTTGTATTTTTCTGTTTTCCATAAGACTACATGTAATGTTATTCGAATGTCCATTGGAATCAGGGCTGCCGTTTTGCGTATAATCAATGGTATTTTTCAATTCACCGATGATTCCACCGGTTGAGAAAAGATTACACGGTTTAGTTCAGAGCATGACTGTAATAAACTAAAATACTCGCATCTGTAATCTTTTCTCAACCGGTGGAGTCATCGATGACTTTAAAAAACTTGCGGATATTTTAATTAATCAACGGAGTTTCCACCGAAGGAATGATTATACAGATCAGAGTATTTTCGTGCATTATAGTCATACACTGAACTGAACTGTGTAATCTTTTCTCAACCGGTGGAATCATCGGTGAATAGAAAAATAACATTGATTATACGCAAAACGGCAGCCCTGATTGGAATGGACTCCAGGTCTGAAAGGGTTAAATGAAACGGACTTTAATAAATCGCTTATAGCAAATAAAGGTGCAACAGCCCCATTTTAACCTATCAGTTTCCTTCGCCTCTCCTCAAAAAAATTTACTTTCCATTTTTTTTCAGTTGAGTCGTTTTTAAAAAGATTTTACAGTTGGCGTGTCGTCAACTTACTGTGCTGCTTCATAAAGAGCGACCCTCTCCGGGCCGCGTGCTTTTAAACTTGATGGGGTTTCCGGAGTTCCGCATAAGTTCTAATGCGAATTAGAAAACCATCAGGCATCAGACGATGAAGCAGTGTTGCCAGATTGGGATGAAAAAGCCGTACGTTTTACATTGATTTAAATGGGGACGATACGGCTTTTTACCTTCGATCTGGCATCACGCGATGAAGTAGTGCTTTTGCTCGGTGGAGTTAGGCGTGAAAGTAATTGGTTGAAGGAACACAATTTAAAGCATGCCACTCCTGAGATTAAAAGCGTTTAAGTTGAAATAAGCAGTGGGTGGGTGGGGTGTGCACTGTGCAGTGCACTGAAAGTCCGACTGTTACAGTTAAATATTGACAACTTTCAACTTTATTTTACGAGTACCACTTAGCTCAGCGTTAGCGGAAGAACGCGAGGATATTGTGTTTGTTTCGGGCGCATAATAGTTTCGGTTCATTCATGCAAATGCTTAAATTCGAGGGGTTCATTATGACTACTTGCTCTGTCTGCCATACTTTTACTTTAGTTACCTACCGCATTTCCTTTAATCGTTCCTTTTTTTACGCTTGTGATTTATTTCCAAGTTTGAGGGCTCCGCGGTGAAAGACCTGTTTTCAGTTATGAACTCATCAAATCTCTATGTAAACACTACAAAGACTCGTATTTATTTTTTTTCTTTCTTTCTTTCTTTCTTTCTTTCTTTCTTTTACTACTTTCTTTCTTTTTTTATAGCGAGGAAAACTTAAAGCTTTTAAAATAAATTATAGTAGTGAGTTATTTATTAATTACGCTGTCACAATAAAATTGAGGTGGTAGCTGGAATAAGGGCCCATAGGCAAAAATCAAGTTTTGAAATAAACTGCTTTTAAGTTTCATTACCATTGTAAATGATCCAATAATCACGAGGTATCTTCAAATTGCTCTCCTGCGCTCAAAACTTCATATTTTTTCACGAAATCTTCAGGATGACTATTTGAGGGTATGACAAATCGATTTCCGTGGTCTCCGCAAAAAGGGCCCATACGCCCATGGGCCCTTATTCCAGCTACCGTCTCAATTGAGTGTCGCGGTTTTGGAGATACACTCGTGTGTAATGGAACAGTCTGATTTGTTGTGTTTTTTATTATGAAAATGAAAGTGCTTGATGGT
Source organism: Trialeurodes vaporariorum (assembly GCA_011764245.1). NCBI lineage: Eukaryota > Metazoa > Arthropoda > Insecta > Hemiptera > Aleyrodidae > Trialeurodes > Trialeurodes vaporariorum. Next base: position 58,810,644 of record VMOF01000111.1, on the reverse strand, counting down.
CAAAGATGCCACTGCCATGCCCCATTGCAAAAAAAAAAAAAAAAAAAAAAAAAAAAAAAACTTAAACGCTGTTACATCACAATTCAGGAGATTCCCAATTAGAACAATGTTTTTGGGCTAAAATCGTGTCTCTGGAACTATGAAACCAGTGGCGGCTCGTGCGATGTGGCAACCATGCAATTTTTCCATATAAACTTAGGTAAAAGAATCAATTATTGAGGAGGCTGACACTCTGACTGCCTCCCGAAGAATCGATTGTTTTACACTGGTCAAATGCGACTAGGACACTGTTGCCAAATTTCACGAGCCGCAACTGTTAGAAACCAAAGGCAACCTTGTTTTCAGATCATCGAGTAGGTACTTTCATTTGCTTACTAAAAACACACACATAATCAGACCCTTGCAACTGCTCTCACTTGTCTATAGGTTCAAATCCTGTCTTTCCATTTAAACCTATTGAAAATATCGAAATGCTGGTGTGAGGTGAACATCCTCGAGTTGGACTTTTTAAATGGACTAGATGGAGAAGATCCAACGTTGCCAAATGACACGCCTCGGTGCTGGTTGGGGCATACGCGTAGAAGACATGGGCGGATCCAGAAATTTGACAACCATGGTATCCTTCACATTTGAACGTATGGGAAAGAATCGGGAGCCATGGCGCTTTACTCGTCTATTGTTTCTTTCACATTCAAACGGGAAGAATCCATAGATGCCAGATTTCTTGCTGGATCTGTCCGCCCATGATAGCAGATAGCAGTTAAGAGAGGAACGCGTAGTTGTAAATAAAAGGTTTGTCATAGTGCAGTGAGGTCAGTAAGATCTCGATCTCATGCAACTATTTCGGGTTACTCATTCAAAATTAGGGATCCAACGTTTTTGTTAAAGTTTATTACTGCATCTGGTTTTTAAAAAGGACTTGTTGGCTCTGATAAGACATTATAAAAATACGCCACCCACAGGGTGGCTCAGAGACAGCGCAATTATTTTTTTTTTTTTTTTACTCAGTGATGATAGTATGATTTTTTTTTTTTTTAAATAGCGATGATATTTTTTCTCTTTCCTTTGCGGATAAAATAGTTTAATTGTCAATGAAAAGCTATTCATTTTAATCATTATCCATCTCAAGAATGCCTGTATCGCCCTAAAGAATTTTTAAAAGCGTAAATATAGGTGTCGATTCACGCAATGAAAGATTACATCATTGGAAATTCTACGGCTTTGTTATCTTTGCATTATACCAAAACACACGATAACGTCTCTCAAAATGTAAACAAATGAGCGAAAACGTATGCAATGGCGGGGCGTTGCAGCGTCTATGGTTTCATTTGTCTTCACTCTCTACTTATAGGGACTCAATCAGACACAAGTGACAGCTCACTTTTTGATCTCACTGTAGTAGGAGAGCATCGCATCTCGAACGCCGACTAATGGACTTGGGGTAGGAAAGGGAGCGACCAAGTATAAGCGGCGATAGCCCTTGTTAAGCGCCCCCGAGAATTAACTCACACGGGTAGGGGGAGGAGGAACAGAGGGTGGAGGGGGTTGAGGGTTTCGGATTGTTTTATCGGCCAGGTATTCTGATCTTCCTTGATCCAGTGAGGAAACAGCGACCTCGGATTAGTTTTTTTTTTTTTTATTTATTTATTTTTTTTATTGAAGGGGAGGGTCGAGGTTCGAAGAACTTGTCTATCAGGAGCAGACAACCACCGATTTGGACGATGCTGCGCTGAAGATGCTAGTCAGTTATGCCCTACTTTTTCTAGAACTCACCCCGTTTTTGTTTGTTTATCTGTGTTCTCTATACTCTAGCAGAAGGTATGTTTTGTTTTGTTTTGTCTTGTTTTTGTATTTAATTTTTATCAACTGGTTTACGCTTTTCCTTTACAAATTGGAATTATTTGTCTGAAACTTACGCACGTTCAGGAGTGGATTTACATCTCTTGAGGCCCTACGCAATTTTGGATTTGAGGCCACAAAAAAGAAGGGTAGGATGCCTGGGGGTCTGAGGTCATCCACCAGGAAGAAGGGGGGTTGATAGTTCTCCCCGTAATTTTTTAAAAGAAGGCATTGAAATTCAGTTTTAAACTGTTTTTTTCATAGTTGTTATTATTTTATCTTTTTGCCTATTTTTATTCTCCTTTTTCCCTCTTATCCTCTTTTTTTCTCTATTTCTCTCTTTGTCTCTCTATTTCTCTCTTTTTCTCTCTTTTTATCTCTTTTTCTCTCTCTATTTCTTTTTCTCTCTTTATCTATTTTTCTCTCTTTTCTTCTCTGCTCCTCTGTTTTCCTCTGTTTTTCTTTGTTTTCCTCTGTTTTCCTCTGTTTTCCTCCTCTTTTTCTACCTCTTTCTCTCTGTTTCTCTCTTTTACTGCTCTTCTTCTTCCCTTCGTGAAGTGAGGTCAGGTCTGAGGCCCTTCGTGAAGTGAGGTCAGGTCTGAGGCCCTTCGCTGCAGTTGCGTATTTTGCGTAATGGTATAAATCCGCCCCTGCACGTCTAAGGATACAATTCAGTGGCTCAACAAAAAAATGCCCTTTGAGATGACCTATTGACCTTAACAATGCGAGAATTCTTTCAGATTTTCCCATTAAGCATGTGTATATAGAACGGTCAAAGAATGGTGACCGAACCTAACACTTAACGTAAAAAGGCCAGTTTTTGTACTTTAAGAAAAATTTTACCACATTTTTGCCTTCAAATTCCTCCCCCCCCCCCCCCTCTAAAAATTCCTGACTGCGCCACAACCTTGATTTTTGACAAATACCTCCGGATCAAACTTTTAATAATGGTTTGAAAACCATCCGAACTATGCAATGTACTCATGATCTAAGTAAACAGGTCGGTCCGATAGCGATTCACCGGAAACGCCAACCCCGATGTTTGCGCACTACGGCAGCTTTGCCCAAGAGGCGATTTTTTTAACATTGAAGCTTATGGAGAAATGCCGACTAGTTGTCGTTAAATCCGAATTTCTCTCTTATGGTTGATCAAAACGTCCAATATGTGACTGAGTCTTGTTCACTAGGGTTTAAGGAAGATTTTCATGCCTATTAACAGTATGTTACTGCACTTGGGACGAAATACGTAGCTTTGCCCAAATGAGAATTTTTTATAATGGGGGATTATGGAGAAATATCGCCTAGCTGTCGTTTTATACGAATTTCTCTCTTATGATTGATCAAAACGTCTAATATGTGACGGAATCTTGTTCACTAGAATTTAAGGAAGATTTTCATGCCACTTAACATTATATTATTATTCTTACAACGTAATACATCAGCTTTGGGCAAAATGAGAATATGGGGGCGCAAAGCAGACTAGCTGTCGTTTAAGACAAATTGTTCTCTTACGATTGGTCAAAACGTTCCATAAATGACTGAAACTTGTTCACTAGGATCTAAGGAATATTTTCATGCCGCACTCAACATTATATTTTAACTTTTATAACGTAGTATATCAGCTTTGGGCAAATGGGCAAATGAGAATTTGACAACGGCGCGGCTCGGCGATATCGTCATTTATTATTTTACACAAAGCACACATTATTGGACAATAAAACAGAGCCAAAAGGCATGCAATTCTTCCTTGGACCCTAATAAAAAAGTTTCAGTCATTTATCGAACATTTTGATCAACTGTATGAGGAAAATTACATTTTGAAGACAGTCTGTCAGCGTTTTTGTTTACTCCGCCATATGTGTGGTCGAAATATACGCGGTGGCACACTCAACCCCGTTTCCGGTCGGGACGGACCGACCTGTTTACTTAGATAATGAATGTACCTAATCGGAGATTCAACTCGATTACAAACAGTAATAATCGGCAGTTGAACTTAGGTACTCCGAGTTCCATTTGCCCAACTCTGATCTTTAGATACTACGTCGATAAAAGTGTATAATTACGGCTTTTTCGACTAAGTGTTTGATTGACTGGAAGAATTTACCTCTCTTCTAAAGTTACCCCGATTTGTTTTCAATAATGGACCTAAAATTCCTTTGCGAAATATGAGGAGTGAGGGGAGTATGGGTGCCCGCAGAAAAATTATCATACGGGGGGCTAAATTTGTGAACTCAATGGGTGGTTTATTTAGGGGACAACATCCAGCGATAGACAGTTTTGGGGGCCCCTACCCCTTTCCTTCATAATAAGGAAAAAATGTGAAATCTTCTCTCAAATGGTACAATTTTAAGCTGTTGTAGTCGTATCTTGTATATCAATCGATAGTAATCATTTCGACGTGTTTAATGGGGCAGTTGCAAGGGTCTGAAATGTTGCGTTTTTTATAATGAAAATGATAGTACTTGATGAGCCAAGAACAATGGTGCCTTTGGTTTTTTCATAAGTGTCCCGGTTTCGGAGATACAGGCGTGTAAAGTTGTATAAAATCGTGTGTGTAGTGACGTCACAACGCGGAATTCCCATTTAAAACAATGTATTTCGGGCCAAAATCTCATCTCCGGAACAATGGGACTTGAGGAGAAACCAAAGGCATCTTTGTTCTCAGCTCATCTAGTACTTTCATTTTCTTTATAAAAAACTCAACATTTTAGACCCTTCCAACTGCCCCATTTAAGAATAGAGTGACAACAGATTATAGTGACAGGACGAAGAAAAAGATGCTCTCTACAACTATTCCTCTAAAAAAAAAAAAGAAGAAAAAAAAATTAATGAAAATTATAAAGTGAACTAACGATAAAGTTCGTAAACCTCACTCATTTAATTGGTATTTTTATAGAGATATAGTCTCGTCATAAACTGTTCTCAATTGTCAAGAAGGAATTTGTTAAATCTTTCGAAAAAAATGTGGCTATCAAGATTATCTAAAACAAAAAAAAATTGTTAAACTATATGAAGATATGCAAATGTGTCACACTTAGGGTGGGGAAAATTGGCCTGCATGGGTTTGGGCTTGGGTTTGGGCTCATAATGTGCCTGCAAGAACGGAAGAATATACCACCTGTTGGCTTCGTGACACAGTGTAAATGTATCTACGTATACCTACATATAATACACCTAAATGTGTCACGAAGCTACCATGTTGCATCTGCCCTTGAAACCGAAGCCCATTTTTCTGAAACATTTGCATAACTGTAAATATGTATAGTATTTAATATCTCTGTCTAAAACTTACAAGCCCGGCATTGCGCTGTCCAGATATTTTAACCGTCAAACTGTAAACTTCCACGGCCAGATTTTCAAATGTTTGAGTTCAGTTACTGAGAGTACTTGAAAAAGCTTGAATAGCACGGTTTCAAAAGAAGTCACTTAAAGAATACAAAAGCTCAGAGGGAGAGGGAGAGGGAGAGGGGAGAGGGTTCGTTCTGAATGAATTAAACCTCTCCAATTTTCTTCGATATTACTTTCAAGTCTCCCCGAATACCTCTTCGAATCATCTTTTTTTCTATTTTTTTTTTTTTTTTTTTTTTTTTTTTTTTTTTTTTTTTTTTAACTTTTCCCTTCCCTTCTCTATCCTTACATTACAGCTCATTCATTTGTATCAATACTATACAGAGTCTCAACTTTCCCTCCAGTTTTCATTTAGGTTTGTCTTTTTCCCCCTTTGGGTGAACTGATAGGATTAAAGAATTGAGTTTTAATGAAATACGGCCACAGGGCGCCTGAGAGACCAAGACCGCACAGTCATTTTTTCCTCGACCACGACTGTTTAGTATAATTAAATAATTTTTATGATGAATTATTATTTTTTTTTTTTTAAATATAAATGTTGCACCACATGAAGCTCCTTCAATTGGCAAAATAGACCAAAAAATACAGGATGGTCCAAAAGTTCGAATATTTTGAAAATGGCTGCTCCAATCAAGCCGAAACTTGTCTCGCAATCGATTCCCCGGTTAGTGCTACGTCGGAAAAGTCACTTTTCAACTCGATCCAACACAAAACGTTCCGACAAAAAATTTCAATTAAAACTTCGAGGGTTTACATGCCCTTTACGATTTTTACTTTCTTTTTCTAACAAAATTAGAAATCCAGAAAGTATTGCGATGGCGCATATGTCTGTCTGTCTGTGTCCCAGCATAACTTTTGAACCAACGGTCCATACATCCAAATTTTGCAAGAGAAGTTGGTTTTAGTATTTCTTAGAGGGATTTCTTTTTTTTTTTTTTTGTTTGTTTGTTTTTTCGAAATTTTAAAATTTACGTAAGTTATGGAGGATAAAAGGTTCCATTAAAATCAATGGCAAAATGGGTAAACATACAGGGAAAATTGGTATATTTCAAATATATAGATGTTTGAATTTTGATTCAAATTTTCAAAAACATTCTGCAACCAGAACGGAGAAAAAGGTATGTCGATGATGCACATCACAGAAAAAAATGGTTGTGCTCCAGACACGAACTTTCCGTGTCCTAGACACGAACGTACACACCAGTACGGGAACGAGTTATGAGCGCAATCTATTTAGGTTGAGTTTGCGTCTGAAACGCATCCCGTCGTGTCCAGAACCTGAAAAGTTTGTGCTCTGAGCACGTTCCGTACTGGTGTGTATATAGATCGTGTCTGGAGCACGTGCTTTTTTTTCTGTGTATAGAGTATGTCGAATTCGTGGATGCTGCGGGGTGAGTATGAGTTCTGAAGACAGAAAGTACGTCGTTCAAGCACATAAAGTAAGTCGTTCAAGCACATTAAGGATATCGTTCAAGCACATAAAGTATGATGTTAGAACCCATACTCACCTGCGCCTCAGCATCCACGAATTCGACATACTCTGTGTGCTTCAACGACATACTTAATGTGCTTGAACGACTTACTTTATGCGCTTGAACGACATACTTTCTGTCTTCAGAACTCATACTCACCTCAGCAAGCACTAATTCGACATACTCTATGTGCTTCATCGACATACCTTTTTCTCCGTGAGCCTACTGTAAAATTAACCCCTTGAGGCGGGGGGGGGGTCTGGGGTCTCCCCTAGAATATTACAGTGGGGTCTGGGGGTCTCCTCTAGTATATTAAAGGGGTCCGGGGTTTCCCCCCAGAAAATATAAGGGGGTCTGGCCCCCTCCCAGATTAAGTTTGATGTGAGAAAGTATTCGTGGAGTATACCCTACAGTTTATTTTGAATTTGAGTGCGTTGAAAGTATTCGGCTATCCTTCCTGATAATTATTGAACGGCGACAGATCGAATAAAATTTTTGGTACTTTCAGCTGGATGTTACTCAAGAATTAACTATTCAATCGCTTTAAGAAAAAGTTAGCAAGAGTCACATTATTGTTACTTTTCTGTTTCAAGATAGACACAATAGTTTGAAAAAAAAATGTAATTTAAAAATTTCAGGTGCTGTCATGGGTTTAAGCTCAACGAGGCGAACTCAGATTATATTCCTGATGAATGCTGCTTTGGTGGTGTCATTGGTGGTGTCATTGGTGGCGTCTACAAATGGGCAACAGCGAGGATGGTTCTCTCCGCGTCGAACCGTCACCAAAATGATCGAACTCAAAAGTCTGGTTGTCACTTCGACGCCCTCTTCGTGCGTCGCCGTCCAAACATCTCTGCCCCCGTGCCGTCACATCCGTCACATTGATTTTGCCCCAACAAGGCCAACAAGGTAAATTCATGCCTCCTCATTTGAAAATCCTGTGAGCTGCTTAACAGTGTTGCCATCTTTCGGATAACTATATCCGATTTTTCTCATTTCACTGAAGGGGACTGGAAAGTGCCTATATTTCGGCAATAGACCTGTTCAGTGTGACGTCACGAAAAAAATTGGTTCCAAACAAATGCTCCATCTCACTTGCTCTCGTGGGCTTTCCCATAAGAAACACGATCCAAATTTTCAAATACAAATTTGTGCTACTAACCCCTTATGGACCGCAAGCCCGAGTTTACTCGTTTCTTCGAGTCCATTTCACATTGTTTTAGTCTTCATTCCAGATAAAAGCTGAAGATGAAAACCCTACACTAGATAAGGTCTCGTTCAGGCGCCTTCAATTCGTCGTATAGGCAATTCCAACTCCACCGAGTACGAACAGTTAACTATACCTTCCCTCTAGAAACGGAGGAGTGGTGTTCTCTTGAACTAACCTGGTCCTTAAAGGGTTAAGCAGCAAGTTCTCTCAGATTTTATTACACCATTGGATTCCACGTACCTTAAAATATGAGCACGATTCAACAATTTTTTGAAATATCGCGCATAAATGTACAATCACAGTTATATCGAAGAAAGTCCTATGTTTTGTCCTTGTCACACTCACAGTTTCTTATGTGCATAAAATTCTAGGATATTGGCTCATCGGCACCATCACACCATGTGTTATACCTCGCACAAGCTTCGATACGAAGAGAGGTTGGGATGATTGAGTGTCATGGTAGTAATACTCCCATAAGAGACCGTGAGTAAGACAAGGACAAAACATATAGAACATCTTTCGGTATAACTGTGATTGTCATTTGGCTTGTGATCTTTTAAGAATTATGCTAGAGTGAAAAGATACTTTAAGATACGTGGAATCTAATGGTGCAATAAAATTTGAGAAAACTGGTGGTGAACTAACATGAATTTGCGTTCGAAAATTTGGATCTGATTTCTTATATGGGTAAATCCACGAGAGTGAGCGAGATAGAGCATTTGTTTGGATCCAATTTTGATCGTGATGTCATCACTAAACAGGTCTATGTTAATAGACGGTTGTAGTACGAAGTCAACGGTTAGCCAACAATAATCACAACAATGTACACTCATCGGTCGCAATCGGTTGTGATAAAACTCGCGTAGCATTCCGAACTATCTCACTCACTCCCCCGTGACCCCTATGTATACCCATCTCTTTCTAGTTTCGAAATTCGTATACATCAGGGCCTTGTTTTACGACAGATTAATGTCAAAATCGCATTAAAATGCCTCGAGAAATTCATTTCAGCCAAAAAAAATTCACATAAGATGTCACCCCATACGATTTTTAAAATTAGAGTGAGATGACATTACATGGGGGTTACGTGAGAGCAAGAGAGACAGTTTTGTCTTTGTTTGGAACGCTCATCGCCGGATACCACCATTACTTAAACCCTCTATTTTCCCAGTTTTTAGGTACACTTTTCTCAAGGACGGGTAATTATATAAGGGTGCGGTTTTTGTTTTTATTTAGAAGTTGACCTACTCCTGCAACATTGAACGCGGCCATTTTTGAAAATGTTGAAAATTGTATTTTTAGCAAAGGTTTAAAATTTACGGCAAAAAAATCGGCAGAAAATTGAGCTTTGATGATAGGGTAATACATGATAGAGTTAAAAGTTTGAAAAAAAAAAAAAAAAAAAAAAAAAAAAATCCGATTTCAAATATCTTCACTGGTCTCTCTGAGAAAAATGTACCTTAAAAAACTTAATTCGAGAAAAATCGATTTGTATCAATCAGTACAAATTAATCAGTATAGAAATGTGTGGTGACCGTAGCAAAGCACATCAAACATATAAAATTACCCATATTGAGCGAACGACGCATTAGAAATGCAAAAACTGTGTCTTAAAGTGAAGCTAAAGATAAAATGAAACAAATTAGGTGGGGGGGGGGGGGGGTAGGTTTTTGGGCCGAAAAGCACTTCTCAGTCCCCTTAATGGAAAATTTAACGACGGCAACATTGCTATTGAATGGCGTAGGCGTAGCCAAGGGGGATAGAGTCAAATCCTTACTTGTGTCACAACCATTACCAGGAGGGTTGAGGGGGGATTAAGCGAGGTATGTAGGTTAAATGAAGAGATTTGAGAAAAGGAAGGGTGATTAGACAATTCAGGGTCTTCAGAGTGTATTTTCAAGTTACTTTTCCATTAAAATGTTATAATGTTGAAAAATTCTAGACTGAAGGAATTTTCTCCAGTTTTCGTTTTTATTAGTAAAAATATAGTGTTGCTGTTAGAGCTCGTTTCAGAAGTGGAGGCGAAGCTCGACCGATAATCTTTGGAATTTTTCCCCTACGTTATTTCTAATACTGTGTGATGGAAATGAATGAGCATGCGAATTAAATAAGCCAAAACGGTTAGTTTGAACTTAAAAGTACGATTTAATTGGACTCAATTTCTGACTGTTTCAAGGTTCAAAGGGCCCGGTGGTGGGAGGGGGTCTTACTTTGACCTCCGAAATTTGTCATATAGCGCTCTCAAAGGAGAGCTTGTACCCTGTCTCGCCCTTCCCCAAAATTCGTAGGATAAGACAAATTGGGCAAGAAAGTTGACGAAAAGAAAGGAAAACGTACACTCTTTTCAGGAGAATATAAGCTACCTTCATATTTGGAATATGACGCAGATGCCCCCCCCCTCTAGCGAAATGTCTTAGTTACGCAGATGGAGTGAAGAAAAAGGTCATCATATTTTTTTTTCATACCCCCCTCCCCCAACTTTTGAACCCATGGAGCGCAGAACTGCCTCTTGGCGTAAAATTGATGGCATTTTTCTATAATCACCGATGATTTCACCGGTTGAGAAAAGATTACGCAGTTCAATTCAGTGTATGACATGTACTCCACTAAAATGCTCTGACCTGTAATCTTTTCTAAATCTGTGTAATCACCGTCTAATCATTAAAATATCCGCATGTTTTTTTAAAGTCATTGACGACTCCACTGGTCGAGAAAATATTACAGATTATAGTATTTTTTTTCGTGTAGTAAAGTCATACACTGAACTGAAATGTGTAATCTTTTCTCAACCGGTGGAATCACCGGCGAATTGAAAAATGCCATTAATTATACGCAAAACGGCAGCTCTGATAGAGCGACTCCTCAAACAGGCTGATGGGTAGATTAAATCTACACGGAAAAAAAGATCAGTGAAAATAACCATACGGATACCTGATTTTGGCACCTGCTAGATGTTGTGGTAAACTTGGCCAGAAGTATACTATGTTTTGACTAGGTACTAGGTGATGTTACCTGATTGCATGTCGAATTTACTCAAAGCATCGGTAAATGTACCATGCTTCTGGCCAAGTTTACCATAACATCTAGCAGGTGCCAAAATCAGGTATCCGTATGGTTATTTTCACTGATCTTTTTTTTTCCGTGTACTTTGTTTCGAACTGTTGTCATTGAATTTAGGTCAATCCGGAACAGAGAAATAAGCCGAGAAATTTTTGAGGCTCCAATTAAGGCGACTTTAGAGGACTTACGGGGGGACGATGAACAAGCTGAACAATTTGGAGAACGATGGTGCAGGGGAACGGAGCTGTAGCACCGTTTACCGCTCACCGATCTTCGGGAGCTTGCCAAACCATAAAAGAGGTTGATAGCCAGGCGCGAGCCAAAGATGTTAATTGCACGGCCGGCGCGGAGAGGGGATAAAAGCCGAGGGGTGCGTTTGTTTCAACTATTAGAAAGGAGGGGAGAGGGGTGGCGAGTCACATGGGAGGGAGATGGTCTCACCCTCAGATTCCTGTAATTAGGTACTCATTTAAAAGTTCGCGCTGGAAATGGTTGCGGTGGATGAGTGGAGTCACCGCGAGCTAGTATATGTAGTTGGTGAGAGAGGGAGAAGGAGTCGGGAGCCCCCCGCATCCACGTCAAGGAGAGTGTGTGTTTCTGAGGAGAGCGAGGAGGGGAGGGGGTGGGTGGGGTTGTCAAGTAGGGGCTGAAAGACAAACCGGGGGGGGGGACGAAAACTACGCGAACGAACGATACTGTGTGCTATTTGATGCGCGATGGGATGAAATGATCGGCGATGCCAAGTTTGGCGGAAACTTCAGAAAAAGTCGACAATTTTACATGAAAGCAAATGTATGGAAGAATGCGGAGACAGAAAAAGACCTAGCCCAAAGGGTTCCTAGATGATATGTCCACAGCCTTTATGTCCAAAACTTTTTCGACCAAAGTTTTATTTGTCCAGTTTTATTTTCGTCCGATGTCATTTCGTCCAAACGCTCTAATGTCCAATGAACAACAATGTCCGCGAATGAAAAGTCCATATCCAAAAAAATGTCCAAAGTTTCTTATTTAATGAACAGAAGTATTCCAGTACAAATTTTGTATTCTTGTCTTCTGTTGAAAGCTTAAAATAAATCTTCATGTGAAATCCATCGGATGATTTGAAAAAAGTGCCTACTTTGTTGATTAACCTACTTTTCGACGCTTATCTGAGGGCAATCAACTACCGGCTTGAATTAAAAGTGCCTTCTCTCGGGGAATTTGGTTATGTATAATAGTGTACATACTGTCCGTCCAATCTTTCAGCAAATAACTGTTGAGACGTTTGCATATTGATCGCTCGCAAAATTCATTTGCCCCTAAGACTTACCTTCCAAATTGTTGGACTTCATTTTATCGACTTATATAATCTGTGATGGACATTTCAATACCGGCCTTTTCTTCTTTTGGAGGTTATCTTTTTGGACTTTAATGTTTTGGACATAAAAATGTGGACATATCATCTGTGTGTCAAAGACTTAGCTCAAAGCTTGTGACAAGTATCCAATTTTTCTTGCTCAAATTTAGTCTCATCGAAACAATAGCCAATAGTCACCTACTACATATTGAAGGATGGACATAAGTTAGGTTGTCTTCATGGTTTAAATTGGTGGTGGTTTTCTCTTTTTCTTTTTTTCTCTCCAGAATGACCAGGTTCTGATTAATTATTTTCAAAGCCTTCAACTGATCAAAATTGTTTACTTCAATTATGCATTGTATGCTGAAACATTGCGGTAAAGTCAAGCTACACCACTGTCTTAAACGCTGGGTTTCTTTGTGTTTCTGGGAAAATGTGTAAAGTTGTACGCAAAACCAATGTCGGCTCGTGAAATGCTATTTATCGATGCCCACTTCATTTAAAACTATAGAAAAGTATCGATTTCTCGGGGGATTAATTGCACCCCCTGACAATCGATACTTTTCTATAGTTATAAACGGAGTAGACATCGATGTACCACATTTCACGAGCCGCCACTGCGCAAAACGGCAGCACTGGAGACGATACTTCGTGCCTTGCCCAGTTTGGGCCGTTCGTTGTAGTCATCGTCGTCGTCGTCGATGCGATGTTGTCGTCCCCTTAGTGTTAGCGTATAGGCAATCTGCAGGACTCCGTCCCACGTCCACGTGCCAAGTGAATTTGCTGGCCCATTTAACTCAGAGCGGCGGGCGACAACGCGCCCAGCCGCGGCGCGCGGCGTGCCGTATAGCATCACTCGTTGGAAGTATTATAGCTTTGATCCAATGTTGCCGTGATGAGGTACCGACTAAGACCCCTACAGAAGGGTGGAAGGCTACTTTTTTTTTGGATCTTATGAGTAATTTCACGTAAACAGGACTTTTCGCTGACGCTATCAATGGAGCTGTTGTACACTTTTTGATACAGACGATTTAAGGGTCAATTCAAAAGTAAAAACCTCAAAAAATAACGATAGCACTAAAAACTTACAAAATTCACTCAATGGCGTAGCGTGTCATTTGGCAACATTGCAGTTCGTCTATTTAAACTCGAGAAAAATATCGAACTGTTGATGGGTGTTCGGTGAACACCTTCGCATTCGACCTTTTATATGAGTTTAAATTGCCGCAGTACAACGTTGCCAAATTGCACGCTTCGCCGCTGAATCCACTCCAAAAACTCACAATATGCTTTTAAAACGCGCTACCGCGTAATGCCGATGTTGTATGGGCACTGATAATGGGAGATTCTCATTTCAATTTTGTCACTCTTTCTAAGTTGGACAGGAAGATTCACAAAATAACTAATCAACAGAAGAGTGATTGAAGGCCGATTAATGATACCGCGACACTTGATGACACCGACCGGTGCCAAAAGAAAGACATCTCTTACTGGCCACTTTTTGATATGGATAGTGAAAGTATTAATTCATGGGAATCTCCCATTTTGAGTGCCCAACGCCGCCATTTATACGGCCGCGCGTTTGAAAGCATATTTCATGAATTTATGACTGGATTTTGTAAGTTTATCGTGCTATACCATCATTATTTTTGGAGGAGTTTACAACTGAATCGACCTTTAAGTCGTCTTTAGCGAAAGAGGGCAACAGTTCTTTTGACGTATAGAAATCGCACCATGAAAACGTTTAAAGCTACCAAACGAATGACTATTTCCGTCAAAAGTATTTCTCTTGGCAATTTTAACAAAAAAACAAAAAAAACAAAAAACAAAAAAAAAAAACAAAAAGCAAAAAAAAAATAGAGAGAAAAAAAGAAAGAAAATACAGCAAAATTAATGATACCTGCCATTGAAATTAAACTGCTTATGAGGAGTCAAAAGATCCAGCAGCGGCTCTTGCATTTTGGCAACGATGTTTTCCCTCCATTTGAATGCATGTATACAACAATCCAGTAGCGTACACAGGAATTTGTCTTTCTCTCTCTTTCCTCATTTGAACACGTGTGTAAGAAAAGGACACAAACAGGGGCTCGAACGTGATTTCAGCTCCTATCTCTTTCCTTTTCTAGTTCATACACTCAAACGGGAAAAGAGCGAGAGAGACTAATTCCTGCGTACGCCATTGCAACAATCGATTGCTGGTGGAGCGCCGCTTCACTATATCAAATCGATTGTTTTGCATGGAATCAAATGGAGGAAAAACATTGTTGCCATACTGCACAAGCCGCCGCTGAAAAGATCACTCTGCCATGACAAAATGACTGTCGTCATTCTGCCAGGTCGTTCCGCCTGCATTGACTCTTAAAAAGCTACATAATTTCAACGACTCATTGAGGGTTTGTTATAATGTTGAATTTATTGAAAGAACACCGCCTCTAACAGAAATGTTCATTCTTTTGGTATAGCTGCTGACGATTTTATGATGTAATTTCCATACGAGAAGTTTCCACAAAGGAGGCTTATAAATATGTACAATGCGTTTTTTGGGCTTATATTTTCTCCGGTTCCTCTATAAGTATTCAAAGTTGGACGAGGAGCAGTCGATGAAAAGGTTTTAGTCTGTGACGTACCGTGCAATTTTGCAACGTTGTAATGTGTCTATTTAAACTCATTGAAAAGACCGAACTATTGGATGTTCGTTGAACATCTTCGCATTCGACCTTTTACATGGGTTTAAATGGACATATTACAGCGTTAACAAATTGCACGCTACGCCACTGGTTTTAGTGAGGGTGGTTTGGGGGCACCCTTGTACGTTATGTATCATTTATTAGTCAGGCCTGCAGTCTGCACCAGTTTTCTGTTGTCCCAGAATTTTCCACTCTCATTCCTCCTCCCCATCCCCCCTCTCATTCAACACCAAGGAGAGCGCACGCAGCAAATACGCAACCCTCTCCTCTCCCTTCCAAACTCTCCATAGGCCACAACATTTACAATCGTTCCTTGTTCCTTCGACACCATAATCCAAAAACTCGCCGTGCTCACAACTTCTTTTAATACTATTATCCTTCCATGTTACTTTCCCGCGTGTCCCGTGTCCCTAACCCTGCCTGTCCCCTCCATCCCTCGCGTCGTCCTTCTTTACTGCTCCTCGCATCATTTCCTCGGGTCCATTTTGTTTCGAATTTTGTCCCTGGAAATGACTCTCGGGCCTCCAGAGTCGACACTCTTTAGCGTAACTTTGCCATTTCAGATCGGGACCTTGCTCGTTCCCTTCCTCGAAGGGATGCAAACGGGAAAAAGTTTTGATTGAAATTACGTCCGGAATAACCCGGGTTTTTAACTCAAACAAAACGACCGTTAAACGAGAGCATATCTAGTTCCGTTTTTCTCTCATCCTAGTCGTTGATGTTTAGTTTTTTCCTCCCCTTCCCTCTCTGCCCCTTCATCCCTTTTGCCTTCTCCCGCCGTCACAAATGAGCGCAACTCGCAAGTCGCATAGCAGTGTCAGCTTTTTCTAAAGTGCTTATGCTCCGGTGAAACCTTTTAAGCCTTGGCATTTGTTTCTTTTATTTTATTGCTAATTTTACAACACTTCCGGGCGAACACCGGCACACAAACCGGCAATATTTTGTCAGAGCAGAGCATCCCTTCAGCTTATTACACTCGTAAATTGGAATGGTTGAGCACCAATGAGCTACAGCGATAGAGAGGCTGCAATACATGTTATAAGTCCTATCTCAAAGTGATACAGCATGGGCAATCTGAATCCGGTTTGTTTGCCTCACTTTTTTTAACCTTAGATCAAAAATTGTAATTAATCTGGTGGAAATTGGTGTTAAACAATAGTGCAAGTGTTAAAGAGTGACTATCTGGACAATATAATATAACTACCCAGGTGAGAAAATTTTGCTCATGTCTGTTATGTGTCAGTTTCTTTATCATGCAAATCCTTCCAAAAGAAACAGTTATATCGATTTCCCATGTCCCATGGCCCATGCCCAATTTCCAAAGTCCCATGCCCCATGTCCCATGTTCCTTGTCCCATATTCCATGGCCCATGCCCAATGTCCAAAGTCCCATGCCCCATGTCCCATGTTCTAAGTCCCATGTCCATTGTCCAATGTCTCATGTCCCATGTCCCATGGCCCATACCCAATGTCCAAAGTCCCATGCCCCATGCCCCATGTCCCATGTCCCATGTCCCACGCCCCATGTCCCATGTCCCATGTCCCATGTCCCATGTCCCATGTCCCATGTCCCATGCCCCATGCCCCATGTCCCATGTTCCTTGTCCCATGTTCCATGACCCATGCCCAATGTCCAAAGTCCCATGTCCCATGTTCTAAGTCCCATGTCCAATGTCTCATGTCCCATGTTCCTTGTCCCATGTCCCATGGCCCATGGCCCATGCCCAATGTCCAAAGTCCCATGCCCCATGTTCAAAGTCCCATGTCCAATGTCCCATGTCCAATGTCTCATGTCCCATGTTCTTTGTCCCATGTCCAAAGTCCCATGCCCCATGTCCCATGTTCCTTGTCCCATATTCCATGGCCCATGCCCAATGTCCAAAGTCCCATGCCCCATGTCCCATGTTCTAAGTCCCATGTCCATTGTCCAATGTCTCATGTCCCATGGCCCATACCCAATGTCCAAAGTCCCATGCCCCATGCCCCATGTCCCATGTCCCATGTCCCATGTCCCACGCCCCATGTCCCATGTCCCATGTCCCATGCCCCATGCCCCATGTCCCATGTTCCTTGTCCCATGTTCCATGACCCATGCCCAATGTCCAAAGTCCCATGTCCCATGTTCTAAGTCCCATGTCCAATGTCTCATGTCCCATGTTCCTTGTCCCATGTCCCATGGCCCATGGCCCATGCCCAATGTCCAAAGTCCCATGCCCCATGTTCTAAGTCCCATGTCCAATGTCTCATGTCCCATGTTCTTTGTCCCATGTCCCATGGCCCATGCCCAATGTCCAAAGTCCCATGCCCCATGTCCCATGTTCCTTATCCCATGTCCCATATCTCATTTTCTTATAGTCCCATCGTCCCAGCGTTTAGAGAAGATCCAAACCAGCCCCTTATTGGCTTACAGCAGCTCATCAAAAACCTGTGATAAAAAGTAGGTTGAATTACAAATTGGATGAGTTCATTTAAATGGATATAAGATAAAAACCTACCCAGAGCTCATTCAATGCAGTTTCTTGCTTGATCGACCTCTGATGCCCATTAATAATTTATGTGTCCTGATAGCCACTCCAAAACACCTTCACTTTTGTTTACAACCGATTTCAAATGTATCTGTCACAATTTTTTTTTTTTTTTTTTTTTTTTTTTTTTTAATTTAGAGCTTTTAAACAAAGCCTGTGTGAAAGACCATGAAGTTTCAATAGCACGCCTCACAAATCCTCTTTATTGCTATAGCTCGTTGAGAGGACCTGGTTTTGGAACCTGAGGTTTAAAATGAAAACTATTTCAATTCAACCTTAGCAAATGCAGCAGTTATAAGCTATGCTTGCTGTGCATATAGTATGGATGCCAATCATACACTCATTCATATGTATTGCATACATACTATAGTTTTTTAAATAAAATGACACGGCCTCCACTCATACCTCATCCGACGATTAGCTTAAGGGATATACACGATACAGGTGGAAGTCTATCTATATAAGTCCCCCTCTTCTTCTTTCTATCTCATTTCTTGCACCAAGTTTTCAATCCTAAAAAGTTCTCATTTGGACTTTAAATTCCAAAACGAGACGGTTGATTGGCGTTACTTTTATTCTAGTAAAATTACAACCCCCTCCCCCAAACACACACCTACACACCGCCTCTGACCGACAATGCTTATAACATTCGTAATACGGTCTCCCAGATTATTGTTGGACCAACGGTATACTTAACGTTTTAAAACGGTCTCCGAACTCAAGTCGACGATGCTAACTTTTAAAAACGATCTCCCAACTTAGACCGACGATCCTTAACTTTTTAAGACGGTCACCCAACTTAAACCATTGATGCTTAACGTTCTTAAGACGGTCTCCCAGAAGTCGTAAATTTTAGGACTTTTTCATTTTTTTTAATCTGATTTTTCCGCAATTTTACAAAGGAATTGGCTTATTTACAATTCTACACCGAGAGAAATCACTTCTTTAAAAACAAGGAAACGCGTTTACTTGTGACAGTCTTCCTTGCGCGAAGTAAAGTTCTGTTGAATCAAGGAGAATCACTGTCACAACAAGGAATCTTTTATACTTGTAGCAGCAGATATTTTCCTTGGGTTAAAGGAATTCCCCGGCCTTATTCAATATTTCACTGAGCAGTTTCTTTAACACAAACGAAATACACCTTGGATTAAAAAGAGGATTCTCTGAGTGCGGTCTCTCAACTTAGACCGACGATGGGTATACTTAATTTTTTAAAACGGTTACCCAACTTAAACCAATGATGCTTAACCTTCTTAAAACAGCCTCCCGCAAATCATAAACTCCGAAACTTTTTGCTTTTTTTCAATCTGATTTTTGCGCAATTTTACAAAGGAATTGGCTTATCTAAACACCATATAGCATAAGTTTGCAACAGACCCATTTGAAAAAAAAAAAAAAAAAAAAAAAAAAAAAAAAAAAAACGTGGAAATACCATACTGTCCATAGTCGGTTGAAGATGAACTCCCCTTTCCCTCTCTACGATACACTTCCATAGTAACATCTGACGGAAGCTCGAATGGACATCGATTGAGGCATGATTGAGGCACGAGGCATGAGACACTGTTGTAGTTCCACTCACGGGACTATCTCGGATTATTCAGGCCATCCGGTCACACGGACTGAATTTTATGGTACCCGAAAAGGAAAGGTTAACTAATAATTGATGATTCATTTGTTCTTCTCGTTGACGTCCGCTCGTCACGTTCTTCGCGCGTCGCGTCGTCATCGCAAGAGGCTTCCTGAGTTAGGCTGCAGCGTCTTAAAAAGTCGTATACGGAATGCCGCATGCCGATGCCGCATGGATGGATACGGAGCGTGAAGTAAAACGTAAAAGCATTAAGCGCACTTTCAATTTCAATTACGCGCGCCAGAGGATGGTTTTTTTTTTTTTTTTTTTTTTTTTTTTTTTTTGGGCGGCGGCGCACACTGGAGCGAGTCAATGGGAAAGGCTGGACATGGCGCTGCGACTTTTAATCAACGAGCTATGCATTTATCTAGAGAGGCGGTTTAATGGGTAACCTGAGTAACTATGCACCATGGGGGATTTTGAGGTTAGGTTTAAGCGAGTGATTTGTCCATTTGTTTCCGTGTATTTTGGTGCGGCGCGACGCACAGTGGACCGGAGCATGCTTTGATCCTCTGTGCGGTGGCGCGCCGCACCAAAATACCTACACGGAAACAAATGGACAAATTACTCGCTTAAACCTAACCTCAAAATCCCCCATGGCGGTTACGCAGGTTACCCATTAAACCGCCACTCTAGATAAATGTAGCTCGTTGCTTTTAATGCGTATAGCTTTGTTAATACGCAACGCAAACATTTGAAAGTAATTTCATTAATTTTATTATAAAACTTACTACAAGAATCACCCTTTATAGTTTGATTTTTGACCATAAAATCATTCAAATTCGCATTTTTTATCATAAATTCCTTGTCCGACCCATCGCATTGACTAGCTCCACTGTGCGGCGGGGCGCGGCGGTGGCGATAAAGGAGACGTGGGGGGGGGGGGGGGGGGTCATCAGTTGCCTCGCTCCATCAGTATAGATCCAAAAAAAAGAAAAGCAGAGGGTCACGTGATGCGAGACGACCCGAGATCGCTATATGGGTTTAACTGATGTAGTTGTACAATGTACACTCCGAGTAGATAATGTAACGCCATATAGCTCATCCATCGCCGCACATGTGGATCGAAACATGCATTTTTCTGGACATGAAATAATGTTGTTTATTTGCTTTCAAAATATTTCAGTCTTGATATTTTTGTGCAAGAAGCAGGTTATTGGACTCATTTTAAGCTCCAAAATGAACGATTTTACTGATTTTGTTAGAGTAACCTTTCTCTGTTTATTGATCATAATCTTAACTTTTATTCGTCACATTTTTTGTCCAGAAAATTCTGTGTTTCGAACACTGTGCGCCGTACCACTCAACTAAACTCCGCACAGGTGGCGATTACACCGGGTGCCTCTAATGCTCGCGATAAAGTCGATGCACCAATTTATTGATTGTCCTTTCATTTTCCACAAATCAATCAATAAGCTGATGTAAACGTGAATTCACATAATATAAAATAAACCGTTATAGCGATGTGACGCTGAGAAAAAAAGAAAAAAAATAGGAGCCGAACAAATGTTCCGCTTTACTCTCACTCTTACACCTGTGTTGTCAAATGTGACGGGAAATTCAAAAAAATTGCATGGAGTTTAATGGAAAAATGAAATTAATTATACGAAAAATTCGTCGTTATGTACTTATTTTTGCATTCGAGTGCAAGTCTCATACGTTTCATATTTGTTGTTGTTGTTGTTTGGGTTTTTGTACCTCACTAATAAAAAGCTAACATAACCATCCAAGTTTAATAACCAAGCAATGGGGGTATAAAAGGATATCTCACACCAAAAAGAAACGAATATATTTCGTGAGTAACTTTGCTAACCGCACTAACCGAGTATAATCGTTTCTATAACTAGATCTGCCTCATAAAATTTCAGCTCTTTATTCAAAATAATTGGGTCCCCAAATTGATCATATTTTAAAAATATTATCGAGCGCCTTCAATAACTTGCGTACGAACCCCCCCCCCCCCCCCCCCCCCAATTACGACACACCTCCATAGTAGCATCTGACGGAAACTCGAATGGACATCGATTGAAGCATGATTGAGGCACGAGGCATGAGACACTGTTGTAATTCCACTCAAGGGCGCCTTCAATAACTTGCGTATGCAAAATCAACACCCCGGTGTAGGAATATCT
Source organism: Trialeurodes vaporariorum (assembly GCA_011764245.1). Classification (NCBI taxonomy): domain Eukaryota; kingdom Metazoa; phylum Arthropoda; class Insecta; order Hemiptera; family Aleyrodidae; genus Trialeurodes; species Trialeurodes vaporariorum. Next base: position 58,789,408 of record VMOF01000111.1, on the reverse strand, counting down.
AACTATGCACTTAATGTAAGCCAGCGAACATTCATGTGTCTTCGTAACCTGATTGGAAAAGGGTGAAATTAACATTTCATGAGAAAGTAACAAAATTGTGGAAACCATGCATAGTTTGACTTTGAAATTTTTCAAAATGTTTTCAAACTACACGCGAGTGTTAGAAATTCCAGCAGGCTCATTAAGAAGGATCTTTTCGTGAATGTACACCGAGAGAAATCATGTCTTTAAAAAGAAGGAAACATGTTTACTTATGACAGTTTTCCTTGCGCGAAGTAAAGTTCTGATTGCAGTAAAGAAGAATCACTGTCACAACAGGGAATATTTTACTTGTAGCAGAGCAGACATTTTCCTTGGGTTAAAGGAATTCACCCTTAATCAATATTTCATTCTTTAACACAAACTATATTATAAATACACCTTGGATTAAAAAAATAATTCTCTCGGTGTATCGAGTCGATGATCGAATAGTATTATTCTTATATGTGGTGTCATTCCGATAGATACCCTCCAAATCTCTACGATAAGTGCATGATAGCTTAGGAGTCAACAGTGAATTTCCGTAGAAATGGAAGGGTAATTCTATCGGAATGGAACCTATCAGAATGACACATCTCATAAGAATTACACGTACTAGCAAACGCAAAAGTTTTGGCAGTCACAATAATTCGAGGTATACGGCCAAGCCTCGTGTAATCAAAGCAACCATTACTGTGCCTTGTGCATTCTTAAGCATTCTTTGTGAATTTAAAAGCGCAAAATGACTACTTGAGCCAATGGGCTTCTTTGTTGTCGATTACATCAGACTCGACCTACCGACTTCAAGGCAGCTCATAGGCTCAATCAGTTTATTCGCGCTTTTAAATTCGCAGGTGGAGAGACCCCTTTAACTGTCCAAACTTTTGCGTTTGCAAATATACTTGATCATTGGCTCGATGACATTAAGATAAGGTCTTTCATATAATCAGCCTGCAGCTTTTGTTTTGTTTTTCTGTATTTATTTAAACCAATATAATTGAACCGCAATTACTTACAACCTATGCATCGTAAACTGGTCAATTCAATTCCATTTTCTTCAGCCTATTCATTCTAGCCCTTGATTATATTTATGTAATATATACATATTTGTGTCCGTCGACAGCAGTCTCCAATAGAGATACACCACAGACTTCCGTAAAGGAATATTATGGCGAACGGTGATTTACAACCTAATTCTATAAGTCGGTACTGAACATAGTCGGATACTGACATTTGTCTTTCTCTCTCTCGGACCACTTGAACACATGTTTTAGAAAAGGATAGCAGAGGGGGCCATCATAGCGATGTCCAGTTGTGAGCATCGATATTCGATGTCCAAAAAACATCGAAATATTATCGATGCATCGAACCAAATTTTAACAAGTCAAAAATGAGAAATCATTGAATACCATGGTGCTTTTTTATGCTTTTGAGATGGTTTTAGAGAAAAAAATGACACTTGAGTCTGTTTTTAGTCGAAATATCGATAACAGTGGCGAAGCCTGATATTTGGTATTATGACATTTTGTCTTCTTGAATCCATAGAAAAGCTCGAATCAGATGGTCAGCGGCGATTCCTAGATAGTTCGATATTTTTCATGGGATTTAATGAGCCAAAATGAAACGTTGCCAGATTGCACGCTTCGCCACTGATCGGTAAATGACTAGTTTCGATGCATCGATTGACATCAACTTGAATCCATTCGATAGCAGAAAAATATCGAAATTTCGATCGATGCATCGAACATCGCACAGGTCTACATATCCTTCTCAAATGCATGGATTCAAATGGGATGAGAGAGACGGACAAATTCCTGTATCCGCCGGTGGTACTAAAAGGGTTTATATAGTTATATAGATGACTGTCCGGATTCCCCAATAACGGGAAATCGCACAATTCGTCTAATTGTGCGACGCTGCCGCCAGCAGCGTTCCTTACGCCACGCCAAGCCCTGGCAAAGAATAAACATTATGTAACAAGACGAAGACGTGAACGAGTTCATTCGCTTTAACTTGAGTCTTTTTTCTTGGGTTCAGTCGCATTAAATTCTCATTCCCTAGTTCCTCTCCACCCTCTTCTTTCACCCTCTTCCCCCTCTCCCATTCACCCCCCTCACCCCCTCCCCCCTTTTTCACAGATACCTGTAATCAACGGGTGAGCACTAACGCATCTCGTCAATCAGTGTTGCCACCTTCGGTACCCGACGCCGGAATTCTTTTTCTCTCTCACTCTTTGCTTCATTCAAATACATGTGTTGGAAAAGGATGGAGGGAGAGAGGAGAGAAGGGGTTATACAAGTGACTTCAGCCAATCTGTCTGTCCTTTTCTAGGAGAAGTACTGCAGACTACGCACCATGGTCTAGATGAGATCGGAAAAAAAGATGCTCTGAGAGAAATCACTTCCTATAAAAACAAGGAAACACGTTTACTTGTGACAGTTTTCCTTGCGCGAAGTAAAATTCTGTTGCATGAAAGAGAATCACTGTCACAACAGGGAATCTTTTACTTGTAGCAGCAGACATTTTCCTTGGGTTAAAGGAATTCCTTAGTCAATATTTTACTGTGTAGTTTCTTTAAAACAAACGAAATACACCTTGGATCAAAAAAGAGTTCTCTCAGTGTGAGGCAATAAATCAGTGAACAAAAGTCATTATAAATCATAGTTTCCGACTTTTTAAGCTGAATTTAAAACTTTTCAGCGACATTTCTAGGTTTAAATTACTTGTTCATAGTGCATCCTGTGATTGAAATCGGCCTTGAATGTTTACAAATGATCAATTTATCAAAAATTCACTTTCTGGTTTTCGTCCACTTTTTCGACGAACTCAGACCAACGCGCTACGGCTATGCCGACAGAGATTAGTAGTGCAGGCAGAATGGGGCGGGAAGAGAGGAGTTGCACTGGTAGACTTGCAAAGCAAAGATTATTATAGGAGGCGACCGGAGTGACTTTGTCTGCGTTGTGTGTTGAAAAAGAGTGTGGATAGATGCGAGTGCTTGCATAGCGCGTTTCCTTTAATGGTATTTTAAGGAGGCACACAAACTTCATACGGAAACATTGGCGGATCCAGGAATCTCTCAGTGGCGGCTCGTGCAATTCGGCAGCATTTTTATCCATCCATTTGATTGTGTGTAAAACAATCGATTTGAAAGTGAAGCCTTCACCAGCAATCGATTGTTAAACGTAGATTCAAATGGAGCGAAGACATTGTTGCCACATTGCACGAGCCGCCACTGGAATCTCTATCCGTCTCTCTCTCTCTTCTCCCATTAGAACGTGTATGATAGAAAAGAACAGATTATGGGCAGTCACGTGATTTTCACCCCCTTTAACTATCCTTTGCTCTAACACATGCATTCTAATAGGAGAAGAGAGAGAAGGACAATAACTTGGATCCGCTTGTGTACGGATACGGCTCACACGCGCATACAAGTCACCAGTGCGATGTTAAAGCTCCGATCGGACATCGCTTCGCGGCCCGCGTTTCGTGCAAATTTGGGCAAGGTTAAATTTATATCCATTTAAATTCATGCAAAAGGTCGAATTCACAGATGTTCACCGAAAAACCAAATGGGTTTAAATGTGCAAGGTGCAACTTTGCCAAATTGCGCGTTAAGTCAATTAAGTTCGGCATATTTAATTACTCTTGCATATCGATGGGTAGTTTCACAGTAACAAGCCGATAATGTTCATAGAAACTGGATCATTAAAACGTTTATAAAGCTCCCAAATGCGGTTGCATATTTCTGGAGGTATGGATGGTTCAAGTGGAGATTTTAAAATTCAACGTCGAGATATAACATTCTCGATTTGTATTCCAATCCTTTCGCTCCGAATTGCTCCGGAACCGGTTCGGAGCGAACTTAAATGCGATACGTATGAACTTCAAACCGAACCGCAAACTGACTTTTTCAAAAATTGTGAACCGCGAATCTAGATACCCGAACCGATTTTTGCTGCGGTCCGGTGCCCTTGTCCTGTGACCAATTTCTCAAGGGAGAGATAGATAGATAGATAGATAGATAGATAGATAGATAGATAGAGAGAGAGAGAGAGAGGATGATGATACGGTTTTTTATTCAAAAATTAGACAAAAAAATAAAGAAATTAAAACTAAGGAAGGCAAAGTTAGGGCTCAAGACCCTTTCTTACACTTAACCAGCAAAAAATTAACTTAACGAAACAAAATTAAATAGTAGTAGAAATGAATCACAAAGAAGAGAGAGAGAGAGAGAGAGAGGGAGGGAGCGAGAGTGAGCGAGAGTGAGCGAGAGAGAGAGAGGGGGAGAATATAAAAAAAAGTAGAATGCGTGCAGAATTGTATATAGGGGAGATGATGGCCAACTGGCAACACTGAGCCGCCGTCATGTCGTGGCGCACTGCTCATTAAGCATGCATCAGTGACCAATTACGCTCGAGCGGACGGCAACGGAGAAGAGACGCCGGCGACGAACGACGCGACGACGACGCGACACAGCACTGAGGTGGAGGGGGAGGGGGGGGGGGGTCGAGAAGGGACACTTTGGACTATGAAAGTAAATGCAGTGCACACACAAGAACAAATAATTTGGAAAAGCGGTCACCTTGACAAACTAACTGTAAGGGTGTACTTGTACGGCAAGTGTACGGTGTACTGTGTATACGCGTACGTAAGTACGCGCATAGACGGCGAGAGGCCATCCTGGAGCGTGAGAGAAAGTTAAGTTACCAAGTCCCCGCACATCGTAGCTTATACCTCCAATATACACATAGTGTAAGTACGCCGCGCGCCGCCGCCGAACTCCTTACGGGCGTATATACGGTATACGGAACACGAGGATTTTTCACATTCTTATTCATACCTACTACCTATCCAGTATCCATACCTAATAATCGCTCGGAGAAAAGCAGGTTTGGAGGCTGTCTCTAAACTTCAATCGATTGGTTTACTTATTGTTCATGTATGGATTACTTAGAGTCTCTATGTATACACACGGGGAAAAAAAGACTGGTAGAATTCACCATCTGCATAGCTGATTTTGGAGTCTGCTATCATGTATATGGTAAGTTTTGCCATCATATGGTAAATGCAACGTACCTTTGTGGAAAAGGAAATAACCTGTTGGTACATTCCACCACAAGGTACGTTGCATTTTCCATATGATAGTGAAGTTATCATACTTGATAGCAGACTCTAAAATCAGCTATTCAGACGGTAAAGTTTACCAGTATTTTTTTTCCGTGCAGGGTGGATAGAAAGTCCTGGGACGGCTGCGCCATTTTTTTTTTTTTTTTTTTTTTTTTTTTTTTTTTTTTTTTACGTTTGCAGAAAAAAACGAAACTCGAGGGATGTTTATAACTCGATAGGAGCTACTTTTTGAAGTATCCGAAATTTCCGGGGGCGCTTCTAACGGGGGGTTTCGCCCTCTAATGATGACTCAACATTTTCAAACAGCAATCTATCTTGTGACACATCGTTTGAAAGAGCCATATAAATTGAGAATTTTGGAGCAAACCGAAGGCCATAAAGTCGTTTTTTGTTTTCGGTATATCGAGGGTCAAAGTTCGATTTGGAACCATTTTCACGAAAATGGTTGCTCCTCTTTGAAAAGTCAAAACTGAAAATACTCTGAAAAGCAATCCTACTTTAGAAAAAAAAAAAAAAAAAAAAAAAAAAAAAAAAAAAAAAAAAAAATACTGTCAAAAGTTGCTCCGTGATATTTACAACTTTTGTAACACCCCCCCCCCCCCCCGTTTAAATCCGATCAAGGAACCGATAGATTTCATACTCCGATAGTGAATTAACGCTGCTGCGTAGTTGCAAGAGATCTCGGAAATTATTGATTCAGTTTTTTGAGAACCTGAAACTGAAGCATCAAAATCATCTTTCAGTTTAGCAAACTCCCGATAAGTATTTTGGGCTATGTTATTTTTTTTTTTTTTTTTATTCTCGTTTTGGAAGCATCATCATTATTCCAAGAAAAAGAACAACTTAGAATCTCTTGGCCGAAATTTTGATGACTCATGACTATGATGACTTATGACTTTAATGACTTGAAATTGCTCCGCAGACCACTCAGAAGTATAAGAAATTGGAACTTTCACATTTATGGGAGGACCGTCTGTGCGAAATAAAATTTGGGTTCTGGAAGTTAATTGCCAAATTAACTTAGACTTACATATTATAGGGACTCTAATTTTGCTATATTTTTGCCAAAACTGATAGAATGATATAGGAATTTCAGTAATTCTGGTAAGGCTTGAGGAAATATTTGTGAGTTTAGATTATCAATTTATCTTTACTTCCTCTCTGCAAGCGTTCAAGCCGCAGTTGTGTTTCACAAGGCAGAATGCAGCCCGGTACGGCTGGCTCAGCAATGAGCTATATTTGACCTCCTGTCTTTCGTCCACAACTGTATATTTCATCGTCGCGTCGTGCGCTTATTATCCAGGAAGATTAATTAATGCAGATGTATAGGGTTACTCTAAAGTAACCCCCCCCCCTCCCCCCAGTGGCGTACGCAGGATTTTTCTTGGGAGGGGCTCGCACTGATAAGCGTTTGACGGAAAATTATTCCCCCCCCCTTCCCCTCCACCCACAATAATTGGAGGCTTGTGACGGGCTTCAGCCCCCTTTGCCCCCCTGCGTACGCCACTACCCCCCCCCCCCCCCGATGTCTTAATTTTTTCCTTTATTGAGAGTTTTGAGATAAAAGGATGTGTTAAACGTCATTCATATTTATTTCTAAGGCGCCATTTTCGATGACCCCACCCCGTTGGGTATAAGAGAGGTCATTTCCATTTTTCTTATGGCAATCCTTATCTTTTTTTTTCAGTGTAGCATAACTGTGCAGCAGCCCCATTCCCAATTTTTTCTTGTACATTCCTTGATTTGGCATCACTGTGTACCAAAACAAAAAAAAAAAAAATCCAATGTTTTGTTGTCTGTGCGCAGGATCTATGCAACGCGAGGCCCGGAGATGCAGTTTGAGAAGCAACCGCACCAGCCGATGAAACTGGAAGGAAGTACTGGGACAGGAGGCGGAGGAATGTTATTTTCGCCGGCTGATCATCAACACCAACACCCACACCCACCATCTCACCAACAACACCTCCAACAGATAAACCAACAACCTCAGCCGCACTTGCTGCAGCCGATGCCGAACGGCGGCAGCGCCGATCAGCAGCAACAACTACAACAGCAGCAACAACAACAACAACAGCAGGGCTTCGGGTGGATCTCTCTGTTCGGCCTCCAGGATCATACGGTCACGAACACGGTCGTCCGCCCATTCACCAAGACCGTCACAGACCCCAACACCATAGTCACTTTCTCCGTCAAAGGCTGCCATCCGTCAAGGCTCCCGTTCGACCTAGGCCCTTGCGAGGACGTATTCGGCGATCAGTCCATGGAGGAGGCCACGCTGGCCAAAGCCACGGGTGCCCCCTCACCCTCAACAGTCTCTTCCATGAGAGAAGTTCATTTTGATTAGGTGACCGCGACCGCGACCGGGGACTGGGGCAGAGCTGCCGACTTGTGTAGATTTAATGGCATTTTGAAATTCACCGAAGATTCCGCCGGTTGAGAAAAGATTACAGAGTTAAGTTCAGTGTATGACTGTGTGATGCACGAAAATACTAGCGTCTTTTATCCGGTAAAGTCGTCGATAACTTTGAAAACTTGCGGATATATTAATTAACTAACGGCGTTTCCACCGATTGAGAAAAGATAACAGATCAGAGTATTTTCGTGCATTACAGTCATTCACTAAGTAGAACTATGTAATCTTTTCTCAACCGGTGGAATCATCGGTTAATATAAAAATGTCTATAAATCTACGCAAATCGGCAGCTCTGGACTGGGGAGAGTTGACTCGGCCGTAGTAGCAACTCGTGATCGATTGATTAATGATCATCGTTTGTCTCACATTAGAATGTATGCAAAGGTATCGATTTCTTCGGAGCTATTAATTAAGCCCCCGCGAAGATCGATACTTTTATGTAGTTTTATATAGACCAGACAAAGGCGTACGCAGGAGTTTTCTTGGGAGGAGCTCGCATTGATAAGCGTTTGACAGAAAATTGTTCCCCCCCCCTCCCCCTCCACCCGCAAAAATCGGAGGTCTGGGGGGGGCTTCAGCCCCTTCCCCCTACGTACGCCACTGGGAGCAGACATCGATAAATCTCATTTTTCGAGCTGCTGCTTTGCGATCGCGACCGAGTCCCGCTTCACATTTGCGCACTGGATTGAAACATAGGTTTTTCGGATGCGTACCAAAATTTGTTGTTTTTTGGCTTTCAAACAGTGGCGGCTTGGGCAGCTTGGCAACCACACTTGTTTGCCATTTAAACCTATGCAAAGGTATCGATGTCTAAGGGGTGCAATTGAACCTACTAAATTCGATTGTTTCATATAGGTTTAAATGGAGAGAATACGTTGTTCCCACATTGCGCGAGCCGCTACTGCTTTCAAAAAATTCAAGTGTTGATGTACTCTTGCAAAAACCACGGTAGTTCACTCATGTCAAGTTCTGAAATAAATTATTTTCGACATTTTTAAAATATATTGCAATTTATTGTTCATAATCTTGATTTTATTTTTTTCCCGTAAAATAATGTCCGAAAAACTCAAAGTTCCGATTCAATGTGCGACAGAGCATTTTGCGCAAAAACTTTCGAACTTCAGAATCGGAAAACGAAAACAATGCCGTCGAGGGGTACTACCACTCGGTGGATTGGAACGTTGAATTTCCTGGACATAATTTTACGAAAAAAATTCTAGATTACAATTAATAAACATCAAGATAATTTGAAAATGTGTTGCATCATACATTTAAGAGCTTGAATTGAATCAAATAACATGTATATTTAGCGCGAAAATATAAAAAAAATGTTTATAAAGCCCAAAAACTTCAACTTCTCATTTCCGGAAAAATCTGTTTCGATCCAGTGTTTCCCCGCCTGTTGTTTGAAAAGCGCATTTAATCGGCTTGAACCAATAGATTGTTTCAGCGTTGATATATCGAACTAGATTCATAGAAACTAGAGTAGTCTGTTGGCCCAAGCGGCTGAAAAGCGTAAATAAAAAACCAACAACTTCAACTCCCCCCCCCACTTTTTTAACCCACGCACCACCCGTGACGAAATTACTACATTTCCCCCTATTTTCATTTTTCGACAAAATTCTAATTTCTTTCTAACATCTTCGAGCTTTTTACAAGGGAGAAACAACAGTTGAAAGAAAGTCTTGCAAAATGGAAGAGTTGGATGAAATTTGTTTTGGTTGGTAGTACAACATAAACACGATGTACCATGCAACCACACAGGCGGATCCATAAAACCATCTTCTCTCTCTTTTCCCATTAGACTGCGCGTGTTTGAAAAGGACAGATTAGGGACGCAGTCACGTAATTTTGGCCTTTTATCCTTTTCTAATACTTAATACATGCGTTCTAAGGGGAAAAGAGAGAGGAGGACAGTTTCTTGTATCCGTTAGTGACTGTAAGCGATTAAATATATAAAGTGTGATTAACTAATAGAAGTTCCTTAAAAATCATCAGTATACCGTGAAAACAGTTAGTCGATGGAATCATCGATTGATTGGTCGGTGATGGTTTTGATTGATCTTCTCTCGCTCAGTTACGAGCGAATTGGCACAGTCTTATAGATTTATTAAATTATTATGATTTTTTTTTCTTTTTACAAAAGCGTTTGTTTCGCCAATAGTCTGTGTTATCATATTTAAATTATTTCATTTTTTTAAATAAATATATTTATTAAAATCAATTACCACCGAAAATTGTGTTGGTCTCAGTAATTTGATTTTGTCCCCCCATATGGACGAATTCAGGAGTCTAAAAAGGGAGTTCTTTATCGTGGAGAAACCTCCGCATTAACTCAGAAACCCGTGAAAAACGCATAAAGGCAAATAAACACTCGGAGACGATCAGTTGCTTCCCGAAAAAATTTATTGATACCCCTATGCCCTTCAAATCACTCTAACTTTTAAAGATCAGGCTGGCCCATAAGCTTCTTAATCAAGGTTTCCCTCAGATTATGTGTGGATTTGTACAGATTGCACCCATACTTTTTAAAAAAATTGACGGTCAAGGCTATATTAAATTAAATGAACGAGTAAAAAATTACGTCGAAAAATATACAATCTAGAAATCACAATTTTAATTTTAACATCTGTACAAATTTATGCACTAAATACTTACAAAACTTTACACTTACTTCATAATTTTGATCTACCTACATTAAGAATAAATCAGAGAGAGAAAATCTGTGTCAAAACTTTTATACAACACAGCTGGGCCAAACTAGAGACGACCTCTGACAACTTGCGAACATTGAAGAGATAAATGGTTGATTTGCACCCTGAGGGTTTCATTCTAGTTTTAATTAAATAAGTTACTGAATACTGGCCCATTTACATGTCAGGCGCAAGTCCCATCTTCACCGTCTCTATTTAGGTGTAGATTAGAAAGTTACGGCTCATTTGGGCATTTTCTGATACCCAACGTCACATAGTAAATTGTTTAAAACTTATAAAAAAGGCTCGAAAAAAAAATATTAAAATAAATAGTGGACAAATTGATCCCTGACTGCAGTAAAACAGGCGGTTACGTTAGAAGTAAACTCCTTGAAACTTACTAATAAAAGCCATAGCGAAGGTATGAATTTGATATCCGAAGTTATTAATTTCAAAGTGGCTCTACGATTATATATACAGCATCTATACATAATTACTAAACAAAAGTCATTTATCAGGATTTCAACCAGACCTCTTATATAATGTCTTCACAGAAAAAAAGGACACTGCTGATAGTCTTCACAAATTAAAAAAGCATGTCAACAATGAAAAATTAAAAAAGAGCAAAATAAACAAACACAAAAAAAAAAAACAAAAAAAAACAAAAAAAAAAAAAAAAGCTGCTCGCGTTTCATAGACGTTTTAGAACAGTAGGTACATTTTATTGTAATTTTCAAAGATCTTATGTTCAAAAATTTTTGTCAGCAATCAAAGTAAAAATAGCGAAATTCTCTGAGAGTGTTTCACAAAATTATTTTTGGGGTGAGTATTTAATATCTAAAAAATAGATTGAAATATTTACAAAGTTTTTTTTTTTTTTTTTTTTTTTTTTAAACAACAATGCTGGAACTATATGCTGATATGAGGGTCGGATCAACCAGTAATATGTGGCGCACTCAGTAGTGGCTCGTGAAATGCGATATATCTTGTCTACTCCATTTAAAACTATAGAAAAGTATCGATCGATTGCCAGGGGGTGCAATTGAACCCCCAAGAAATCGATACTTTTCTATAGTTTTCAATGGAGTGTACATCGATATATCGTATTTCACGAGCCACCACTGGGTGCACTTCAAATGTATGTTTACCCTTCTCAACGTCAAATAATTTCTATTTCTGCTGATTTTCAGAAATGAAAATCTCGGAGAAACAGCTTTTTAGGCCAATATGTTTTAAAAAAGAAATTTTCGAACATGCACGGAAATAACTACGGTGCCATTAAACACACGCATAAAAGATTTTAGCGCACGCCGGAGGGTATGATAAACTTCACCAGAGTATGGCAAACATTACATTACGGTACGGCAAAACAAGGCAACTGATTGTTTTGTTTCACCTAATATCTGATAAAGTTTACTATAGGTACTCTAGTGAACGTTACCTTCCTTTCTGACAGGCGCTAAAATCTCCAATGCACATGGTAAATTACCTCGTACTTTTTTCCATTTGTATTACACGTCGATTTGACCTCTACAGCTGAAACAAGTTCTACCTGTACATCTTTACAGATGGGTTTAAATTTTTACGTATACATAGCTCTAGACGACTTTGGTTGGAACTCATCAGTTCTATTCCTGAGATTGGCATTTTTGAAATGAGTTTCGAGGCTGATGAATTATTGTTTAGTCATCTTAAACTTGAGTCAAACTTTTACCTAAATATTGCATCGTTTAGCTCATGATTGACGAGTAGGTTTGATACCGGATGAACGTATGTGCTCGGACGTCAGATCAGTGGCAGATTGAAGATTTTTGTTAGTTTCTTCTTGTATCACTGGAGGTTCGGGGAGGGGCTCACTTTGTTCCGAAGAATGCTCATGAGCTGATGCCTCTGAATGCTCCGATGAAAGCTCGTGATCTGAATCGGACTGGCCGATTGTATTCTCGGCATCTAAATTAGAATGATTCACGGTATGTTCTTGTGACTCGGAATGTTCAGATGTGTGTTTATGATCTGCTTCAGAATGTTGAGATCCATTTTTATGGCCTAAATGGGAATGATCGGGCTTATATTTGTGATGTTGGTCATGATGGTCTAGTGTAGGTTCATGTGCCGACTGAGATTGTTCAGATGTATGTTCATGATCTGACTCGGGATGTTTGGTTTCGTGCTTATGATCCAACTCATGATGTTCGTGTTCTAACTGCGGATGCTCTGAAACATGTTCGTCATTCGAATCTGGATGCCCCGAGGAATGTTCGTGATTCAAATCGGGATGTTCAGTTATGTGTTCGTGATCAGACTCAGTGCACTCTGTTGTGGGTTTGTGATCTGTCACAGAATGCTCCAATGTATCTTCGTGTTCCGATTGTGCATGTTCTGATGCATGTTCGTTTTCTAACTCGGGATGTTCTGATGTATGTTCGTGTTCCAACTCGGGATGTTCGGATGTGTGGTCGTGATCAGACTCAGGGCACTCTGTTGTATCTTTGTGATCTGTCACAGATGTATCTTCGTGTTCCGAGTGTGCATGTTCTGATGTATTTTCGTGTTCCAATTCGGGATGTCCGGTTACGTGTTCATGATCGGACCCGGAGTCTTCTGTCGCATTTTCGTGATCCGTCTCTGGTTGCTCTGATGTCTCTTTGTGATCTGACTCTGGTTGTTCTGGTGCGAGTTCTAGTCCTGACTCTGAATTCTCTGGTGTGTGTTCGTGATCATTTTCTGGTTTCTCTGATGTCTGCTTTTGATCTAACTCTAAATGTTCTGAAGTTTGTTCCGGTTCCGGTTCTGATTCTGGATGTTCCGGTGTGTGTTCCGGTGCCGACTCTGAATGCTCTGGAATTCGTTCTGGTTCTGACTGTGAATGCTCTGATGTGTGTTCGTGATCTGACTCTTGATGCTCTGGCGTGTGTTCCGGTTCTGACTCCGGATGCTCTGGCTTGTGTTCGTGAACTGACTCTGGATGCTGTGATGTATGCTCGTGATCAGCCACGGGGTGCTCTGATGTATGTTTTTGATCCGTCTCTGGATGATCTGATGTATGTTCGTGATCACACTCGGGATGCTCTGACGTATGTTTGTGATCAGACTCAGGGTGCTCTGATGAATGTTCCTGATTTGGCTCTGGATGCTCCGGTGTAATTTCGTGATCTGATGTCGTTACTGCGTTTAATTCTGAATTTGCAACACCTTCAGGACTTGATAAAGATACCTCTGCGGACTGAACTTTTATTTCATGGGCCTCGTAACTACTTTCAGTAGGTGCATCGGTTGAATGTTCCTCGGCATTGTCACGATCTGGTGTCGTCTCTGAGTTATTCTCTGGGAGTTTAAGATTTGATGATGATTCTGGTTCGAGCGCTGTTTGTGGCTCCGAGGTTGGTTCCGTACTATGTTCTGTGAGATTCGTATTAGATTCGATTATTTCAGAGACAGGATGATCCTGTTCGGTGACTGACTCCACGTGTTTCTCTGGTTGTTGCTCGACATGTTCATGCTCAGTGATTGGTTGCGTGTGGTTTTCTGGATGTTGCTCCTGATGGTTGTGCTGTGGAGCCGGATTAATTCCATCAGCTGAATGAGTTGCAGGTTTGTTATTTGCTGAGACTGATTCTGTAGAATGTTCAAGATGGTGATCTGAGGATGTATTGGAATGCTTTTCAGAAAAATGTTCGGACAAAAGTTCATAGTGATGGTCTTGATGATTTTTATCGGTGTTGTTGGAAGAGTGGTCTGAAGTAACATTTTGATGATTCAGGTGCTGATTATGATGATTGCCAGGAGAGGGCTTAGAAGAATGTTCTGAGTGGTTGTTAGTATGATTAGATTTATGTTTGGAAATTACCGGTATTTTGTCCTTTTTAGTGACTGGTTTTGAATGAGAAGTATGGTTGAAATGTCCGTGACTTGTTGACGGTTTCTTAGCCTGTCCGGTGTGTTTGTGAGTGTACTTATGACCCACGCCGGGTTTAGCAGTTGTCTCAGAGGTACCATTATGCTGTTGAAGTTCAAGGGGTTTCTTATTAGTTACAGAATACTTGCCAGTAAACCTTCGTCTTGAAGTAGGTTCCGTCACTGTTCCTGGGTGATTTTCATGATTATCATGATTTTCATTTGAATTCAAAGAAGAGATATCTTCGGCTGTAGAATTATCGTCTGGAGACTTGTCTGACTCTTGCTCAGCGTCGACGAATTGATTTTCTTGGTCTTTTTCAACCACAGGTTTTGAATGACCTGGTTTTAACCAGTTCATGAATGTGGCAAGTTTATTGTTCGAACCACCGTACTTATTTAAAATATTTGTGAGGCTATGATGTGCAGCTTGTTCCGCCGTCGCGTGATGATGCGCAGCTTGCAATGCAGCTTGCTGAAGAGCAAAAGCATTTGCAGCTTGGTTATGACTTAGCTTGCTAGCAAATTCGTGGAATCTATGTCTCAAGTAAGCGTGATACGCAGCTTGCTGAGCAGCCACTCGTAACAGGTAATGAAGACTACCTTCGGCGAACCCTTCCTTTTGGAACGCGAGCTGCATCAGTGGGTTCAGTTTTCCCGGTTCATTCCGTAGGACTTGGTCACCAAGATTTTTATATATTTCCTTCTGCATTTCTTGGAATTCTTCTGTGCGGTATGCAAGTCCAACATCGTCGTTCAAGTCTGCGGGTATGTATGGATGGAAACCTGTTGATGCGCTTCCATCGGTCACATACGGTAATTCAGGAAATTCCGGCAATTCATATGCTATTTCCGGTGCATGGTGCCACTTGGGGGGTTTTGGTGTTGTCGTGGTTGCCTTTGATGTAGTTTTTGTCGTTGGTTTTGTTGTCGGTTTTGTTGTCGGTTTTGTTGTTGGTTTTGTTGTTGGTTTGGAAGTTGCTGTTGTTGTTGGTTTGGAAGTTGCTGTTGTTTCAGGAGCCGAGGTCGTCGTCACCGGTTTTGCTGGCTCTTCTGGTTCTGGTTTAGGGGTTGTCGCCGATTCTTGATGCACCGGTTTCTTTTCGCAGTATGGTATTTTGGAGGAAATAGGAATGCAGTTCTTTGCGACAAGTGTTGCTGTCACACGATAATCGACGTATGTTTCGACCTTGGTGATGGAAATTGTTTTAGTAACCGGTTTACGGAGTCCATTGAAAACTCCAATAAACTTTTGATCGGGTGCTTCAGCCAAAGGAATTTCCGGTGGTGGTTCTACGAGAAGTTTGGGTTGATCATCAATAGAAGGGGTGCTGTACTGGATGTAACGTGCCTCGCGGTTTTCCTCTTCATCTTCGGTTGGAAATAATCCTTTGTATCCTTCTTCCAATCCACTGACTTGCAGGAATCTGGTTGGTCTAAAGATAAGAAAGAAGAAAGTCAATGTCACAAGCGATAATCCCTCAGTCTTCACTTTCAGTAAGAAGCATGAATATACGTGATAGTTTTAGGAGTATTAATTTTTTGAAGAAGAAATATGAAATGAGGCAGCGCAGATTTGGTAAATTTAAGGCTAGGATAAAGCTTGCCTACTATTCTTTTTAATGCAGAAGTTTCTCAGTTTCTTTTAGGGCCTAAAAATAATATTTGAATCCTTGAAAATGTTTCAATTTTTGAACATTTTTAAAGCACGTATCCATTGGGGGGGGGGGGGGGATAATTCATCGGACAAACTGGCCTAAAACTATTTCCACATGTATTTAAGTCTGTCAGCAGATACCACAATAGATTTTCAAGCCTTCAAAAGCCTCAAAATCTAAATTTATTTTAAACCCCAGAAAACGCTGATAAATCAAATAACAGCTCAATCATCAACAAGGACCTAATGTTTGCGATGACAAGGTCGATTTTGAGACTTTCGATGGTTTGAAAGGAAATATTGTAGCTAAGGAGACGATTTCCTTATTAGATAGTTTGACAGTTACCGGTGAAAATTAGCTATTAAAATTTTTTCAACAAATTGAAATATTTTTAATAAATTATTGCCCAATTTTTTTTTTGAACAAGCGTAATTTTGTCAGAACGCTTACGAATTCTGACCATTTAAAGGGAAGCTGAAAATTTTCGAAATTAGCTCCGTATCGAACTTTGGTATTTGATACGGTGTTTCGGCTTGTGAAGAAAAATTTATTTTCGTCAGTGCTTCAAAATGCAAGAATAAGAAAATAATGCTTCCGGAAGAAAAGTTCGATTTTCGGGTTTCGTATCTCTGTGTGAGATACAAACCAAAGCTGTGAACCTTTCCAAATACAGTGGCACATGTTCATAACGGAACCTCTTGATAGCGGAAACCTGATGTTATTGGAAAATTTTGCCGGTCCCGTGGAATTGCTATGGTAAATCAATGTAAATCAGCCTGCTCATAGTGGAACCTGTCCAACGCGGAAACGGAAGGTTTTAAAGGCGTATTTAACGGAAAAATTGTGAGAAAAGAGGCGATATTATTAGAAAAACGGCT
Organism: Trialeurodes vaporariorum; assembly: GCA_011764245.1. Lineage (NCBI taxonomy): Eukaryota > Metazoa > Arthropoda > Insecta > Hemiptera > Aleyrodidae > Trialeurodes > Trialeurodes vaporariorum. The sequence continues at coordinate 58,772,724 of VMOF01000111.1, read as the reverse complement.
GTCAACAGTTAAAACTAGACGTTTTCTTCAAATCGTAAACAGTTCAAATTTTCAAACATTATAATTTGTCAAGTTTCAAATTAATGATTTAATAAGTTTTAAATATTTAATTAAGTTCCGAAGTGTCGAAGGTAAATGAAGGTAAAAGGCAGTCGGCCTTTCAATTTTCAATTTTTCGTCTTTTTTCTCCACCCGGTAAACTTGCCGATGGCGGAAACCTGATATTAACGGAAAAATGTATCCGCCCCGTGTGGTTCCGTTATAAACAGGTGCTACTGTAATCATTATGTACATTTGAATTTTAGGAATGGACTGTCCATATGATTGGATAAATTGTATCAAGAGGTCCAAGGTTAGAATTTAACCTAAAAACCGACGGGCAACAATTCTTGGACAACAAATTCATGGGCCAAAAAATTTGAACATAATTTCTTTGGATGAAGAGCCACAGACATATTGTCTTTTAACCCTCTGCAACTTTGTCATTTATGCACAGGAAAAAAAAAACTTCTATATTAAAAAAAAATAATTTTGAATTTTATGACAGTAAGACGTACTATTAAACTAACATTAATTATTTTTGAATTGAAAATAACTGTATTTAAATTGAAAATAATTGTTGTTAAATAAAAAATTTGGTATTTTGATCTAACGAAAAGGTTTTTTTTTTTTTTTTTTTTTTTTTTTTTTTTTTTTTTTTTTTTTTTTTTTAATTTAACAAAACATAGTTTCAATTTTAAAATACGTCTTTTTGTCGTGTAATTCAAAAATATTTCTTTTTAAATCTATTTTTTTTTGCTGTGTGGGATCTTGGTAGTATTTTGGTGAAATTCCTAGAGGACAAGAAATGTTAAATGGAGTATGATGAAACTTGAACAATAGAGTAAATTCGATAGGTATTTCAAAGTCAAAAAGGGCCATAAGTGAAAGTGTAGCCACTATAACGCAGTTGTTTACTTACTCAACGATAGGGAGTGGCACGTGAGCAGTAGGATTGACAAGGGGCTCAAAGTTCTGCAACTCATCGTCCAATTTATAGTTAAAGTAAGGAACGCAAGCTGGTTTGGCTCCGTAAGATGTCCAACAAATTGGATGTTTGGTTTCTTTCTGGATCACCTGGAGCAAAAAAAAAAGAACATTCAAAATTTTCATGAGATTTTCAAATAGTTTTTCATATTGTGATTCCGGCCACAGTTTATGTCGTATACATACAGTTGCGAAACTCTAAAAATGAGGAGGCGACGGTGACGATCCTAGCGGTTACATCGCTAATTAAAATATAATTTTATCAAAGAAACTTCTAATTAATAGCTCCTAAAGCAATTTCATTAATTTTGATTTATTTTATAGTAAAATTAGTGCCTATAATCGTTATAGAACGATTAAAAAGAGTTGGTTGTACCATTCCGGCCACTCAGATCTTTCTCGTCGCGACTCGCTATTTTTCAACATTAAGTTTCGCAACTTCATGCATATGCTCGTCCTTAAAACGAATTTTATTACAATGCGAGGTTTGCACCAAAAAAAAAACAAAAAAAAACAAAAAAAAAACAAAAAAAAAAAAACAAAAAAAAAAAAAAAATTGTTCATTTTAACAATTATAATGGTAAACGTGGGGCCCTCAAAATGGTTTTTTTTATTTAAAGAAATGTATGGTGTATAAAAAGACTATTGCTGTTAAACTGACAACACAGATTGTTAGACCAACAAAGTGTTTGTGAATTTCTCAAACATTTTGTCGATTTAACAACATAAGTATGTTGTCTGTTTAACAACAATATTTCGTTGATTTTTACCATCGGAGCTGCTAAATCAACAGACCCCCCTCCCCCGTGCGGGTGAATATTTTTACTGGAACCAACGGTTGTGCATTTTATTATCTCGACCGAACTGTTTGCTCGGCAACGATCAAAGATTACGCATACTCCAGATATGGCACTAGCTAAAATCTTGTTGAGCGCCTTCATTGCTAAAACACATACACTGGCCCACGGTTTGTTTACGTTTCGGCAAGCGAGAGACGTGCGGGCGGGGTGGGGCCAGTTGACTGGCCCACGAGCCCCACCCCGCCCGCACATCTCTCGCTTGCCAAAACGTAAACAAACCGTGGGCCAATGTATGTGTTTTAGCTCGGTTTTAGAAATGAAGGCGCTCAACGAAATTTAACATCGGCAAGATAGCTAGTGCCATATCTGGAGTATAAGTATTCTTGGGAACGATGAATGAGTATTGGCAACGATGGAAACTAGTGGCGTAGCCTAAAATTTGGCAACGTTGCAGTTTGTCCATTTGAACCCATGAAAAAGATCGAACTGTTAGGTGTTCGGTTAACACTTTCGCATTTGACCTTTTACATGGGTTCAAATGGACACCATTCATTGTTGCCAAATTTCACGCTACGCCACAAGTTTTCTTCGATGACCAAAAATATTGAATATTATAGTATTTTCCTGGGTTGCAGTCACACTGTTGCAACATTAGCGTCATCCTGCATCTGTAAAGCTGAATTTTCCCTATCTTAGAAAAGGACAGATACAGGGGCTGAAGTCACATGACAGCCCCTATATCCATCCTTTTCTAACAAATGCATTTAAATGGGCTTTAAGAGAGAGAGAGAGAGAGAGAGAGAGAGAGAGAGAGAGAGAGAGAGAGAGAGAGAGAGAGAGAGAGAGAGAGAGAGAGAGAGAGAGAGAGAGAAGAGAGAGAGAGAGAGAGAGAGAGAGAGAGAGAGAGAGAGAGAGAGAGAGAGAGAGAGAGAGAGAGAGAGAGAGAGAGAGAGAGAGAGAGAGAGAGAGAGAGAGAGAGAGAGTGAGAGTGAGAGGGGGCGAGAGAGAGAGGGGGAGAGAGAGAGAGAGAGAGAGAGAGAGAGAGAGAGAGAGAGAGAGTGAGAGTGGAGGGGGCGAGAGAGAGAGGGGGAGAGAGAGAGAGAGAGAGAGAGACCCAGTTAACACGGGAATATTTTAAAAATATTTTCGAAATCATTTCTGCAAAATATTTTGGATATATTTTTATAGCATTTTGAAAATGTTTCTAAAAAAGGTTACGTTCCTGCAGGAATATTTTAAAAGCATTTTTAGAACCTTTTTAAAATATTTTCATTACTTTTTCAAATTTTTTTAATTTTTTTTTTCTTTTCTTTTTAAGTTTTTTTTACCTTTATTTTAAAACTTTGTCAAAGTCTTGTTATCTTTTTTTCAGAACCTTTTCAAAACCTTTTTTAAAATATTCTACCATGAAAATCTTGTCATAATGTTGTCATGCACATAATTTCAAATGTATTTAGAAAAGATTTCTGATAAAGATTTTCAAATAATTTTTAAATAATTTATAGAAGGTTCTCTATAAAATATTTTAAACGTATTTACAAGTTAACTGTTTTGTTCTGTTTTAGCTATATTTCCAAGCCGATATTTCTTGGACAAGGTTTTAAAAATATTTTAAAAAATATTTAAAAATCATTATTCCAAAAGATCGAATCTGGCAAGGTTTTAAAAATATTACTGCTTAACTGGGAGAGAGAGAGAGAGAGAGAGAGAGAGAGAGAGAGAGAGAGAGAGAGAGAGAGAGAGAGAGAGGGGAGGGGGGGAGAGAGACAGAGAGAAAGGCATTATCCTGGCTACGGCTATACCGACAAGGTATCCTAGGCATTTCGCCTTCTAAATAAAAGTTAAGTCGAAAAAGCCCTACTTATGTTAGAATCAAAAAAACGACCCACGAAAGCCTCTTAATGCACATACTCGGATGAGTGGTCAATTTTCCCACTGCGTACAAATGTTTCTGCACGAAATAATACTAACCTCAACGTAAACAGTTTTGGTTGGCTTTATGCTCCAGTTTGGGAAGAGAGCCGCTTTTGGAGGTAAAGGTGGAAACCCCGGTAATGTGAAGGGAAACGGCCGGAAGTTGTAGCCTGGATTTTCCAACACTTCCGGTCTCCTCTCGGTTCGTTCAAAATAATGCTCCAAGTTCTCCGTGTTGACGCGACTAGGATCTTCTATCCCACTATAGAGAGGTGGACTGGAATTTAAAGATGAAGCTGTGACGGCCTTGGCTTCGCGGTCAACGTCATTTGTCCCGTTCAATAGAGGATGGTTGGACTGTATAGATGAGGCTGTGACCGTCGTGATCAGGAAAATTGAGAGGATTGAGTCTGGACTCATCATTGCGTCTGAAAGAAAGAAAGAAAGAAAGAAAGAAAGAAAGAAAGAAAGAAAGAAAGAAATAAATAAAGACAAAAGCGACTACGCGTAATTAGGCTTTCAGAAAAGAGGCGGGGGCTTTTTGAATAGTGATGACTTTTTTTTTGCTGTTTCACAAATAAAAAAAAAATAAGTAAATAAAAATAAAAAAAAAAAAAATCAGTAAAATGAAGCAAATGCAACTTTTACCAGTCACTTTTCGTAAAATTTACTGTGCATGTAGCTAATTTTACGTTTAGGATAGAAAATTTCGCATAAGTTTGATTAATTTTACAATTTTGATTGTAAATTTTCGCAATTGATTTCTAAATTTTACAATCCGAAACATTGTGACTTTGGCAATTAGTATAGCTGTCACGCCATGACAGCCATGTAAAATAGCAAAAGTCACAAAGTTTTGGATTGTAAAAATTGACAATTTCAATCGAAACACTTACAATCCAAATTGAAAAATTATTAAAACTTAAGCAAAATTGGTAATTTAAATAGTAAAATTAGCAATTAGTTCAATTGGTTTTACCAAAAATAACTGGTAAAATTAGCATTTGTTTCAATTTACTGATTTTACTTATCTTAATGCTTTTATGGTAATTTCATTTGTTTCCGTGATACTTGAAATCTTAAGACTCAGAGAGCTGCGGGTAGGTACAAAGAAATTACAGGTCATAGGATGTTGATCTATATAAATAGACAGTAAATTCTTAAATGCTCCGAGGAAATAACCGGGATCTTTTAATTGAATCCATTGTTTCCGCTACTGTTTTCAACGGAAAAAAAGTGGGGGCTTTTGGGACTTGAAAAAAATGAGGGGGCTTCAGCCTCCCCCCCCCAGCCCCATACACACTACGCCCATGGATATGAATGAATAGATAAATAAATAAAGGATAAAGTGAATTAGCAGAAGAACCGGAGGCAAAGGGCTTGAAACAAGTTATTAGTCTGCTGCGGAAACTTTTGCTGCAGCGTTATAGACGGTCGCTTTGCAGGTAAAATCACGTGAAAATCAATTTTTTAGTGTCGAAAAATTTCAAAATCCACCCACCAACTCAATAAATGGGTTTAAAGATTTCAAAGATAGGGATCGAGTGGTTGGGGGAGACCTTCTTAATTGGAGCTTTCCTTACGATAAAACACTTTTCTCAACATGGAAAGTTATTGTGATCAAATGGGATTCCTCCGGTGGTGGCTCGTGCAATTTGGCAACATTGCTTTTCCTCCATTTAAACGAATGTAAAACAATCGATTCTCAAGGAGGCTTTCAGCCATTCGACTGTTTTACACACGTTTAAATGAACAAATTGCATGGTTGCCAAATCGCCTCCTCCGTTGTCACCTGATCAGTGATCATTCCACCACTATATCTTTGAAACATTATCGATGCTTCCTTGCATAAGACATTCAACCGATTTTACAGAAGAATCTACCCTACAGCAAAAAATTGAAAGAGACCCATCATTGCTGCGACAAAACAAAAACAAAACAAAACAAAACAATAAATTATGGAGGTCATTTTGCTGAGTTAAAAGCCGATAAATTGGTTGTAAGACTTTTCGTCCTGTTTTTTTTCGTTCACTCCATTTTTTGTCCTTTTCATTCGTCCTATGAAAGTTGGTCAGTTGATAAATCGTCCAATTTAATTTCGTCCTGTAGAACAATGGGGCTCTTGCAAAATTTTGCTGTGAGCATATGAATAGTCCATTCTGATGTAAAAACCAGCAAAAATCACGAAAAGCACAATAAGAGCGTCTAAAATTCAATAAGAAACTCACTTAACTGCTATAACGGCTAGTTTGTAATGGCGGTTCAATGCAGGCATCCTGGAAGATTCCTGTCTATTATGTCACTATTTCTACGGAAACACAGAGGTATGTCTCAATTTAGATGGGAATCTCCCATGATACCAGCATCTCTCCGCCATTAAGTCCAATTCTGTAAGTGAATTTTGTGATTTTTTGGTAGACTCATCGTCACTTTTACAGGTTTTGATGCAAGGAACGACTGTTCAATCCCGTATAGCAAAAGTTTGCAAGAGCCCCATTGGTCCTTTCATTATTTTCGTCCTCGACTGTAAAGTCCATGAGTTTTTAGTCCCATTAGCTTTTGGTCCAGAGTATGTCTTTGTCCCGTAATTTTATTCCAATTTTTCTTTTGTCCTTATGTAAAATAAAATGAAGAAGTAGAATTTCACCGAAAACAAATTACAATTTTATTTCTATTAGGTGACCTCGAGAAATTCAGAGTTTAAGTCAGACTATATTTTTCTGGAAATCTAGTACCTAATCTTGCAAAATTTTGAAATTGTTTCTTTCCAAAAGAGTTGCTGAGATGCTGAGAAAGATTTTTGCTAAATTGAATAAAATGCGGCAAAATCCAATAGAATACGTCTTCTGGTTTTAATACTCATAAATATTACCTGTAAACCAACAAAAACGAACAAAAATGTGCGTTAGAAGAAGAAAACTTTTTATGAGGACAAAAAAATTGGACAAAAGACATACTCTGGACCTAAAAATAATTGGACTAAAAACTCACGGACGTCACAGTCGATGACAAAAATAATGAATGGACCACTTGTTCTACAGGATGAAAATTTATGGGACGAATAATCAAGGACTAAATGTCACGGACGAAAAAAAAAGTAGACATAAATAACAGGACGAAAAGTCTTGTATCCGATAAATTAAGAACTGAAGTGAGATGTTTTTGGAAGAAGTACCAATAAAAAATAAAGTGATCTCTTTCCCACGCATCAACGTTTTGGTTACGGTGGACTCCTTCGGAAGGGCGCACCTTATGCTTTATATGGACCCTTCATTGCAAATAGGTACAGAAGGATGGCTGGTGATACATCATTCGGAAGGTTCAAGTAGCAGATTTCAGCACCATAGTGAATCAGTCAACTTATTGTGCACTCATTCAAATCACGGGGGTCGATAACTATTCCTACTCTGATGTACGCGTTTTTGCGTACAACATCAATTGAAGGCGCTCCTACCGAACATTCCCACAGAATGGTTCGTTGAGTGCCAACGAACTAGTGGCGTAGCCTGCGATTTGACAACGTTGCAGTTCGTCCATTTAAACCCATGAAAAAGATCGAGTGTTCGGTGAACATCTTCAAATTCGACCAAATCATTGGTTTAAATGGACAAACTACAACGTTGCCAAATGGCACGCTACGCAACTGTGAAGAGCCATTATGTGGGAATGTTTCTTCATTCAACGAGACTTCAGAGGGGTCTTTCTTTAGAAGCAAGATTAAAAGACCGGTGCATAGCTATATACGTCTTAAAATACGAAAAACAATGGTGCAAATCGCAAGTCAAACCGACACTTCAATCAACAGTTATGACTAATGGAGCTGTTGCTAACTTTTGCTACAGTCTTATATTAATATTTGTACTTATGTTAGTTGATTCAGAGTGTCTGCAAAAATTATAAAAGGACCAAATGAGTTAAAAGATAAGTTTTAAGTCAAAAGTAAATTTTATATAAAAAGATTATAAAAGAAAAGTAATATTAAAAATTTAAAACTTAAAAATCTGTTATAATAAATCCAGCATAATAGATATTTAATTGAGAAGTTTTAAAACATCACAAAATCCACTCCCAAACTCATAAAATGCTTTCAAACGCGAGATAATAATGGCGGTGATAGCCGCCATTCATTAGGTTTCCCTATCTCATTCACCTTCATCTTCACGAAATTTTCTCGCGACACCGCAAAAGAAGAAGAATCATATGATTTTCATAATGGGCGGCTATCACCTCTGTGACAATCTCGCGTTTGAAAGCAATTCATGAGTTTGGAAGCGGATCTCGTGATTTTTTAGTGAGCTTATCGTTATTTTTGTAGGGTCTTGTATCCGATAATAATTGAATCCGAATAAGTTTGTTGCAAAAGTTTGCAACAGCTCCATTAGATTTTCAGGATAGTTTGAATTTCTTATTAAAGTGCACCCTTAAATTCCCATCGGCCACAAATATGAATTAAAGAGCCTGCGGTTTGAGCCATTTTTATTTCTCAAGACCTGTTTATTTTTTTGGTTTAATTTCGGTGCTGAGGATTTAAATTGGATTTTTTTTTTTTTTTTTTTTTTAAATATTGCGGTCGAAAATGGCTGTGATTTAAGCCGAAACTTCTTCGCCAAGTTTGTATCACAAATTTTATACCGCAAATCAAAAATTTGGAAAAAAAGAAGTATCTATTGACATCATATGAAAATAAAACAATTGAGAAAGATTTTTAGTAGCTTGCATTTTTTCGATTTTTTGCGTTTTAAGCTGTACAATAATTGCTGCGCAACATAGAAAAGTCAGTGACATAGCAACATAGAAAATTAATTGTGTAGTGTGCAACTGGCCGCCACTCCGCTGCTTCTTCGGGCCGCCCCGCCCGTCATAGGAAAAGCGCTGAATTTTCCTTATTGGGCTGCAATTACAATTATCTCGCTTAAAACACGTCGAATTGAAAACTTGTATTTTACCAAAAATCTTTCTAAAAGTTTTTTCCATCCGATGTCAGTAATTATTTTCCAAATGTTCACTCCGCAACGTAAAATCTGTGCTTGTAAAGGCACGAGATTGCCTGAAAAGTAGGCAAACTTAATCTCTGAATTTCTCGAGGTCATTAATGAATTCTGCACGTGAAAATACCTAGAAACACACATTTTTTAACGTTTGGTGCACAATGTGGTCGCTATTCTAAAAAAGAAAAAAAACACACATTTTTTAAAACTTTGGGGACTGTAGCTCAAAAGGGGGACATTTTCGGACCCATGTTCATAGGATAAAAAAAAAATCTTATTTTGACCATAAATATGTGCTTCGGAAATTTAGCACAAGAGTTTTATAACACCCTGTAGATATGAGGCGTGAAAATTTAAAATGATGTAAGTGCCACCTCGAAAATGACACAATATTCAGATAAATTCGGTCTAAAATGCAGGTTTTTGAAAAAAAAAAAATTCTATCCGGACCAGTTGATGAAGATGTGTACCATGCTATTCCTCACCGCAAGTTTTGTCCCTTAAACTCGCATTGAAGCCTAAACACGAGAATATTTCAAGTGCCAGTACCTGTTTCATTCAGAATGTTGTAGGTGCCATGCACCTGTCGCGTCACCTGTCAGATGTTTCAAAATACGCTAAAATGTTCCTAACATTTTCGGGAAAAAATTCTGGGGAAAGCAATCTTTCGTTTTTAAGTCACTGAATTCAAATTTCACCGTGAAAATTTTCCGCTAAAGCTGCCATTTTGAAAATATAACAGAAATTCGGACCAACATTTGATTTTGCTGAGAACATGGTGGCAAATTTCGGGGACATTTTTCTCAGAATGACTGCTTGTTGATTCAAGAATCAATTGTTGCCCACATTGGCAACGCTGTTATCAGCTGTGAATAAACTAAGCCTTATAATTTTTCCTTTCTCATTCAAGAGTTGATATATCGTGAAAGCAAGTTGTAAAAACTCAATAAATTGGTTCTTTTTCTATATGTTTTTCTTATTTCAATATAAGAAAAACATGCTTGTGCTTTTGGGGCGTTGAAACCGATTATGACCATGGCGAACCAGAATTTCAGCCGCAAAAGCGTTATTCTGAAAAAATAGCAGAAGAAATTTCGATTTCGCTGAAAACATGCAGGCAAATTTCGGAGACATTTTTCTGAGAGGAGGGCTCTATTTTTTTTTTGGCTGAAACCAATAATTATCATGGCAAACTGGAATTTTAGTCAAAATAACAGTCATTTTGAAAAAAATTCTGAAAATCAGGTGAAAATTTGATTTTCAAGGGAGCAATGCCGTCAAACTTTGAGGAGTTATCCTGAGAGTGAAACTGTATGTTTGAATCCAAATGTGACCTTGATGAACCGAAATTCTTGGCGCAAAAGCTACCGTTTTCCAAAATTAGCTGGGAATCAAGTAGTTTAATTTATGGCATTTAATTTGTCTTGAACAAGCTCTAGTGGAGCGTTTTTTGCGTTCTTGCACTGAGAAACATTTCCTGTTGCCATAACCGGACGCCTGGTTAATGCTTACTTGACCGGAAATCCTGTTATTTTATAAAAATAATTCCTGTTACTTCAACCGTTGGAATAACAGTAATTCCTGTTGAAACAACAGGAAAGCCGGTTAAGTATAAGTTTTAAACAGACGTCAGGTTGAATTAATTGTTTAATTGAATTAATAACATTGTTTATTCTCCATTTTAACTTATGAAAAACAATCGATCTTCAGGAGGTGCTATTGCACTCCAAACTATCGATACATTTGCATTGGTTTAAATGGCCAATAAGCATGGTTGCCAGATTGGACACGCTTCCACTGGGTAAAATAGGCGACGGGTACCTACCGGTGCAAATTTTAGGGGTGCCGGCTACTGGGGTGTTTACCTTAACTGCGAGTCAATAGTTCAATTCAGTCTTATTTTTTCAGAGAAGGGGGGGGGATGGGCTGGACTGAATCCTGAGAAAAGGTCTTAGCAGGATAATTATTATATAAGCTCTAAAAATACAAAGAAATCGGCACTTGGAGCACTGGAGCAGAGCTGCCGTTTTGCGGATAATTAATGACATTTTACAATTCACGAATGAATTCACCGGTTGAGAAAAGATTACAACTCTCAGTTCAGTGTATGACTGTAATGGATGAAAATACACGCATCTATCATCTTTTCTCAACCGGCGCCGCGGTGGAGCGGTCGATGACTTTAAAAAACTTGCGGATATTTTAATACTGAAACGGCGATTGCACTGAAAAAAGATTACAGTTACGAGTATTTTAGTGCAGTACAGCCATACACTGAAGCGAACTCTGTAATCTTTTCTCATCCGGTAAAATCATCGGTGAATTGAAAAATGTCATTAATTATACGCAAAACGGCAGCCCTGAAGTGGAGTCCTATCTACTTTCTTTATCTTAATGCATCGAAAATCGACATATGTATATCTTACTATAGTAGTTTTATAATCTGATATCTCTGAGACGAAGACAATGCCGTTGGCTCCTTGTCTTGTAAATTAACTATAGACTTTTAGATAATTTAACGGATTTTCGATGTAGACTCTATTTTGATAGCGATTCTTAATTTTATTCGTAGACTACACAAGTTATTCTTTTTAAAGATAATATCACGATATCTACCTCTGGTGCCTTCATTACGGTATCAATTTAATCTTAAGAGTAGGAGATAATGAAAAAATATTAATGTATCATCACAAAATGTAGGAATCAGTCGCAATCATGTGAAAGATGGAAGTGTGGCGTAAATAGGAAAATAGGATGTTTTGCGTTACGTGCTAACTCTGTTTCTCCCAAACGGAGAAACGTACGTTATGAGAGAAATAACTTTTTTAAAAACAAGGACACGTTTACTTGTGACAGTTTTCCTTGCGCTAAGTAAAGTTATTCTGTTGCGTGAAGGAGAATCACTATCACACTAAGGAATCTTTTACTTGCGTATCAGCAGACATTTTCCTTGGGTTAAAGGAATTCGTACCCTTAGTCAATATTTCATTATTTCACCGTGCAGTTTTTTTTTTTTTTTTTTTTTTTTTTTTTTTTTACACAAACGAAATACTTCTTGGATTTTAAAAAGAATTGTCTCTCAGTGTATAAAAAAAAGGGGGAAGGTTACTGAATTAGAGGAAAATGGACCTGAAATTTTGATAGAAAATATTTTCTACATCCAAAAATTGATTTTTAGAGGTTTTTTGGAGGGCATTAGGTGTCTCTCAAAATTGAAGAAGTCAGTGGATATGAAGGGGTCGAAATCCGGCCCTATAAAATCCTGTGGTCATAATTTTCAAAAATTCATTACTCCCATAAAAAAAGTCAGAATTTAATAGAAGTGGGTGTCTAAAATACTCCAAAAAGCAAGCTCTTTTCAGAAAAAAAATACAATATCAACAACAATTTAGTCAAAACTTGGTTTAAGAGCCCCCAAACATTTTTAACGTCCCCCCCGGGGGGGGGGGGGAGAGAGGCTACCTGGAAAATTCTCTTTCTCTGAATCAGAACTTCAGCTTAGTAACGGGGAACTTTGGAGCATTGCCAATTTGTTTCGTAGAGAAAGTTGGGAATCGCAAGTTTGACTTATGTTTTGATCTTCGATTAAGAGCAGACCCGTGGTTAAAAATATTTGCCCATTCTAACACATAAGTTAGAAAAGTTATTTGCCGTAAATAAGGAAGAATTGAGCTGCTATAACCATAAATAATATGGAATTTTCACAAATTTATTGATTGAACCGGTTTCTAGCCTACTCATGACCTAAAAATTTACTAAACCTAAAAAGCCCAATAAAAGCATGGAAACTCTAATGAAAGGCACAAAAGCAGGCCTAGTTATATGTACAGTTCTTGTCCAAAAACCGTGAAAATTGGCATGAATGTCCGTTCTATCAATTTCTTGACCGTATTGACGTCCAAAAATTCAATGCAGTTAAAAAAAGACACAGAAAAAAAAAATTAGTTTTACGCATAAAAAAAAATCTGGCCTTGGGTCTGTTTTGACCCCCCCCCCCCATTAGGACTCACAGGGGATAAAAGGACTAATATACATTTTTACGTTACTTACCAGTGATGAAAATAATCTAAGCGCTCCTTTCTCGGAGGGAAACTATACTCAAACAAGAATGCGAGTCATCAAATGATCAAACACATCACCATTTTTCCGGCAGAGCCGTAGCACAAATCACAAAAAAACAAAGTTCGAAAGTTTAAATTGGATTATAGAGAAACAAATTAAAATTAAAGCCGGGCCGATTTAAAAGTTGAAGCAATTGAGACGATTTTCGCGAGTGAAAAAAAGTGCATGTATATAGCTCCGGCGCCCACCAAAAGCAAGTCACGCACTGGCGAAAAGTATGGTGCGACAGAACGACCCTTATTAGAGAATTATGTTAACCCGTTGATTTCAGGTATTCCCGTATTTTGCAGAATAACGGACAACGGACAGACAGAAGTCATTGTATTGTATTACGCATCAATTGAGGAGTCTAGACGGAAGAAGAGGAGGGGGAGGAGGAGAAGGAATTTGGAGGGTGTCTATAGTCTTGTTTCAGAGCGACGTTGTCGAATTTATCAGTTCACGAAAAATATCGCTCTTCAAAAGGGTGTATTATTTTAACCCATATTACGTAAGCGAAAGATGCCAGAAGCAGTGGGGTGCAATCTGGTAACGGTGCATTTCTTCTATTTAAACTCATGTGAAATATCGATTCAAACGTGTGCTCCTTGCAATTTGCACCCCCAATAGTTCTACATTTTTCATGGGCTTAGCTTGATTAAATGTAGCGCTGTCAGATTGCAAGAAACGCAACTGGCTCCTTAAGTCAATAATTATACTTTAATGAAGTCATTATATACTTTGATATAACCGCACCAGAAGCACATCACATATAAATTTATCTGCGTTCCATGTTAACCATTTAAACCTATTAAAAAGATCGATTAAAAAGATTAAAAAGATTAATTAGGTGTCTGGTCAGTCCGGTGAATACCCTAAAATCTGACCTTTTATATGAGATTCAATGAGCCAAAACCAACGTTGCCAAATTGCACGCTTTGCCTATGAGACGAGGCCGAGGCTTTCAAAATTATTATCTAGTTTAAGATAACTTTCCGATCTCCTCATTAAATTATGCCACTTTTTACCGATTCTTCGATTTAAATCGAACGCGATATAGCTCTTTGGTTGCTAATACCAGCAGTAGATACTAGATATTCACAACCCTACTATATGTAAGCAAGTGTAAGAGCAGTATCGACTCGTGCAATTCGGCAACCATATTCTGCTTCTATTTGATTCAATGTAAAATAATCGATTTGATAGTAAGACAGTGATTCACCAACAACCGATCGTTGTCCATAGATTCGAATGAGGAGAAAACATTGTTGCCAAGCAGGTGCAATGTTGGATTGAAGTATGAATGATAGGGAGAAATTATCTTGAAAAGAAATACTAGAATAAGGAAATACTACATAGAAGTACCAAAAACTAGAGTTTCTTGTTTCATCAAAGACTCTAAAATACATCAAAAACTGATTTTGATCAGAAAATCGAATAATTGATTAAGAATAAATCTCGACCGTTCGTAAGAAGAGGAAGAAAAAAATGCAGGAATGTCAAAAACTCGACATACTGTAAAAGCAAGCATTCCAGGAAGAGAACTTTTGAACCATGGAGTAAACAAGAGTCGTAATTGCATTGAGAGCTAGCATGGTCAATGCTGATAAGAGTCGGCTTCTGATTGGCTGGAAATGGAGGGAAATGCGTGGGTCCAAACTTTTTTTGGCCTTATGGAAACTAACACTGGGTTTTCGTTCCGGGCCGTTTATCTCGAAAACTGTGCAAAACTGACCCGTAGAAATTATTACCAGTCGATTTTGCAGAATTTTCTCAACAAATTGATATTATCAAGTAGAAAACTGAACTTCAAACCTTGAACTTCCGAATCGAAGCGGTGATCATCTCGACAATCTGTACGGACTGAACTATATATGTCTTGTTCGGTGCTTGAGCAGAAGGAAAAAGCTAAAGAGATATGACCACAGACCCTGAAATAAAAGGTCTGCGAAAGATTAAGTTGGAGGGTGCTTATAGAATGGACTGATCGGTGTTGCCAGTTTATATGGCTTTTCCCTTACTGATTGTTTTTCTGGAGGAGAAGCATTCAACTTCGCAACGTTGTATTTTTATTCCATTCAAAATTCATCCAAAAAGTTGGATGGGGCAATCATTGCAAGGGTCTGATTTTTTTTTTTTTTTTTTTTTTTTTTTTTTTTTTTTTTTTTTTTAAGAAAGCAAATGAAAGAACTCAAAGGAGCTGAAAACAAGGATGCCTTCGATTTCTACTTCGGTTTCATAATTCCGGAGATGCAATTTCGGCCCAAAATACATTGTTTTGGGAAATCTGCGCTGTGACGTCACAACACGCAAGCTTTTTTGCAACTTTACACGAGTGTATCTCCGAAACCGGGATGCAGAGGAAAAACCAGAGCGCACCTTGTTCTGAGTACTAATCAAGTGCTTTCATTTTCTTTGTAAAAAACACCAAATTTCAGATCCTTGCAGCCGAAGCAGTTGCCAGCAGCCCCATTCGATGGTGTTCATCAAACACCAAACACTTCAATTTTTATCATAGATTTGATAGGACATTTTTAACTATGTAGCTTACTTAATTGGATAAAAGTATGCAACCAGTAGCAGTGGTGGCTCGTGCGATTTGGCAGCAATGGATTCTCTCCATTTAAAACTGGACAAATAAATGATTAAAATAGGAACCAGGCCATTTTAATCATATATATATTTGTACTGTGTTTTTGACCATTTTAGTTTGTAACTGTTCATATTTAAAACTGCGTAAAATAATCGATTATTTGGTGAGGCGTCTTGCCTTACCAACAATCGATCTTTTGGCAAAGATTTAAATGGCAAAAGAGGTCAGTTGCCAGATTGCACGAGCTGCCGCTGACCAGTAGTGGTGTAGCCACTGTTGCCTGCAATCTATCAACTCTTCATTTGATCCATGCACATAAAGGTCGTGTCCAAGAGTATGTTCACCGTATAAAATAATAAGTCGATCGATTTTCTGAGTTTAAAAGGTTAGAATGATTAGTTGCTAGATTGAACACTACACTCCACGGAATGCGAAGTTGCCAGAGTTCTCGCTACTTTATGAAATGCAGCGTTGCCATCGACGCTGGTACTATGGCATTCAAAAGAAAGTATCCCGATAGAAATTTTCATTATTTCATTTCTCGATCAATTTGATAAATTTTACGGATTTAAGGTGTTTCAGAGTCTCACAGTATTGGCACTTGTGACATTATGCCTCAAAAAATTTAAAACGACGGGAAATCAAAGAAAAATGCATCAAGAACAATGTCGATGGGAGGACTTTCTTTTGAAAGGCATAGTACATCACTGCTCCAAGGCTTCAAAATTGTCATTACGCTGAAGCAAGAGAAGAGGGTGTGCCGAAAGAGGCAGACCTGCAGCCATGGGAAAAACGACTATAGATACGGAAGGTTGAGGGCTGAGGGGATGAGGAGAGAGAGAGAGAGAGAGAGAGAGAGAGAGAGAGAGAGAGAGAGAGAGAGAGAGAGAGAGAGAGAGAGAGAGAGAGAGAGAGAGAGAGAGAGAGAGGGAGGGGGAGGGAGGGAGGGAGGGAGGGAGGGAGAGAGAGGAGGGAGGGAGGAAGGGAGGGCGAGAGAGAGAGAGAGAGAGAGGGCGAGAGAGAGAGAGAGAGAGAGAGAGAGAGAGAGAGAGAGAGAAAGAGAGAGAGAGAGAGAGAGGAGAGGGAGGGAGGGAGGGAGGGAGAGAGAGAGAGAGAGAGAGAGAGAGAGAGAGAGAGAGAGAGAGAGAGAGAGAAATGTGGTTACGGCAGGTCCGGAACGAGGACCGAGGACGTGTTTAAAGTGTCGCGGGTGGCTGCATGGCACGGCGTGGGAGCGGGGGCGGGGGGACTACTAGATGGCTGGGCCTGAGCGCGAAGCTTCGCTAATCATTCGATTTGCATATTTATGGTGCTGACGGCGGCGCGTCGCAGCGACAAAATATCAAATAAAACCAATAAAACAGGGCTCGAAAACACAAGACTGCGCGAATTATTGTGACTTGGAGCAGAGAGTTATATACGAAGAAGGATGCGGTGACCGCAGATGTTATGGCTGGGTGCTGTGAAGGGGGCGTCGGGAGGGGTCGTGTAACGTCTAAATTGGTGGAAAAAAGCGGCCTTTTTAGCCTAATTATGAGCATATAAACTTGTGCAGTTTAACAAAAGCTATCCTTTTTATGCCTCTCGAAGTTTTCATCATAAATATTACTTTCTCTTTTCCTGCAACGCAACGGCCCCTTTCCTTCACTTGTGTCTCTCCGACAGTATTTCCTTCTCTCCCTCTCTCTCTTCCCCCACTCTTCCCCCCCTCTCTCTCTCTCTCTCTCTCTCTCTCTCTCTCTCTCTCTCTCTCTCTCTCTCTCTCTCTCTCTCTCGCTCCCTTTGCGTCCCAGGTCATTCATTAACTTCAACAACTTTGTAGACGCTACTCCTCGCTAGTCGCGGCGCGCGGCGGTCCAGATTCCCGCTGGTCTAATTGCAAGCCTTATCAGCTCGCTTCAGTGCCGCGCGTATTATAAACTTCCACTTTTAGCACTTCCATAGTTTCCGCGATATTTTTTGTTCTTACTCAATCATTTTCCATCGTTTCCGCTTTCCCTACCCTCCCCTCCCCTCCCATCCTCGTCTCTCCTCTCCTCTCTTCTCCTTTTCTTTTCTCTCCTCTCCTCTCCTCTCCTCTCCTCTCCTCTCCTCTCCTCTCCTCTCCTCTCCTCTCCTCTCCTTCCGTGACTTTATATTTTCCGTCAAATAATATTTCCTTATACTCAGCGCGTAAGTACTTGCGCTCATCGGGCCACCCCGCTCTCCGCACATTGTTCATCCTATCCTTGACGCACTTTCCCCTCCGACACTCCATGTACTCATTTTTTAGGCTACAAATGTTTTTTTTTTTCTCAATAAAATTCTTGTGACACAGTTTTCCGCGTTAATATGGAGCCATAGGTTTCTAAGTTCAATGTCTCCAACGTCGATGATGGTTTCTGAACTGTGTCTAGTTATGTTTAACTATCGAAGCGCAGTGCACGCCTTTGTCATACGATCCGCCCGGCTCTCTATCATATACGAGTCAGATCCATCTTGCTTGGGACTTTCCGATTCAGCTGAAAATTGAGTGCAGGGACTTCTTCGACTGCGATAGTACTTATTTTACGATGCAAATTGTGAGAACTTAAATGTTACATCAGAGAAGTGCAACGAGCCCATCTTAAATTTCCGACTTCCTATGATGCACTGGCCGCGCGAGCTTCGAGAGCGAGAATAAGTGTTGGATTTTTAAAATCTCTATCAAATTTGACAACAAGATCGGTCGCCGAACCCTCACAAAATGTCAAGCGCTTTCAAATCCTGTTAACTTAACAAAAAAACATTTGTTGATCCAGTAACTTTCAATTTTTGTTAAATCAAGAAATTTTGAAATGTTGCTCTAACAATTGATTTTTTGTTTTTTTGTTTTTTAGGATGACGCCTCTATTCCTATTTTTTTCTACGGAACATGCATTCAAAAAGCCAAAGAGAGAGGAAGGACAAATTTCTGGCTACGATTTCTGCTACTAAGCATGCATCCACCGTCCAATTGTATAACTCTCTTGAGCTGAATCCAATGTTTCTTGAGCCAGAAATGACTGAAAGTGCTTTATCATGGGGTGGATTTGTTTTTGTTTCGTTTCTTTCCCTTGCTTGCAGTGTTGCCATTTTCGGATAATTTTTCTAATTTTCTCATTTGACTGTATATAGAACAGTTAAAAATGTATACGAAAATCTAGCAACAAAGCTTGCTTTATATACAGCGACGCGCGTGGTGGCACAATGACGCAGAGCTGCCGTTATGAGAACATTAAATAGTATTTTCCAATTCACTGATGACTCCATCACCAGTTGACTAAAAGATTACACGCACTTCAGTTCAGTATATGACTGTGATGCACGAAATTACTCCCGTCTGTAATCTTTTCTCAATTGGTAACATCACCGTCAAACCATCAAAATCTCCACACATTTTTTAAAGTCAGTGATGGCTCCACCGGTTAAGAAAAGATTACCGATCCGAGTATTTACCAGCATTACGGTCTTGCAATGCGCCGAGCTATGTAATCCTTCTATCAACCGGTGCGCGGTAGTCCGGTGGAACCAATGGGGCTGTTGCACACTTTTGCTACATGCGACTTAATAGTCGATTGATGTGTAAGAACTTCCAACAATAACAATGGCAGCACTAAAAACTTCCAAAATCCACTCCTAAACTCAATAAACGCTTTTATTTGCGCGAGTGTAATGGTGGCTTAGGGCAGTAATAATGGGAGATTCCTATCTTAATTTCGCCACTCTCTCTAAGTTAACAAGGATGATTCACAGAGTATAATCAGTCATCAGAGTAGTGATCCACATCCGATGAATGGTACCGTGACATCTAGTGACACCGGTGACAAATGAAAGTCGTCTCTCATTGATGGTCACATCTTGATGGAGTTACAGTATCGTTAGATTGGAATCTCCCATTATTACTGTCCTAAGCCACCATTACGCTCGCGCAAATGAAAGCGTTTATTGAGTATAGGAGATGGTTTTAGTGCTACCATCGTTATTTTTGGAGGTTTTTGCACCAGTATCGACTAATAAAGCGCTTACAGCAAAAGTGTGCAACAGCCGCATTGAAAAATGCTTCTGCACAGAAAAAACGGAAAAAACACTTTGGTAGCGCTGACAAAACCTTTGGTAGAAAAATGACCCAGCAAAAGACTTTAGTTGGGCCAATCAAATTTTTTATTCACCCAGCAAAATCTCTTTAGTTAAGCGTAAAGAACCTTTGGTTAGCTCAACTAAAGTCTTTTGCTGGGTCATTTTTCTACCAAAGGTTTTGTTAGCGCTTCCAAAGTGTTTTTTTCTGTTTTTTCTGTGTGTTATTCTACATCACACAAAACGGCAGCTTTGCAACGACGCGCTGCTGGCGCTGGCGGGTGGCATAGAAGAGAGTATATACCTATCTAGTAAATTCCCAAAACCACTTTTCCGGCGCATTATTTGCTTTTGCATGCCGCTTGGGTTTTTCCTTCGTTTGAATCAGAGTGCAATTATAAAATTAAATACTTCTAAAGCCTTTTCGGATAAATGTGCCTCCGAGGAATTAAACCCCCTCTTTAGTGCGACCGCAAGCTAGAACGCGAGCGAGTGTTCGCCAGTGGAGCACTTCTGGTCTAGACGACTCGCAATCTGAACTCACTTCTGAGTCTTGCTGACTGTATCTCTGTACTTCTGTATCTCTTTATTTGCGGCCGCGCACTCTTCAAAGTATCCTCTATCTTCTCGAATATTTTTTGTCAAGGTGGGCCTTTGAGATTTAGGCTCGTGCAACCGAGAGTTTCTTCTTTTTTTTTTTAAACAGAGCTTCTTGATTCTCCGGGTAATTATAATTTAGCACTATAATGGAGCTCCTCCAGGATTTTGCAGTAGGCAAATGGATTACTATCAGTTCTGATGAAAAATGCTGCGAAAATAACTATACCAATTTTTTATAGTTTATTTTTTTTTTTATATGATATTTTTTTTTTTTAATACATTTTTAAGAGCCCTTTTGTGCCTACTGTATATGACCCAACAGACAAAATAGAAGAGAGAAAAAGAAGACAAGGTGAAAAAGAGACAGGAATGGATTTACCATTACGCAGAATACGCAAGAAGATAAAAAATTGAGAGAAAAAGTAAATTACGAAAAAGAAGAAGCGTAAAAAAATAACAACTTTGCTGGAAAAAATAGTTTAACAATGAGTTTTCGCAACGTCGTTTTTTTTAAATAAAATTTTAGAGGGAGGACCCCCGAACCGCCCTTCTTTTTGGAGGACGTTCGTCGTTCCCCATAGGCATTCTATTCTTCTTCTAGGGTGCCTCAAACTACTAATGCAAGATTTTCGTAGGGCCTCAAGAGATGTAAATCCGCCCCTGAAAAGAGAAGAGTAACACCCATGTCCTTCCAAGTTGACTAGATTTATGAAGATTCGAATCGTAATCCGATAGAGACTCGATGATCGTATGTTTTGTGCCCTTTATGGGCTGTACCGTCCTTCATTTCGATAGAGTTCCAATAGAGATCCTCCGATGCCTACAATGACGATTAGCCGATTAGATAGCCCCTCTGCAACTGCAATTGATGTAAGTATAATATAACCTTTACCTCAACCGTTAGAATCATCGACGTACACTATGCACAGAGAAAAATTTCTGATTGAAATTTCGGAACGTAGGAAGAAATTGGGGTAAAAATAAGAAATTCCCTTTAAAATATTGATTCAACCAGAATTCTTATTGATCCAACGATTCTTTCTTGTTATTCTTCTGATCATCAGGACGTTCAATTGGACCAATGATAATTCTGGTTGAATCAATAAGAATTATTATTATTTTAAAGGGAATTTCTTTTTACCCCAATTTCTTCCTACACGGAAAAAAAAAACACGGTAAAAAATACCATAACCCGGTTTCAATTACCAGAAAACATGGTCGGTATGGAACACCGTAAACTGCGGTTTGTTTTACCGTGCTCCTCTGGTAGCTGACGCAGGTAACAAGCACCAGGGTTGCAGGGTCCCCTCTTCCGTGCGCTCCGATGAGGGTTACCACGGGCCTCGTAAAAATTACCGTGCTCCACGGAAGCCGATACTCCGGCCTCTGGAAGAGGGAATCGTGCTCCATGGAAGATCGGGACAGATTAAAATTACCGTGCTCCACGGACGAAAATCTACCCCTCGGTATCACGTTCGATTTATACTTTTACCTTTTTATTTTAAATAAACATTTCCATCGAATGACAAAAAGTAACTTTCCCGCTCTCCATTTGATTGACTCCACTTTTTGTGCCTCTCTTCAGGAATCAACCAAGGAGGAAAGATTTCAGAATTTGGAATGTGCCTGGTCCTGACTGGCCCGGGAATCGAACCCAGGTCACCGGGTTCGCAGTCTAGTGTCCTAGCCATTAGGCCACCGTTTCTGATTGTGGATGATCAGTCAATTTCGTAGGTTTTAAAGTATTATACATACTCCTCAAATTTGCCTACGATAATGCATTGCGAGTTTTCGTTTCAATAATTGGAGGGAAAATTATTAATTATTTGCTGGCAAATCGACTCCAATGATTTAAGTATTTGTCTCCATTCTCCGAATAGCGGCAAAAGTAACAATAGAGGAATATAGCTGTAAACAACTTGAAATGAGTCTGATTTTGAAAAAAAATGTTTCGGTTTGTCCCAAATGAAATACATACTTATTAAAATATAATAAATCATGTGTGTATAAAAGAAAAAAATAAAAATAAAAACCAAAGTCAATAAAAAATAGTAATAGTAAAGAATGCAGAAAATATTCATGGGTACCTGGTTTCTCATTGGATAAAACACTTGAATTGATAAAGAAGTCTTGCAATATTTTAACAAAAGATTGCTACGTTCTCATTATTTTTTACTTATAAACCAAGTTACATTCCTAATGAGTGTACCCGTTGTTCTTTTTATAAGTTAAACAATGTTGCTTCCTTCTCTTCAAGCATTTTAAATCAAAAATGTGGTAACTACACTGATTATCACAGGGATGAGCAATTTAAGTTCATTGAAGTAAATTTCTCTGAAAAGAAACAAGCAAAAATCAAGAAGATTTTTAACTGTCTGCATTTACACATTACAAATGGATTTAAAAATATACCTATATGGAAGTTCAAGAAAGAAGCTTGGCCTGCTGTCAGTTGTGCAAAATTTTAACTCTCATTTCCCATGCGCTCTGTAGCGCAGCGGTCAAATGTTTCTTAACATCATTGCGGATAAGCTTCAATCAACTCATTAATGACTTAAAACTGATATTAATGTGGGTAAAAATACTGTCAATACAGTTATATTTTGTATTTTAAATTTAATTGCTCCAGTCATTTTGATATTAGCACCACCGGTCCAGTTATTTAACGGTCAAGGTCAGTATAGTAGTCAAGCAAGGTGTAAACAAATCAAACTTTTCCATTTCAATTCTATGAAGTTCCAGCTGCATTGAATACAAGTAGCAGTCTTTCACACAGATTGTGATGCCAGCTTGAAGTCATCGATTGTTAGATTAAAGGTTAACTGCAATGATGAAGACAATTTGACCGGTGCGCTGCAGTGCACATGGGAACGGATAGCTTAAATCTTTCACAACAAATCACATTCCAAACTCCTTTCTTATGCTTGCATAGTTAAAAATCCATTTGATTGAGTATCAGTTCAACTAAAGTTAAACATGCTGTTTAATTATTTGCTTCTCTTTACCTACTTTAAGTGAATTCAATTTGCCGATCCTTGTGATAATTGGTAGCATGTCTTTGATTTATAACGCTTAAAGAGAGGCGAGCAATTTTTTTCATTTTTGATTGATCCAAAGGTACACTCAATTGGAATGTAATTGGATTTATAATTAAACAATAATGTGTGGTTTATTCCTACTGAATATGAGCATTCATTGAAAGGAACGAGTGGAACCATTTTTACTTATTAAATAGCCTTTTGAATTGCAAAAATTCAGCCAATCTTAAGTATATTGAGTCATATAAGTTTGAAAAGAATTAGAGAGTCAAGATGTCAATGAGAGGGTAAAACTTCCTTTTGCAAAAGAATGCAGGTGATGTCATAGCATCCATTGGTCATATTTCCATAGCAAAACATTTAATATAATGTTATAAAATGCTCAGCGGTACACTTTTACGCAGAAACTAGGATGGCCCGCTAAGCTTGGTAAGACAATTTTACTCAGAGATTTTGAATGAGTTTCCTGCCTGAGCATGAAGTAACTATGACAACTAAGACAAAAGAAATGGAAATCAAATCATGCGACTCACCAATTATTTAATTTACTCATAAGTAGGTTAGGATAACTTTTTTATTTTTGAGACAGGGCAGAATGTGAGGTAGATTAAATACATTTGCTGATGAAAAATTCAAAACATCACTGGGTCAAACTTAAACTCGTGATCTCAAATTGCATTAGAAACCCACGTGTGTTTTAAATATTTTGACAGACAGATGTCAGTAAAACAGTACAGTGTCACAGTAATGATTCCACAAGCAATAATAAATCACTGAAAATGGGAGAACTCTCAAGTCACAAACTAATACAACAGAAGACAAATGCTCGGATTTGTCATTGCACGGGAAAAATCACGGCCGTGGAAAAATAGAATTAATACTGCAAGGAAAAAACAAAACTTCTGCAAAGAACAATAAGAGACGCGCACTTCCACTGACTACTCGAAAATAAGAAAAATGATGGCCTTTCAAACACTTCCCATTACAAGTACTCGAATCTTCTTCCAAAAGGCAACCAATATTCCTTACACTAACACAGATTATGAGAACTACTTATTTTTAATACATATTCAAAGTAAGAGGACATGAAACAATACATGCACAGAGTTTATTATGATCACAAGATCCATTAATACTATGATCAGAGCTTAGAGGTTAGGTCGACGGATGTTGCCAATTGGGCCCGTTCCGAAATACCCAGCGCACGGTACTTTCAAATTACCGTGCTCTCTGGTAGAGGTTTATTTCAATGCGGAAGGAACCTGGCTATAACTACCCCGCTGAAGTGACTCCCTGCCTGGTATTTGACACCGTGCAAGTGCTTTCATTGGAGGTTATGAAGGATTCTTCCGTGGGCACGGTAATTTTTACGACGCACCACGGATGAAGTTACCGTTTCGTTGGTATATCCCACCATAATGGCGAATACCGTGTTCCCAGGTATTTCAGTACCAGGTAGCACGGAATTTTAAACCACGCCCGGGGTACAATTTACCTTACCTACGGAATTAGTGACCAGAAAATGCCCTACCATGCTCCTCGGTACATATGACTACGTTTTTTTTTTCAGTGTACGTTCCGTAATTTCAATCAGAAATTTTTCTCCGTGTGGCGCGTGCAATCCGGCGTTTGGTAACGCTGCATTTAAGCAATTGAAATCCACAAAAAAGTCCAATTTGAGGTGCATCGCGCACTACCTCGAATCGATATTTTGTATGAGTTCAAATACTCCAACCCTTCGCAGTGGCCCTTGTTCTCCCGACCTCTCTCTTGGCACGGAGGGTTTCCAAGAACTGAGTCAACTGACAGACTCTAAAATTTACACACGTCCAGTAAAAATTGCGAAATGTCGACAGTACGAAAAAACCGACGAAATTTTCACCCTAAAGCACCTAAACTCGGCGAAAATAGTCGAGTTTGAATATTGATGACTCTCAGAAATTCGTATTTTTCAGTCCGAATTAAATTCAGGATATTTCGTCTGATATCGAATTTCTGAGCGTCATCAGTATTCAAACAATCAAACTCGACTGTTTTCGCTTAGTTTTGGCCCTATAGGATGAACTTTTCGTCCGTTTTTTCGTATTTTCGACCGTTCGCAATTTTAACTGGACGTGTGTAAATTTTAGAGTCTGTCAGTTCTTGGAAATCCTCGGTGCCAAGAGAGAGGTCGGGAGGACAAGGGTCAGTGCGAAGGGTTGGAGTAGCCGGCATAGCCGCACTGTTGCTAAATAGTGCATTACTACCTGAATTCTCACCCGCCTTCTTATCGTGAACAGAGTATATACCTTACAGGCGGCCGCAAAAAGGGAGCACATCATCGTATAGAAAACGAAGCTCTACACTTCCACAGGATCCGACTCCGACTATTCGCCGGATCGCTGGCCTTGTATTCCGGCCGGTCGGGTCGGGTCGGGCGGGCGCTTGTTCAACCGAGACCTTTTTCTCTCCACGGCCAAGTCGCGGGACTCAGAGCCAAAAGCGGTGACCGATCTAAACTTCGAGAGATGTCAGCCCCATTTAGTAGAGCACCAGCGTTCAGCGCTCAACATTCTGCAAGGGTCCGAGCTCAAGACTCAAGAGCCCGTGCTCCTTGGCAGCCTTAGACAGTGAACACGCCTACGCTTCACAGCTACTCCCGTGCGGGGCCGGGGCCTGACTCGGTCAGCAGTCAAGCCGTTTGTTTCACCGAGCAGGGCGGTCATGCGGCCATGCGGCCATGTGCTAGGACTCCGCATCGGTGCGCGGTGGATGTTGGGCAGTAGCACAGATGCTTAGAAGCGCGGCGTCGCGACGCGAGGAGGGAGGGGAGGGAGGGCCGCGGACTGGACCGCAAGGTGCATGGAGAGAGAGAGAGAGAGAGAGAGAGAGAGAGAGAGAGAGAGAGAGAGAGAGAGAGAGAGAGAGAGAGAGAGAGAGAGAGAGAGAGAGAGAGAGAGAGAGAGACAGAGAGAGAGGGGGGCAACAGTCCATGAAAGTGTTCACGCCGTCTTTATGGAGCGTGAGCGATACGCAGCGCACAGTAGATGGAATCGTGGGATTTTGCGGAATTAATTTCACGAATAAAAAAAAAATAAGATGATGAATAATAAACATTCAAAGAACTGGATAATGTATGCAATTGTTCGTTACCCCTTAGATTCCCAAGTCGGTTCAAATTGACCAGAGGTAGGCTAAAACCGTTTGCCCTGGGTGGTCTATGGCACCAAAACATTTGAGTTTTACAAAATGGTTTGAATTCTACACAGGTTACAAAATTCACTGAAAGCATGATAATCCTTCAAAAACATAAAAAAACCAATGTATTTTAAATGCGGGTCAAAGTGACCCAACTTGGGACTTCGAGTATTAAAAAAAAGTCTTGGGAATCTAAGGGTTACCTACAGAATTTAAAACGAATCAAAGAACTTGGTTTATGTGAACAAATATCAGTACTAAAATTTCATTAAAACCCATATAAGCCTAACTATGTTTGAGCACGTTGGGTGTTTTTTGGTGTTTTTCTAAAAAAAAGCACCATCTTAGAGCTAAACAAAAATTAAAATTAAAAAATGGTGAAATTTTCTGGTCCACCTAAAATTTAGGTGCTGATAGATCACAACGATTAAAATGGGCCTGTTGCAAACTTTTGCTACAGCGATGTAGAGTGTAAAATCTTGAGTAAAATCACGTGAAAAGTCCATTGGTAGTATCAGAAAGTCATGAAATGCAGTATTAAACTCACAAGAGGCGTTTAACTGAAACCTAAGATGGCGGTAAAATATCGAGCAACCTCTGTGTACGCACTGTGAACATTCATGATGGCCAACGTTAACAACCTCACAGCATCGGAGGTTATGAGTTTGTTTGCGTGGTGATTGGTTGTGATCGATGTTGGGAGGTAGGCCATCTTGGATGTTCATGGTGCTTGCATACAGGTTGCTCGATATTTTTCCTCCATCTTGGATTTCAGTTAAATGCCTCTTGTGAGTTTGTTATTGCATTTTATGACTTTCTGCTGCCACCAATGGACTTTTCACGCGATTTCACGTAAGCTTGATTACTCTATAGCGCTGTAGCAAAAGTTTGCAACACACCCATTGGCCTAAATTTACTATAATTTGGTCCAAAAAAACCATTTTAAGTGGGCCGTTAACGACCCAATGGGCACGTATGGGTTTTAAAGAGAAAAACAAAAGCAAAAACTTTTATTGTAGGGAAAAATCCGTGTTTGGATCCAATGTGCTGCCAGCGTGGTGCTGAGGACCGAAGAGTTGGTTTCTTGGTGGACCCGGACTCGCGTTTCGTAGCTGCTGCTCTGCCTTCGCGGCGGCCGCGGTCTGGCGTCCACGATCCTCGATCAGTCCGCGACTTGCAGTCTCACTTTCTACATCTTAAAACGGATCCGATCATCCGCACGAGCACGAGGGCATGAGGGGGGTCTAGCGGCTGAAGTTGGCGGAAACAACAAAGCATCGATTACTCCACTGTGAATAAACCGGTCGCTTCGCCGTGCCGCTGTCCGCGAGTCTTGGCGTCTTGGCTCTCCCTGTGTGAAACGCGCGCCCGACTTGGATATACGCGACCAAGTAAATCGCCTTTTGAATCGCCACTAAAAATACTGTCGACGCATTTTGTAAACAATCGTTTTTGAATGAGACCCATTGGTTGAATTTAAATTCGCGTAAGGGTGAGCCCCCGGTTTATGAGTGACTTCGACACCTACTTTTTTCCTGTTTGGTTCCGTGCTAAATAAATAAACAAGTGGGTGTTGAATGGTGTTTGAGAATGAAAGTGAAATTCGGTGCGGATCGGCCAAGGTTCGAATTCGTTAAATTTCGAAATTGACTTAATTTGTTGACTAGTGAAAACTGTTTTGATTACAAAAGCAAAGGATAAATCGAATCTCTTGGAAATCTGCAGGTTTGTAAATTTCCTCCTTTGTTCTGTGTTACATTTCTAACATTAAAGTTTGAATTCACGAACACACGAAAAAACATAGTTTAAGGAGAGCCGGAGCTACATCAGCTTTTTAAAATATCCTTGCGGAGCAAAAGAGCTAACACTATAACAGAGCAAGTTGCGGTTATACCGAAGCACTATTTCGGTAGTCGAGTAACATGCATCCTTTTTTCTTGCGTTTGCTCTACCGAAGTAGTGCTTCGGTACAGCTGCAACTTTTTCCGGTAGAGCTAGAAATTATTTTCCGCCAGACCATTTTGAAAGGCTGCTTCGGCTCTCCTTAAACTTTGTTTTTTTCAGTGATGATGGTGACACTGGAAAAGAAACAAAGTTTATAAGTATACTGCCGAAGCATCTTTTTAAAATAGCTTATGGCAGAGCAAAAAATCTAGCTCTACCGGAGCAAGTTATGTTTGGACCGAAACAGTACTTTGGTAGAGCAAAATCAAGAAAAATGGCTCTTACTCTATCGAAGCAGCGCCTCAGTGCAAGGTACAACCACAATTTGCTCCGGTAGAGCTCGAACTTTTGCTTCGGAAAGCTCTATTAAAAACCTGATTTATTGCCTCTATTTAAACTTTGTTTTTTCAGTGGAAGTTCAGCATCATGAATAGACAAAGGCAAAATGAAGAAGGTAGGTACACCATTGTCATTGTTCACATTGTAGTCTTTCATCGGTGTTACTGTTATCAGAATGTTTGAGTGTTTGAGTCCCTCTTCGACTATGGTTCTTTTGATCTCATGCACAGGACCAGTGGCGTCGCGTGCCATCTGGCAACAATGCTACTCATCCATTTAAACTCATTAAAAAAATCGAATTTTCCCTGTGCACTGTGCACTCCCTGAATTCGACCTTTTATATGAGTTTAAATGGATAGCATGCTGTGTTGCCAAACTGCA
Organism: Trialeurodes vaporariorum; assembly: GCA_011764245.1. Taxonomy (NCBI): domain Eukaryota; kingdom Metazoa; phylum Arthropoda; class Insecta; order Hemiptera; family Aleyrodidae; genus Trialeurodes; species Trialeurodes vaporariorum. The sequence continues at coordinate 58,743,749 of VMOF01000111.1, read as the reverse complement.
CGCGACGCCACTGCACAGGACCAATTGGTATAGCACGCAATTTGGCAAAGTTGTCGTATGGGACCCATAAAAACTCATGACTATAAAGATGGAATCTTGAGGCTGAATTTTAGCACGGTCCTCGACTTTTGAAACTTCATCGACTTGAAAAGTGCCTTTTGAAGTATTCAGAGGGCAGTGGCGTAGCGTGCAATTTGGCAACGTTTTACTTTGTACATTTAAACCAATGTAATAAGTCGAAAGCGAAGGTGTTCACCGAACACCCAATACTTCGATCTTTTGAGTAAGTTTAAATGGACAGAATGCAACGTTGCCAAATTGCACGCATACGGCCATACGGCACTGATATAGAGGGTGAAAACTGATAAGAGGAAGAGGACCGACTGGAGGAATATTTGGGAGGAATCAGTGGTGGCTCGTTCGATTTGGCAACAATGGATTCTCTTCATTTAAACTGTGTAAAATGTTCGATTATTTGGTGAGGTGTCGTGCCTCACCTTGTATCGATCTTTTTACACAGATTTAAATGGGGAAAAGAGCTGGTTGCCAGATTGTAACAGCCGCCGCGCCGCTGGGAGGAATGAGGTAAACGGTGGATCGTGAAATAATGGACTAAGGAACTTATGAAATACATGTAGGAAAAGGAAAATTAATAGAAACAGGATGGATGTTCATTGAGGAAATTAAATATCGAGGTTGGAAAATGTTAAGATTTGGAGGATATCTCAAGGCTGGTTCCTAGCCTTGATTGCACGCTGCACCTGCACCACTAAATTAAACTTCTGTAACCCCCTCCCTTCCACACCACAAGGTACTATTGAGGAATTAACAGCTTCGGTGTTCCTCTCTCTGAACGGCCCTGAATTGAAACATTGAACGAAACGAAACATTGATCTATTTAATTCATCGGAAAGAAATCAAAATTTGCGAAATTAGTTGTCATAATTTTGTTTGGAAACAAATAGGTATTATGAGTTCGGACATACACCAAAATAAATTTTGTACGCTTCTTGTCAGTTTGAGAATAATAAGAATTCACGCGTTTGTTTTGGAACAAGGAGGGAAGGGGGATATGAATAGAAATATGAAATAAATAAATAGAAACCATTCAATGCGTTAATTTTTGCCGGGGAAATTCAATGAGAGAATAAAGCTCTTACAAGGTTTTGCTACAGGTAAATCGACTAATCAATTCTACCGTAAAATGCGGCGAAAATAACGATGAGACCATTAAAAAAAAGTTTAAAACTCACTCCACCACTGGTCGCTGACCGACTATGATTATAGTCGTTTTTTAAAAAGTCATAAAGTCGTTGTAGTTGTATTTTTTTTACCATGGTACAACTATTAACCCTTCCAGTTCCACGCCCGGGAACACTCGTTTCTGTGACTAGTTGTAACTCACACAGTTTCAGTTTTTTATTTACAATAATTGCGACTCCAAATTGACAGCGTTTAAAAAATAATATTTCCTCGATCGCCTTCAATAAATTGTGTATGCAAAACCAGCACTGCAGAGTAGGAATATTTAACTACCTACTAATTTTGAGCGAACGATTGAATTAGAGGTCGTTTCATAAGTGTAGGCTCACCTAAACCGATAATCTTTGGAATCTTCCAACATTATTTCTCATTACATAACAAAAATGAATGAAAATGGGTTTGAGGGTTGGCTTTTCATTGAGGAATTAAAATCAAAAGTTTGAAGTTGAGGGCAAGTTTTCTTTTGATTTGAAGGAATGAAAATTTGAAAATTCACCAAAGATTACGGTCTAGGTGCGCCTACACTTCTGAAACGAGCTCTAGAAAGGGCTGATCGGAGTGCGCTTACGAGGTACTTTGACGGTTGACGAAAAGTGGGGAAAAACTGGAAAACGAAAGTTTTTTGACCTCACATTACTTACGTAAGTTTGTCAAACAGCAGATAGATATCCACTATAGACACTCAAGACCGGTTATCCTTTCCGCATGTGCATGCGCAGTTGGATCCGCCCACCCGCACCTTCTCCGAACCCTGATTCCTGAACTCCTTTATATCCGCATCTACAACTTCATCAAAGCGTTCTCTTCCTTCGCAAGGAGAAGGGTGGTAATCAGCTGAATGTTTCTCTAAGTCGGGAGCAGTCGACTCAGTGGCAGAGCGTTATGCAATTTGGCAACGTTGCTGCTTGTTCATTGGATCCTATGAGCATTCTCATATACCTTTGAGTCTATACTTCGTAGGCAGGGAAAGACAAAAATGTGTGTTTAGCATAATGAAACACACAACTTTTTCAGTAAAGTATTGCTACAACTTCAAAATCCCAAGAATATTTGTGTGAAGAACCAAACAGAGTACACCCTTCGGTGATTCTTCATCCCTGAGTACCTATCTGCACCAGAGATTAATTTTGTAGCCTCCAAAGTTTCCCAAACAGCAAGAGAAGAAGGCGATTTATTTTCTCAACTTTTGAGAAAAGAAATTGGGGTCGTACGAAGGCATAAATTATAATTAATTATTCATTCGCCCTAAAAAATGCTCAAGGGAGGTTTCTTTTCCTTAATGAGCATACCTTAATAAGAAATAATCAACAGTACGAGTTATCACTATCACATGCTGGGAAAACCTATCGCATATGATATGCAGAAATTCGAGCAAGATAACTGATTAGATAAATTCCGTATTTTGATAGGCTTAGTAACCACGTAACCAGTGGCTGCTCGTGCAATTTGGCAACAATGTTTTTCCTCCTTTTGACTCAACGTGAAACTATCGAATGCCAGTGAAGCGCTGCTTCACCATAGAATCGATAGTTTCACATAGAATCAAATGGAGGGAAAGCATTGCTGCCAAATTGCACGAGCCGCCACTGCACGTGACTCGTCTCACCAATCACCGTTCTCCATTATTATTTACCCTGTCGATTCAAAAGTCGAAGATTTCAAGGATCTGCCCATAGGTTCCTTACTGTGTACAAGAAAAATAACCATCACTCACAGTAGCGTAGCGTGCAAATTGGCAACGTTGTACTGTGTCCATTTAAACCCATGTTAAAGGTCGGAAGCGAAGATGTTCACCGAACACCCAATAGTTCGATCTTTTTCATGGGTATTGGGCAAACTGCAACGTTGTCGAATTGCACACTACGCCACTGTTCACTCACTCAAACTCTGTAAGGAAGTAGTTAAATATTCTTACTCCGCAGTGTTTATTTTACCCATTCCGCAAATTGAAGGCGCCCGGCGAAACATCCTTACGGAAATACTATCAAGGCGCGAAGGAAATCTGAATTATTTTGAGAGACGATTAAGCTTTAATAATGCTTCAATAATGACGGAAGCTTCTCAGTAACGAAAGATTCAATAATCCTGCCACTAAATTTATGATGAGTACGTGCTTTGCATGTGTGAATTTTTAAAGACGGCATTTAGAAAAAACTGTTGCTTTTAAACAAAAAATAAGTCTGGAGTCGAAATACGCGTCTTATTAGTTTTTCAAATAGGTGATTAAACTCGATTGGAGTGGAAGAAATATGGAGTCATATTCAAAGGTGTAGTATTTTTAGGGGTCCTCTTTCCTCCTTTGAACCTTGATAAACCCATTCATACATTCACTCGAAAAGCCTTAAAAAGGGCATAAAACTGATCATTTTGGAACTCAGAAAAAAAAATAAAGAAGAAACAAAAAAAAGGTCTGGCTTTACCTAAAGAATTATTTCAAATGGGAGCTTGGAAGGAACATAATGACCCATGCTGCCGTCAGTATTTTTTACCTACTATTTTTCATCGTAGAGGTTTAATCGCAGAGCGTCGCATCAAAAGAGCATGCTTTAGAAACATTATCATATCACTACGCAGCTAGGGCGATCATTCAAAATTTATAGATAGAATTTTTGTTTTTATTAAAATTGTGGCTCCTGATTTGACTGCAACTTGCCTCAGCGCTAAATGACTTCGTGCACAAACGCGCGCGTGATTGCCGTTCCCGGCTCACAGTGAGCAAAAATTATCAATTAGGCGGTCAAAAATCAGAGAGGTAAAATTGTCTGTACGTACATCGTTTAACCCTTTGTTGCCCGACAGTACTCACAAGTATCACCAATTTTACACGGAATTAAATGCAAAATACGAAAAATCAATATAGGCATCAATTCACGTTATAGAAATCTGCGACTAGAACACCCATCATATAGCTGTCAAAAAGCCCGATAGTGATTTTTTACTACTAGGACTAAATTCTACTCACTTAAAACACTTCTAACTCATGCTTCCAGCAGGAAAATATACACAAACAGTCTCTAATTCTTCCAGCTTCAAAATTATGAATATTTATAAGGTGTCTTTTAACTTGCTGTTTTTGGCCACAAAATTACAAATTTCCGCCCACTTTGCGGCAACGTAAACGGATTAGAAACAATCGTTTCTCAACCCTATAAGCAGGCACACGCTCTGCTGTCATTCCGTTGCAAGCGGCTGGTATGCCGCGCCTCCACACTGTGGTCTGAGACCGTCAAAAAGTGGCTAAAAATCAGAAAGTAAATTTCTTATCAATTTATCATTTTTGTAAACTTTCAAGACAAATTTAAATTACAGAAAACAATTTAAAAAAAAATATTTTAATCTAGAAATGTCACCGAAAAGTTTTTTACGTTAAGCTCGGAAAAGTAAAAAACGATGATTTTTTATCGCTTTTTACTTTCTCGCTCTAACGAAGTTAGAACAATGGGGCTGTTGCACACTTTTGATAAGAGCGATTTAATAGTCGACTCTGGTGTAACAACCCCCAAAAATAACGATGGCAGCACTAAAAACTTCCGAAATCCATTCCTAAACTCAATAAACGCTTTTATTAGCGCGAGCGTAATGGTGGCTGAGGGCAGTAATAATGCGGGAGATTCCCATCTAACAATTCTGTAACTCCATCAATAAGTGACCAATAAGAGACGACTTCCATTTGACACCAGTGTCACTAGATGTCACGGTACTATTCATCGGATGTGGATCACTGGTCTGATGACTAATTACTCTGTGAATCATCCTTGTCAGCATAGAGAGAGTGGCGAAATTAAGATAGGAATCTCCCATTATTACTGCCCTCAGCCACCATTACGCTCGAGCAAATAAAAGCATTTATTGAGCTTAGGAGTGGATTTCGGAGGTTTTTAGTTTTTAGTGCTGCCATCGTTATTTTTAGAGGGTTTTACAGCAGAAACGACTATTAAATCGTTTCCAGCAAAAGTGTGCAATAACAGCCCCATTGAGAAAGTATGCGATGACGCAAAGATTTTCAAGGTATTTTGTTTTGATACTTGGCCTGCTGCGACTAAGTAAATCATGATGCTTATAAAATAATTGGCTCTCGTCATGCTTAATACCATCTTAAAGAACATCCATCCATGAATTTTCAATAATTCTTAACCATAGTATGTGGTAGGGAGGAGTAAATGCATAAAATTTCTGTGGCGTTCCGTCTGTCTGTCTGAGTGTGAAACGTGAAACCCAGCATAAATGTTGAACTTCTGATCCATATGCATCCAAATTTTGCAGAGATGTTGCTATTTTAACATTCCCCAGAGGAACTTTTTTTTTGTTTCCTTGAAACTTTAATTTTTAGGTTAGTTATGAGAAAAAATCGTTTCTACTAAAATCAATGGAAAACGGGTCAAAAAAGGGAAGAACTTAAATTTATTTCAAATATGAATCAGGGGGGTCTGGGGGTCTCCCCCAAAATATTAAAGGGGGGTCTGGAGGTCTCCCCCAGAATATTAAAAAGGAGGGTCTGGGGGTCTCGCCCAGAACGAAATTTGATGTGGGAAAGTGTTCGTAGGGTGTTCAGTTCCCTACAATTTATTTCCACCGGTATTTGGCCACTTTTTTCGATATAAGAGACCATTGTGTGCTGCGCTGCTCCGCGCTTGCTACTGCTGAAAAAAAGAAAAAAAGAATAAAAAAAAGACCCATAGCCTCGGTGAATTGAACGGGAAGGGGGGGAGTGAAGTGTAGGGGGAGGGGGGTGTTGGTGATACTGACAATTGAACCAGCTGAGTTGATAATAATGAGCAATCAAAACTTGACTAGTTTTTTTACGCCTCAAAGGAGCGACTGCTCAGTGATTTTTCTTTCCTTCTTTCATTCATTGTTTCGGGATCCTGTCGTGTAATTATAATACCCGGCACGGTATTTAATGCTTGTTTTTGAGCTCCGGGCCTTTTTCACCTACCATCAGTCTTATGCCATGCCAGTTCAGCTGAGCCCGCACGACGCGACGCATGTCTACAGAGAAGAAGAAAAAGAAATAAAAATAAAAATGAAAAATGAAAAAATATTCGCACGAGCCAAGACCGAAATGTGTAGCGTGGACCGGAGCTGTAGCTTCAGCCGGAGGAAGATTAAAATGCTTAGAAGATTAGTGACTTGGTCGAGAAACTCTCTCTTCTCTATTGATAGCAGAATTCTTCCAGGTTGAACCTCTTTCAATTTTTATTAGACAACTCGCAACTGGCACGTGTGCAGGAAAGGAATGGCCAAAGGCATCAGGGCTATGACTACCATATGCCATACCTCACGATACAAGATTCGAGTTCTCATTTGAGGATGTATGGTTTTGTAATGGAACGCAGGAGAACATATCTAGAACATCATCGTCATTTTCACAGGGTTTTATGCAAGAATCAACCAGAGACAAATAGAGACCCAGCACACCGTATGCTTCCCGTGTTAGAAAAGTGAAGCAAGTTTAGCGGTCACAGTTTTGGTCGGGAGTCACCGGCTGCAACGATAAACATTGCCTACTGTTGAATGGGGAAGCTCAACAAAAGGCTGTGATTGGTTCGCCGTCCCGGAAACGGAAACAGGTTTTGCTTTTCGAATGCAAAACACACGCTCATCAGTCAACAGTAGGCAATAGAGTTGGCTGTTGTTCCGATGAGTTCCGACCAAAATTGAGCCAGAAAAGTGGACACCTGTCGCAAGCTTTGTGCTGGATTTGTCTCTGGAATCAACTCTTCAATCCCCATTCCCCGTTGCAGCAAAAGTTTGCAAGAGCCCCATTCCTTATAGGGAGAGTATATTTAGATCCTTTGCTAAGGACAACATTCATGTTTTTTGCTTCTTAAAAATAGAATTTCGTCGAATGACTGACATTTGGGACATTTCCCGAAGAAAGGCCCATAGATCGATGGGTAAGCACTTTCTAAGAATTATGCATTATGAGCAAAAGGAGGTATTTAGCTGAGGAGCACATCTGTTATTTTATGGGCCATTGTTTCGGAGATGTCTTCAATTATAAAAAATTGGTAGGTTTATAGGTTTGTTTTGAATAGTTGGGAAAATCTTAGGGCAGGCTGTGGCTGTGCCAACCTTGCTTGTTTGATAGGTACTGCACGCCACTTACGTCCTGTTTACTTTCCACAAAACAAGTAACTATTCACTGGAAAAACAAACTTTAAGGAGAACCGAAACTGTTGCATTTTGTCCGTTCTATAACCCGTGTAAAACATCGATTCGAGGTAGTGAATTGTGCACCTCCAATAGCTCGACATTTTTCATGAGATTCAATGGACAACATTCACCGTTGCCACATTACACGGTACGCAACACTCGAAAAAAAAAAAAAAAATCTGAGATAGCGAAGTTTTTTTGAAGCCCCGGCCTGTAAACGCGTCGGACACATCGCAATATATTTCCTAGACCGGCAATTTAATTTGCAAAAATCGCATTTTTTTTTCGTTAAACTAGCAATCTTATAAAATTGCTGTCTTAACAAAAACGGACATGCCAAACTCCTGTGGACGGATAGTCCTGGAACTTTCCGCTGTTCATCAGTAAACTTCCAGCACTACAACACATTTAGGACGTTAAAAGGAGCGAAGAAGTAAAAAAAAAAAAACCTCTACAACATCGCAATATTCCAATGCTATCTGGCAACAAGGCGCTCACTACACCACTGAATTGATGTTTCCATCCTCACACAAAATACGTCAAATAATTAGGTGTAAATTAATCCCCCGAATTCTTTCCGCGCTGCAATGCTGCATATATGCTTCATTTTTTGAATGCATAATATAGTTTTCCGTGTGTGTAGCGCCGATGAAAGAAAAGAAACGAGATTATACCACCTTCGTTCAGGACGGAGATGCGATAAATAAAAATCTCAATAACGCGCGGATCATTCCTTCAATCTGCGAATTACTTCGAATTTTCAGGCTCTGCGGTCTAAAGTCGAATGAAGCGAGCTTGAGTCCTGAACATCTCATCGTCACCATGCCAAAATTTAGCAGAGCTGCCGTTTCGTCTGTATTAAATGGCATTTTAAGTAGATTCCATGAATCTACTTATTGCGGAGGGTGCGATGTTGGATTTTTCGGGAAATTTTATCAAATGAGTACGTTTCATGGTCCCCTGAGTGAGAAAATACCACTCGTTGAAAATTGTATATATATATATATATATATTTATATGTATGTTTCAGCCAGTTTTACCGTTTTTATGTACCACGATCCTGTTCGTAATTTTTGGTTTTTGTTCTTGAAATTTTTCTCAACTATTCGTTGGGTTGATTTCTTGGATGAGTTCGAAGATGGTGTAAATCCGATTGTTAGTTTTCGCGCTATGGGCCGTGTTTGAGTCGTGAAATGTGTTTTTGAGGTTTGTTTTTAGGAGTGTTTGTATTGAGCGTTTTTTTTGGGAAAATTTATGTTAACCGTTTTGTTACGCAACTTTTTTACTCGAGTCATTTTTTTGTGTTTTGCGTTGTAAGCGAGTTAAAGTGATGTGTTTTTCGGGTTTTTTGGCAGTGTTTTTATTTGAAGAAATGGTTGTTTTGATTTGTAAATTTTAGTGTATGTGGTGGTGGATGGTTTTAGTTCATATGCTCTTTTCCTTGAATTTTCCTTGTGTTTTACGTGTTTTACGAGCTATTTAGTTTCTTATGGGATTTTACAAGTGAAAGACAAGGATAAAGTATTGGTATAATTGCTCGTTCTTTGTTTTACACGCGCACTGTTGCTTAGGTACGTTATTTATTTATTTTCTTGTTTGATCAGCTGCTCTTATTCAGATTTATTTCTCATTATAGCGTTACAAAGATTACACATTTTTCTATCTTGGTACTATAATCTTTTTCTTAGGTGCATTTCCATTTAAATGTTGAACAGCTGATAAAAAAAAAAATTGAATAATTCAAAGAAAATCATAACATAACCTATTTATTTTTTTTTTTTATTTTTTATTTTTTTTTTTTTTTGCTTGTTTTATGGCTTATACTCCAGTCAAGGAGCCTACAGCCAACTATAGACTAATGTCAGTGTGTGAATGTTTGTTTAATGTCAGAAGACAACAGGGGACTTGAAACATCCATGCTCAAAGCACTCAGATTTCCACTGTAATCTTTGCCGTGGACCCACTTTTAAGGAGACCGAGCGACAAGTCGAGTGAAAAATATTTATTAAAATTTGTGAAAAACTTTTATAACCTAGCTTTTATTTCTCACTTCCATTGAAAAGATTACACAATTCTCTATTGGTAATATATTCTTTTTCACAATAGTATTTTGATTTTGAGCATCTGATAAAATAAAAAAGAATTTAACGAAAATTATAACCTATATTTAAATTTGTAAAAAAATGATTTAACCAAGCATGGAATCTACTTCGTCTTACCGGCCTGCCGGGAGGCATTTTTTAATGGGGCTCTTGCAAACTTTTGCTATAGGGAATTGAACAGTTGATTCTTGCATGTAAACCTGTAAAAATGACGATGAGTATACTAAAAAATCACGAAATTCACTCTTAGATTCGGGCTTAAGGGCGGATAGACGCAGGTATCATGGGAGATTCCTATCTAAATTGAGACATACCTTTGTGTTTCCAAAGAGAAAGTGGCACATTAGATAGGAAATCTCCCATGATACCTGCGTCGAACCGCCATTACGATCTTGCCACATTGAAGTAGTTATGTAGATTTATTACCGAATGTTAGATTCTCTCAGTGTCGTTATCGTGATTTTCGCTGGTTTTTACTTCAGAATGGACTTTTCATTTGCTCACAGCAAAAGTTTGCAAGAGCCCCATTCACCGATGACGCCGTCGGTTGAGAAAAGATTACATAGTTCAGTTTTGCTTATGACTATAATGCTGGAAAATGTACTCTGATCTGTGATCTTTGCTCGCCCAATGGAGTCATCACTAACTTCAAAAAACATGTGGATATTGAAAAATTTAAGGAGGTATGACTCCACCGATTGAGAAAAGATTGCACATCAGATTATTTCCAAGCATTATAGTCATAAACTGAACTTAACTTTGTAATATTTTCTCAACCGGTAGAATTGTTGGTGAATTAAAAAAATCGATTAACCCTTTCGCTACTTAGCCCCTTATAAAGGACGTTTGTTAACATGGATTCTTGCTTATGAAACTTCAAAAAAAATTGACATGCACATAAAATTATAAAAAAAAAGTCATTCGATTCACTAGCGAAGGTCTGAGATTTTTGTGAAACTACTTTTTGATAATGCAGCACTGATAGCTGGTTAAATATGTATATGTTACAGAAAAACCCCGATTTTAGGCCAAACTAGTTTAGCCTAGGCCCAACCGGTTTGGCCTGAGCGGAACAGGCAAAACTAGTTTTGCTTAGGACAAACTCGTTTGGCCTGAAATTCTCTAGGCCAGTGGCGCACCGAAGGGGGTGGTTTTAGGGTCAAAACCCCCCCTAAGCATCAAGATTTTGCCCTTAAAAAGGTCATCTTCGGCCAAAATGGCTTTCAAAACCCCCCCCTAAGGCCTCAGAAAACAGAAAATTTGCGGTGAAACCCCCACCAAACTAAAGTTCTCGGTGCGCCACTGCTCTAGGCCAATCCGGTTGAGCCTAGGACAAACTAGTTTGGCCTAAAATTCTCCAGGCCAAACTGATGATGTGCAGGCCGAAAAATGTTCAGGCGAAGCTTATTATGCGTGCAGGACAAACTAGTTCAGCCGGAACTGACCGCGAAGGACAAACTAGTTCGGCCTAGGACAAAGTAGTTTCGTATAAAATTCGCATGTTCTTTTGACAAAAAAGAAAAAAAATCCATTCTGACTAAGATGAAGAATTAACGAATGAAAAGAAAAGCAATAATGTTTTTACTTTTTGGACCATTTTTTTAAAATTTAAAAGTGAGAAAATTTAAAAGTGAGAACAGATTAAAAGAAACAAGGAAGAGCCTTTTAATAAATAAGACAATGCATTTTTGAATGGACAAACCATTCTGGAGTTTGAAAATCAACTGTCAGATATTTTTGTTTGTGTTTTAATTTAAAATCATAGATGAACATATAAGAGTCCCGCGCTGAAGCTTGGATAGCGGGTTGCATTCTGGAAGCATGCGAGTGATTATAGCGAATTGAGTCGCTATGTAAATAATAACAACAAAACTACACAAGTAGCCCGAAAGTTGAATATGAAAGAGAACAAAACAGGATCAAAGCTAAAAATCAATTAAAATAAAAGAAAATGATTGTGTGACGTTTCGAGGCTCAAACGGCACTCTTCCTCAGCCACTCAGCTGAGTGCCGTTTGGCCTCGAAACGTCCCACAACCATTTTTTTTTTATTTTAATTGATTTTTAGCTTTGATCCTGTTTTATTCTCTTTCATATCAAATGTAAATAATGTGTACGTTGCTTTTTTCATTCATTTTTACTGTTTTAGCTTATATATTACCTTAAATTTAAAAGTTATCACAAATAAAGTTTCCCTTCCGTGACTATAGTTCAATCATTCGCCTTATTTATTCATCTGCAGCAGCAAAATATAATCCAATTAGTCTAGCCTAACGATTTCTAGGCTGAAACAATTTGTCTGAGGCCCAACCAGTTCGGCCTAAAAATATTTAGGCTAAACTGATTATGTTCAGGCCAAACTGATGATGTGCAGGACAAACTAGTGTGGCCTAAAATTCTCCAGGCCAAACTGATTCTCCTTAAAAAACAGTTCGGCCTAGGCTAAACTAGTTTGGCCTAAAGTCGGGTTTGTCCTGTAACGCATATACACGAAACGTCAGCTCTGAAATTTAGAGATCTAGACTGAGCGTCATTCGTATGTGAAATCTTAAAGTGCAAGCACTGCGAAGAATACGAAAGAGGAGGTATAAAGGAGTAGGCGGAGAGAAACGAAAGAGTATAGGAAGAGAAAAGCGAGAGGGAGAGGTGAAGGAAAGTGTGAGAGGAGGGATTATAAGAGAAGAGAGGAAAGCGGGAAAGAGCTACGGCTGCTGCTCCCACTGTGGCTGTGCTGCAAATCCACTTATTGTTAATGATTTGTTCCTATAGCGATCTTATTTTAAGTTTCTGAATCAGCCGAAAGTCTTATCCGCCCCCACTTCTTCTATACATTTGCGGTTATTGTGCGATACGTTCTGCCCGTGAGATTTAACCCGGCTGCTTCTTGATGATGCAAAGGCTTTACTCGATCAATTTGAACCTTCCAAAATACCGTGGTTCATAGTAAGGAACTATAGAAACAAAAGCGTTTTCAGCAAGTCGATGTCTCATAAATTACCTAACATTAAGAGAGGGAAGGGGGGAAAAAATGTTTATGTTAGCCCTCCGCATTTTAGAGACTCGCAAATTCTATACCTATAATATTGTGATTTTTCATAGAGCTTTAGAAAAAAAATATGCAAATCAAATGCTCAAAAAAAAGTCTCTAATTTTTTACGCTGCGTCTGCGTTTTAAGGTTTGATATTGCATTTCCATTATAAGTATAATGAGGGGGAGAAAAGAAAAAAGAAAGGAACAAAAATACATATTACTGCGCCATAAGATTTGAAAATTTTATTTTACATATTTTTTATTCACTAATTTATATTTTATTTTATTTTATTCAATTTAGTTGCATGAATATACTTTTTTGCCCGTACATATAGACTTTTAGACAATTTTTGGCGTCCAGGTTTTCATTTGGATATTTTGAGGAGGTCCCCGTGTGTCATGCATGACAGTCAGTCTATTTTATTCAACTAAACTCGACGAGAGAAAAAAAGAGATAAAAATAGTGGTCGAGCGGGTACTTTCACGGTAAAAGAGAAAAAAATATCACCTCATAATGCGGAAAGCACTCGACAAAATATTTTAACACACAAGGCGAGTGTGAATAAGATTTTGTCCGGGATTTGAAGAGTCGTCACTTTGCGGGTTTGATCTTATTTGTTTATGTCACCGCTGCACCACCGAGTTCGAGCCTCGGTGAGATGGGGGAGGAAATGCTGCGACAAAGTTGTCCGGTTAACAGGAGCCGCGTAAGATGACAGAATGTGTGTGTGTGGGGGAGGGGGGGAGGGGGCAGGAGCGAAGGTGGCTGAATGGTGGTGGAGGTGGAACATGCAGTGTCTCAGCCCGGTAATGAAAATTGTCTTAAAGCGCGCCGGGAGACAAGCGACATGCGACCTGACCGAAAGAAAGAAACATCGTTGTCAAGTTTAACACCTGGAAATAACTTCTCACACGATTTTTACGCCTTAACGACATAGTGTGTCCGGCTGTTATGAACGTAAAACCAGGTTTTCTCATCATAATATCTCACCCCTCTCGTAAAGTTTCCTAAGTATTTGGACCCGCTGATTTCAAACTCGGCCTTAGTTTCTACTCAAAACACATACTTTTTCCAGAATTCCGAATTTTTTGCTAAGAAGACCTAAAGTCTAGGCCACTTTAATGAAAGCTGATAGCATTTTTGAAATCAGCGTCTCAAAATACAAAAAATAGCGATGATGAAGTGAAATTGTAGGCGTAGAATTATATCCTAAAACACTAAAAATTAGTAAAATTAACACTGATGGATGGTGACTGTCGCGGACACATTATGTCGTTTTTGATGCTTACTTTTCTCAGAATCTTTAAGTTTACCCCCCCCAAAAATCAAAAAAACAACGTCAAAAGTTTTTTGTAAATTTCTCTCCATGGACTGAGGAAATGGACGGTAAAGTTCGTAATTCGTTCTAAACCATCTCTCTCTCTCTCTCTCTCTCTCTCTCTCTCTCTCTCTCTCTCTCTCTCTCTCTCTCTCTCTCTCTCTCTCTCTCTCTCTCTCTCTCTCTCTCTCTCTCTCTCTCTCTCTCTCTCTCTCTCTCTCTCTCTCTCTCTCTCTCCCGTGACCCAGAGTACTGTATACTGCAATCTCTCTGTTATCGCAAAAGTAGTATACACTGAGAGAATTCTTTTTTTATAATCCAAGATGTATTTCGTTTGTGTTAAAGAAACTGCGCACAGTGAAATATTGACTAATTGTAAGGGGAAATTCCTTTAACCCAAGAAAAATGTCTGCTGCTACAGGTAAAAGATTCCTTGTTGTGACAGTGATTTTCCTTCATGCAACAGAACTTTCCTGCGCGCAAGGAAAACCGTCACAAGTAAACGTGTTTTCTTGTTTTTAAAGAAGTGATTTCGTTCACAGTGTATTAACCCGCTAAAGGCCAGGTTATTTCAAAAGGACGCCACTCTTCCGTTTATAAAGGGAAGGTAGTTAACTGTTCGTACTCGGGGGAGTTAAAATTGCCTATACGATACATTGAAGGCGCCCGAAGACATCTTATCTTGTACATGTTTTCATCAATAGTCGCGTTTATCCGGAATGAAGACTGAAACAATGTGAAGGAGCCTAGACAAGAAAACCGAGTGTACTCGGGCTTGGCCCTTAAAGGGTTAAGAGCCATTTTTGCGAAATTTTGGGGCAGAACTTATTTGCTCGCGTTATTCAAAGTAGCTACACCCCTGAAGATGAGAGTTAAAAACACAGGTTATCTAGTTTTTTACATTGTTTTTCCGAGGGTTTTGGGTTCATGGTTCACATTTTGGTCTCAATTCATTCCAGAGGCTGAGTTTTCCCAAGCTTTATAATTGTTTTTTATTTTTTTCCCCCGTATGTTTGCGGAAAATTTATATTTTTGGTAATTGGTGTCATTTTCTTCTGCTTTGGATTTTTATAAGGAAGTTTGTTCCCCCTCAAGGTTTGGAAAGGTGGCTCCCCCCCCCCCCCATACAAACTTTGAAATTACGGCTTTTGTCAGTTCTCCAATGCGCATCCATATTATAACTCAAGGTCCTGATAGGATGCTTCATTCCCAAAAACCTGGCATCATTGGGAAGAAATAGAGAGGAAAAAACTGGAGGACAACCTTGAGTTGAGGGAATACGAGTATACCACCTGTACTCAACCCCGGCAGGACTCGGGGGTTTCTACCCTTGAGAATAAAGTGTCGCGCCAAGCCGGAACCGTACCCTCTTTCCCTTTCATCCCCCCCCCCCTCCGCCGCCAACCCACTCCATCACCACCGATTTATGCTGCGGTCATACAGTCCGATGACGACGCGACGAATGCCTCAGACTGACGTCGCGTCGCGTCGCCCCCCCCCCCCCTCCTTGCCACTACTCTTCCCAACCGTTAGGAGCAGCATTTTTTCATTTTTTGAGCTCCAACACAGAACGAGTAGAAGGCGAGGGTGAAAAAAACAAAGGCTGCTATATCTATGAGTTCCGAGGGTTTTTGAGACATTCATTGTTATTCCCGGCACGAATGAGCCGTCAGATAAATGCTCTCGACTCATCGAAAAGGTCTTTCGATCTTTCGTCGACTTATTATATAACGTACACCTAGTAAACACCAGGTAAAAGTCTATATTTTGATGATTTGATGATTTGGGGAGAACCCTTTTGGGCGAGCTATTGTTAAAAAGAGAGCCCTTTTGGGCGAGGGTAAAATAAATGTAGAGGAGAATTAGGGAGGTCTTTTGGGCGAGCGGGCGAAAGAGGAATATCGTGAATCTGGCAACTATGCCTGCCCAGAGATGCATGTGTGAGCTTCGGAATCTTATCAGACGGGCGGACGGAGGCGATAGATTTTCGGTCAAGATGACTGATGCGTGGTGATACGGTTCAAATGCTGTCCGGATCATTGCCTCTGTTTTGAGTAACAATTATGTAATTAGTAGCGCGGTGACTGCTTGTAAGACGGCACGCGGAGAAATGGATACCGTAATTTCTTCAATTTTCACGACATTTCGCGGGAAGAGGTGTATAGTTATCGACAATTTTAAATTTACGGAGTCAAATGTGTTACAGTGCGGAAACGTGAGGTTCAGATGCGCGAACAAGAAATGCGGGCAAAGTGTTTTAGTAGACGAATCCGTAAAAAGAGTCATTCAGTGTAGTGAAGGACAACATAACCATGATCCATACACACCAAACGAAGTATTATGCGGCTACATAGATTTAATGTCTATCGCTCCCGAAGGCATCCCCTCAGCTACTCTAACAGAGTGGTCAAGCTACTTGATAGACAATTACATCATGACTTTGGCGCGATTTCCACCTGATTTATGGGCTGGGCCTCCGTCACCAGATCCACGTACCACAAACGGCCCAGAATCGTTTCATAGCAACTACAATAAGGAGTTTTATCACACGCATCCGAACACTCACGATGTCGTTCAAGTCCTTCGTCAGATTCAAGCAGAAAGTTTCACTAAAATAACTTCCGTGAACATGAATGTCACGAATATTGTCAAAAAGGACACAGTTGATAGAAATACTTATGCGGTAGAAGCCTGGAATACTTATGCAACGAGCCAACGCGATAGCAAATCTAGGCTGAAGTACCTAAAAGACTTAGGACACCATTTTCAAGCCAAAAAACTTTGAGCCTTGATCCAGTTTTAACAATTGACGACCAGCCTGGAGCTGCGATTTAGCAACTTTAAATGACAAATGGTGAGTCAAATACTTAATGCAATATAAATACTTCGACACCATTTTCGGTTTTTCAAATTTCCCGGTTTCGATGTGTCGTGCGGTGTTGTCGATTCCACATATTTGGTCAAATATTTCCTTTTTTCCTATCGCCCAAACGACCTCCTAAGATCCAGTTCCTCGCCCACAAGTGCCCTTTTTCACTCGCCCAAAAGACCCCTCTTTTTCGCCCAAAAGACTCACTCCTCGCCCAAAAGACCTGCCCCCGATGATTTCCATGAAAAAGGGTGGTTAAAAAATGTCTAGAATCGAAGAAAATTTTGAAGTCTTGAAAAGAAATTATTTGGACCCGTTTTTGGGGACAATCGTTTATCATTTGCTAAAATGTCTTGTTTAGTGGAACATTTACCACCCACAGTTCTTACAGTTAGAACCATTGTAAAGGGCGCCTCAAAATTTTGAGAATGTGACTGAGTCGAATGTTGAACTTTGATACATCGAAGACGAAAATTGGTATCGATCTGTCTGTAGTTATATGATTTTATGTTCTTCCTATTATACATAGAATAGCAAAAAAAGGTCACCTTTTGAAATATTTGATTTAAGGGGCGGTAAAATTGACCCACCCTCCGCCCCTAAAAAAAAGATCGCCCTTCAAAATGATGATACACCCAGGATTTATTTTGGCTTGTGTTCACAAAGGAACCTACGGTCACTTGTAGATCATTTGATTATTAAGATTTTTAATCTGTAAAGACAATAGACTATACCTGCGTTTAAACAATAGAATTTACATATTAATCTATTATTTAAGCACTCAGATCTCCACAGTTCCTTTGATCTGTTACCTTTTCACAACCTGTGGAGCCTCCTCCACTGACTTTCGCTGAAAAGCAAAGATTAAGAGAGCCGAAGCAGCTTTTTAAAAATAGCCTCATGGGAGCGAAAGTTCTTGTCTTAACGGAGCAAGTTGCGGTTGTACCAAAAGCACTACTTAGGTATAGAGTATCAACCTACCTTTCTTCTTTGCTTTTGCTCTACCGAAGTAGTGCTATCTGCAACTTGCTCCAGTAAAGCTAGAACTTTTGCTCTGCAAAGCTATTTTTACAGTGGCGAGGCGTGATATTTGGCAACAATGTATTTTCTTCCTTTAAATTCACCTAAAAAGTCGAACGCTTCAGTCACCGGCGATGACCAGGCATTTCGACCTTTCTAATGTGTTTTAATGGAAAAAATGAACGTTGCCAAATCGCACGCCTCGCCGCTGCTATTTTAAAAGGCTGCTTCGATTCTACTTAAGAAACGTTGTATTTTCAATGTGACACTTTGCGAATATTTGATATAATTTTATAAGGAGGCGATTCCACCGTTTGAGAAAATATTACAGATGCGATTATTTCCATGTACTGCAGTCATAAAGTGAACTGAACTGTGTATTCTTTTGGTCAATTGGTGACATCATCAGTGAAATGAATAAAACCTAGATACCATTATAAATACATAAAACGGCAGCTCTAAAGAACATAATTGTTGTGAGAGGGAGGGGGTGGGGCATCGACTTCGCTTGCAACTGCGCATTTCACTTTTAATTTTGCTCTAGTATATATATGTAGTACGTTTCTCGTCCATGACTGTAACAGCGTTCCGGCCGCGGCCCCGCGCACCATGGTCTCAGATCATATGAAAGTGGCCAAAAATCGACAAAAGCTAAATTTCTCATAAATTTCTCATGCCTATAAAATTTTCAAGACCAATTTTAATCACAGACAACACTTTTAGCAAGAGCAATTTAAACCTAGAAATATCAGTGGAAAGTTGTAAAAGTAATGCCTCACGGAATAATAGATACTGGTATGGTAGAATTAATCATCTGCATAGCTGATTTTGGCGTCTGCTAGAAAGTATGGTAAATTTCACCATAGTATGATACAGTGGCGGATCCACGGGAGGGGGGGAGGGCACTGGGGCAACCCCCCCCCCGCAAGTCTAAAATGTTGCCTTTTTTCAATAGAAAATATTCCGAAATTACTCTCACCGACGCTTCAAATTTCAAAATTTCACAGGCGTCCCCTCCTCCAGAAAAATTTCCTGGATCCGCCACCTATACGGTAAATGCAACGTACATAATTTAGTAAATGCAGCGTACATAATATCACTGAAAAAAATGCTGATTTAGCATTAAAAATGTTAAAAACATGTCCGACAAGTTCTAAATGCTCTTTTTACATTATAAAAATGCTGACTCAACCATGGACGCAGTTAAATGAACATTTTTAAACGTTGAATCAGCATTTTGAAATGTTGAATCAGGAATTTTATAATGTAAAATCAACATTTTCAACTTGTCGGCCTTTTTTTCACACTTTAAATGTTATATCAGCATTTTCTTTCAGTGGTTAAATGCAGCGTACCTACCTACATAATATGGTAAATGCAACGTACATACTATGATAAGTGCAACGTACCTAATATGGTAAATGCAACGTACCTCGCGGTAAATTAAGTTAATCGTTCGGTACATTTTACCATAATCTAGTGATATTTACCTTACTTTCTGGGAGACTCTAAAATCAGCTGTGCTAATGGTATAGACTACCTGCCTTCTTTTTCCGCAAAATGGTCGAAAACGATGATTTTTATGACTTTTTTCACTGATTGATTGCCACTTGTTTTCAATCTCAGACCAAAGTGCTCCGATGCGCAGCGCCCGCGCCGCGCGGCCATGCGCCATACTATTGCCGCCCATGCCATAAGAATTACCAAACTATTTCAATTCCGGTATCGGACACGGATATCGTTCGCTGCACGCGCGATCACAATAAAAAGAGCGAATGGCAGCAGTGGCCGCGGCAGCGCGGGTATAATGAATAATGCAGTGTTCAGAGATATTGAGAACCGCGTCAAATTGACACAATGCGACGCTGCTGCGCTCCGACCGAACGCCCCAGCAACGTTGCCGTGTTCATAAAGGGTAATTCCACGAGTAACAGGACTTACTTTTCGTTGGCGCCGATAATTATCACAGACATTACATCACTATAGAGTACCTGTATAAGAAGAGTATGGCGTTCTGTGATCATGGAGCTCTTTGGGCCCAATTTCAAGATGGCGGCAGTCATGTTGTTTGAGGTTATCTTACATTGTTGATGAGAACGGTGTCGGTGAACGGTGAGTTTGATGGCCGTTTCCCGCTAGAAAATGTATGAAGATAACCTCAACAGTTACACCGGTTATACGATCGACCCGGTCGGCCATCTTGAAATTGAGCCCTAAGAGCTCCTTGAACGCCTAAAATGTCGCAGCCAATCAGCGTATAACTAAAACGTCTAAAACTAGTTAATAAACTAGTCTAGTTAATATTTATTTCTGTTAAGGTGTGATTCCAGACGAAACTTTTCCGGATTTCAATCCGATGGATAGCGACAGCTGTCCACTTTTCTGGCTCAATTTTGGTCGGAACTCAACGGAACAACAGCAAACTATTGCCAACTGTTTACTGATGAGCATGTGGTTTGCATTCGCCAAGCAAAACCTGTTTCCGTTTCCGGAACCGAGGACCATTCACAGCCTTTTGCTGGAGCTTCACCATTCAACAGTAGGCAGTGTTTTATCGTTGCAGCCGGTGACTCCCGAAAAAAACTGAGCGCACTAAACTTATACCTCACTTTTCTAACACGAGAAGCATACGTTGTGCTGGGTCTCTATTTGTCTCTAGGATAGCGTCACTATAGGGAAAAGTCTTGTTTTTGGCATTTTAAATTGAAACCAAAGAAAAAACGAAAAATCCAACGACGTAATATTTTTTTATGGATATTTTGAGCCCATGCGAGTAATATTATTGATTAAGAATTAAAGTCATTAATTCTGTTTGGTCATAAGCTTAGTGGGTGCGAGTGAGTGGGAGTGAGAGTATGTCTATCTGCCTCACTCGCACTCATTGAGGCTTATGGAAATTTTCATAAATCATAATTTCTGGCTTTATTTTTGAGTATCTCAGCTTGAAATTTACAGAATAGCTTCCTGAGGTATGTTTGTAGGTGCTGACGTTCCTCAAATTTGTATTTACTTTTGGCTTTAGTACATCAATTTCAGCTAAAAAATGTCGCCTTTTTGAGCAGCGCTAATGGCACTTGCCATCGGATTGAAATGTGGACAAGCTTCGCCTGGAACTTCGCTTGGCAACTTCGACAAAAACAAACCGAAAATCCAATTGTACATTAAAACCACTGTAACACTCTGCTTTTGAGGAGTCAAAAGGTCATTTTGTCATGCAGCCGGAATGAACATCATATATATATACGGTCATTGGTTATTCTACCTGGCCAAATTCCGTCTGTTTTGACTCTTAAAAAGCTGTAGAATTTTAACAATTCATTAAATTTTGCGGTCCTTTATTGCAGGTGCTGAAAGAAACGTCTTTAACATGGATATTCATTCATTTGGTAACTTTAGTTGTTTTTAAGATGCCATTTCTGTGATATTTTTTGGCGATGTAGTGAAAAGTCCTACTATACCGTAAAATTACCTATTACTTGAGATAGATACAATATACGTGAGTTAAGCAATTCGTATCTCAATGCAACGTTTGAAAATCTCGCATTAGGTACACTGTCTCATTTTTAAAAGAAAACCACGTGCGCAGATGTTCATGGTTTCTTCTCGTAATTTTGCGTGCAAACATGGGAAATCCCGTTGAAAAGTTCAAGAAGACTGGCTAGACGGTAATCACAGGTGAAAGGAATTGTATGGTGGGAGATTTTGAAACGTTGAATTAAGTTACGCCCACTGGTGAGGCGTGCGATTTGGCATCGTTTATTTTTCCGATTTAAACACATTATAAAGGTCGGAACGTCTGGTCATCGCCGATGACTGAAGCGTTCGACTTTTTCGGTGAATTTAAATGGAGAAAATATATTGTTGTCAAATTTCACGCCTCGCCACTGGTTACGCCTCGTCGGCCTCTTTGTAAAAGCACCGACGAATGCACCTTCTTCAATGTTTCGAAGTAAAGGACTACTTTTAGACAATTTTGAAATTTAGATGAAATCATATGTAGCCGATTATAGTCGGCTAAATACATATGTATACCAACCAGCAAAAATTACGAAAATTGCACTTAGTAAGTCCAAAATTTAATAATAAACTCACATAACTGTGGCAAGTTCGTAAAGGCGGTTCAATGCAGGTATCATGGGAGATTTCTGTCTAATTTGTCACTTGCTCTACTGCAGAAACACAGAGATACGTCGCAATTGAGATAGGAATCTCCCATGATATACCTGCGTCTCTTCGCCACTAAGCCCGATTCTGAGAGTGAATTTCGTGATTTTATAGCGTACTCATCGTCATTTTGACAGGTTTTTATGCAAGAATCGATTCTTCAATCCCCTATAGCAAAGGTCTGCAAGAGCCCCATTGTTCTTGATCAATTTTTCTATTATTTTCCGAAGATATTTTAATTTTTTTTTAGGCATTCTTTCAAGTGCATGGGGATCCTGTTAAACTCTGTGATATCCGAAAACCGCGAAATTCTCTGTAATTAGCCGAGAGATTATACAATGACAATTTCTACGATGATACTTTCTTCTGCTGGTCATAGTACGTGCAGGGGGGGGGGGGGGCTTTCGTTAAAGATGCGCAACTTCACGGAGAGAAAACAATCGGGAGCTTTTTTAACTCGGAAGTTAGCAGGCTTTCGGTGTATCAATTATTATTCTAGTAGAAACCGCACACTCAAATATCACGTACCGCATTTCGCATCTTATGAGATCCTTTCCATGTTGGATAATTGACCGTGTAAATCTTTTCGGGGGACTCCCCCCCCCCCCATTTAGTTTAGATGAGGACGATATAACCCCATGCGCATGCGCGAAAGAAGAGTGGACGAACGAGAAAGTGTTATCGGGTTCGAGTAACAAGACGCATTTCAGATTCACAAGGCGAGAGGAGTGGTCTCATAGTCTCAGTGTTGCCAACCTGCCGGGCTGCCGTTTTGCGGATATGAAAAGCAGTGTCGCCAGATTGGTGTGAAAAAGCCGCACGTGTTACATTGGTTTAAATAGGGACGATACGGCTTTTTACCCTCGATCTGGCAACACTGCTGAAAAGGTACGGTTTAAACCATCGATGATTCAAACGGAATGACAAAAAGATTACATAGTCCAGGTCAGCGAAGTGTATCTGAACGTTACAGTCACAGTGACAGTCTGTAACCCGCACAAAAACACTCAGATCTGTAATATTCTGATTTAGCGATTAAAAGACTTTAAAGTAAGTATGATAGAATTTCAATTTTTCACCGACATTGATTTCCATCGGCTAAAAAATATTACAGATCATAGTGTTTTCGTGTGGAAAAATAAAACATATTTTACAGTTAGGAAAAAAAAAGTTTTTACAGCTAGTGCACTGAAAATAGTATACCTAACCTAAGAGTCTTATGGAGTTGATTTTACCAAGTAATTGGTTTACTTAACCCTTTGCTGACTGACGGTACTCACAAGTACCACCAACTTATTTACACGGAATTTAATGGAAAATGCAAAAAATCAATACACACATCAATTTACATTAGAAATCCGCGACTAGATCACCCATAGGAGTCGAAAAATCTGACGAGACTGAGATATACTCTTGGGCAACAAAGGGTTTTAAAAATATGGATAATAACATGAATATTTGTTGACTTCACTGTTTTGAAATTAATTAAATTGACTATGTGGGAAATTGTTGAACTGAACACTTATAAATGCTTCAATCCACACATGTTTTGCTTGAAATTTCTATTCGTTATGAGTTGAAACAACTAATTGTAAGTGAAAGTGCTTCACCTAACAAATCCTCATATTCAAAATTACTATTTAAAATTGGTTAGGATAATCTAATCATTTCATATGATTTTGTGGCTGATTGGAAAACGCTGGATAAAAGCGAATTAAGGTTTTAACTTGATATCATCTAGGCGAATAACTTAAAGTATCTATGCACACAGTAAATGAAATCAGGTATGTGCAGTTCGATGTCCGCGAGGGAGCGCAGCGGGCTAACTCTGTCAACCATAACATATTGACCAGCATTGATCAGCTCACGTAGGTAGCTAGTTATCTCCCATTTGATTTAGGGTCCCTATGAATGTACTGCGTACGTGCAGTTTTTCTGGGGGGGGGGGGGGGGTCGTTGAAAATTTTCAGTGGCGCTAAATGGTAATTTTGAGTTAATTCGTGTCAGAGCCGTATTTTTTTCTGAAAAGTGCTTGCTTTCTGGAGTATTTTAGACTCCTAGTTTTTTAAATTCCCCATTTCTCAAAATTGAGTAGTTTTTGAAAACGGGCCCATATCGAACTTAGATCTTCGATGTATCGAGAATTAAAATCGCTCTCGAGCTGCGGTTAGCGCCAAAAGTCTTAAAATTCAATGCCCTTTCAAACGATTTATCACAAAATAGGGAGTGCCATAAGAGACAATTAAGTTGACCAACGCCCCCCTACCCCTCGGGGTTAGAGTCATCGAAAATATCCTCCTCGGATAACGCCTTCGGTATAAATAAGAATGGTCCAAACCGCATCCTTCTATTACTTCAATAAAAAAAAAAATAAGTTGAGAGGGAGTGGGCGTTACTTTTGAATAATCCTATATAGTTTTCGGAGTAGAAAATGGTGCGAAATGGAGGAAAGGTACAGTCATAATACGGGGCTGTTGCACACCTTTGCTATAAGCGACTATAAAGTCAATTCTGGTGTAAAAACCTGCAAAAATAACGATGGCAGCACTAAAAACTGCCGAAATCCACTCCTAAACTCAATAAACGTTTTTATTTGCACGAGTGTAATGGTGGCATACTGGGAGATTCTTGTCTTAATTTTGTCACTCTCTCTATGCCGACATGGATTATTCACAGAGTAATTAGTCATCAGAATAGTGATCTACATCCGATGGATGGTACCGTGGCATCTAGTGGCACCGGTGTCAAATAAAAGTCGTCTCTAATTGGTCACTTCTTGATGGAGTTACTGCCGTATTGTTACTTACATGAGAATCTCCGATTATTACTGCCGTAAGCCACCATTACACTCGCGCAAATAAAAGCGTTTATTCAGTTTAGGAGTGGATTTCGGAAGTTTTTAGTGCTGCCATCGTAATTTTTTGAGGTTTTACACCTGATATCGCTTATAGCAAAAGTGTGCAACAGCCCCATCTGCACTTCTTCGGAGTTAACAAATGATGATACTCCTCTTAGGAGGCGCGCACACCCTCCACGATAGTATTTACCGTTCTTTACTCCTGAGTCCCGGTATGCATCCTATATTTTTACTATCCACGAGGGTAAAATGCACTCTCGTTTTTACGTTCGCTCCGATTTTCATCCCGGATTTTTCGGCCGATTTTTAACCCTTAACTGCGCCGTGGCATCCCTGAGGCACATAATATATTTCCTCCATTTTGAACTCTTAAAGTTAAATTATCATTTTTAAGTAGATTCCATGAATCTACTTATTGCGGAGGGTGCGATGTTGGATTTTTCGGGAAATTTTATCAAATGAGCACGTTTCATGGTCCCCTAAGTGAGAAAATACCACTCGTTGAAAATTGTATATATATATATATATATAAACGAGAAGAAAAATGGGACACAAGGCTACGAAAACTTAAAAATTTAAGGTGAGACGTTTCGGACTAGAACAAGTCCATTTTCAATCAATAAAAACAATAAAAGCGAAAACGCAGTGAGTGCCTACAAGGTGATAGAGCAACTCAATGTTGCTCTATCACCTTGTAGGCACTCACTGCGTTTTCGCTTTTATTGTTTTTATTGATTGAAAATGGACTTGTTCTAGTCCGAAACGTCTCCCCTTTAAAATTTTTAAGTTTTCGTAGCCTTGTGTCCCATTTTTCTTCTCGTTTATATCTAGTATCGGGCTATTTAAAATTTTCTGTGTATATATATATATATATATAATCACTGTTTAAAGAGTGGGAACAAGGCTAAAAAACATTAATAAAAACCAAACGTTTCGGCCGCAAACGCTGGCCTTCTTCAGTGGTGAATAATAAAAAAAGAAAGAAAGGAATTAAAGTACTAACTGCTACATACTGGACCGTGACATGACAAATAAATTAAAATAAACACGAGGATAACCTCAAACAGAGACAAATCGATGAGCAACAACCACCGACCACCAATGACAACAGTGTAGTATTACACATCGCCACCAGACAGCGTGCGGCTGTTGA
This sequence comes from Trialeurodes vaporariorum, assembly GCA_011764245.1. Lineage (NCBI taxonomy): Eukaryota > Metazoa > Arthropoda > Insecta > Hemiptera > Aleyrodidae > Trialeurodes > Trialeurodes vaporariorum. Next base: position 58,717,816 of record VMOF01000111.1, on the reverse strand, counting down.
AAAACGCATGGTAAGAAGGCGCTAATTTTTGAACGTCTCCCCGCGAATTACAAACGCTCCCTTCATGCTTGATAATCTCAATCATTTCAAGCAGTAAACGAGGAAAATCCCTTTTTTCCCGACATAAAATTTCAACTTCCTCAAAATTAAAGGTGTGATCTTCCTCCCTCTGGTGTTTGTGAAGGGCAGTCACTTCCTTTTTATCATATTTATGACCATTCAGACGATTAAATAAGTGTTGTTTTGTCTGACCTATATAGCTAAGGTCGCAATGAGCCTCTTGTCGTTGTATCTAAAATTAGAGAAGGGATTTGTTCAGCTATCCAGCGTTATCATATGCAAGTGAAGCGGAATCAAGTCCCTGAAAACATTCAAGTTGTTTCCAACAGGAGGTTTAGTGATGGTTGGTTTATGAACAACTTTAAACAAGACTTAAAAAACACCATAATTTTTTGCAAAAGAAACAAACACATAAAATTTATTAAAGCAGATAAGTCCAATAAAACTGTTGTCATCAGCAGGAACGATTACGACCAAAAAATGTTGGATCTTTTGAGTGATAAAAATACTTACAAGAAGGTTGCCAGATCGCTAGTTTCGTCTCAGATGAAAAAGAATAATTGTGTCGTGAATTTTTGGTTTAAGGAGGGTTTTATTGAAGAAAATTTTTTTAAACATTTGACTGTAAGCACTGCCAATGTTGCCAAAATTTATGGGCTCATAAAACTTCACAAGGCAGGGTTGCCGATCCGCCCTATTGTCAGCACAGTCGGTGCTCCTTACCATACTATTTCCAAATTGTTCACGGGTATTTTATCTAAAATTGTGGGAAAACTCGATTCTCATGTCAAAAATTCGTTTGAGTTCTTTACGTTTATTAACGGCGCAGAAATACCTGATGGGTTTAAGCTCATCTCTTTTGATGTCAAAAGCATGTACACGAACATCTCTGTGGAATTAGCCAAGGAATGTGTGCAAGCTAGATGGAGTGAAATTGAAAATCATTGTAAAATCCCCCAAGAACATTTTTGCCATATGTTAAAAACTTGTATTTCCTCAACGGTTTTTCAGTATGAGGATTCTTTTTACCAACAAATAGGTGGTTTGGCCATGGGAGGAAGTATATCTGCCGTTCTTGCTAACATCGTTATGGAACACATTGAGCTTCTTTTTTTCAGTACAACTCCGTATTTCATTTATTTTTATAAGAGATATGTAGATGATTTGTTTTTATGTGTTAAAGAGGATGAGATTTTGCCCATTCTGGAATTTTTTAACACGTTTAATCCCCTCATACAGTTTACCAGCGAAATCGAGGAAAATGGCTGCCTCAATTTTTGGACATGTCACTATTAAGAGTGAATAACAAGGTATTGTGCAAATGGTATCAAAAACCTACGTCATCGGGCCGCTATGCCAATTTCTTGTCTGTTCAACCTACAAGCATCAAAAAGAATGTTGCGATGAATTTAGCGCGCCGTATCATCTGTTTATCTGACAAATCTTTTCATCTTGAAATGATTTGTAAAAGGGAAACAGCTTCTTATTGAAAATTGCTATCCACATGCCTTTGTTAATAAAATTTTTAAAAGTGTTTTGCGCGTCCATAATAATGTGAATGTTTATTTGAACCACAGTGATATTTCTCAGCACTCCGAACAAATTGAACATCGTGTTTGTTTGGAAAAATTGGTGTGTATTCCGTATGTTCCTTTTTGTCCGAAAATATTTCAGCTTTTCTCAAACATTTTAATTATCAGGTTGTCAATACGAGGTATAACACTTTACAATGCTTAATGTCAAAACTTAAGGCTAAGACTCCCAAACTTCAACAATCGGGAGTTGTTTATAAAATACCGTGTAGTAATTGCGACCTTAGCTATATAGGTCAGACAAAACAACACTTATTTAATCGTCTGAATGGTCATAAATATGATAAAAAGGAAGTGACTGCCCTTCACAAACACCAGAGGGAGGAAGATCACACCTTTAATTTTGAGGAAGTTGAAATTTTATGTCGGGAAAAAAGGGATTTTCCTCGTTTACTGCTTGAAATGATTGAGATTATCAAGCATGAAGGGAGCGTTTGTAATTCGCGGGGAGACGTTCAAAAATTAGCGCCTTCTTACCATGCGTTTTTCAACAGCCGCACGCTGTCTGGTGGCGATGTGTAATACTACACTGTTGTCATTGGTGGTCGGTGGTTGTTGCTCATCGATTTGTCTCTGTTTGAGGTTATCCTCGTGTTTATTTTAATTTATTTGTCATGTCACGGTCCAGTATGTAGCAGTTAGTACTTTAATTCCTTTCTTTCTTTTTTATTATTCACCACTGAAGAAGGCCAGCGTTTGCGGCCGAAACGTTTGGTTTTTATTAATGTTTTTTAGCCTTGTTCCCACTCTTTAAACAGTGATTATTTATGTGTCTTGGGCTGTTCGTTTTTCATTTTATGTATTATATATATATATATAATATATATATATATATATATATATATATATATATATATATATATATATATATATATATATATATATATATATATATATATATTATATATATATATATATATATATATATATATATATATATATATATATATATATATATATATATATATATATATATATATATCTTTATATGTATGTTTCAGCCAGTTTTACCGTTTTTATGTCCCACGATCCTGTTCGTAATTTTGGTTTTTGTTCTTGAAATTTTTCTCAACTATTTGTTGGGTTTATTTCTTGGATGAGTTCGAAGATGGTGTAAATCCGACAGTTAGTTTTCGCGTTATGGGCCGTGTTTGAGTCGTAAAATGTGTTTTTGAGGTTTATTTTTAGGAGTGTTTGTTTTGAGTATTTTTTTTGGGAAAATTTATGTTGGCCGTTTTGTTACGCAGCTTTTTTACTCGAGTCATTTTTTTGTGTTTTGCGTTGTAAGCGAGTTATATCGATGTGTTTTTCGGGTTTTTTGGCAGTGTTTTTATATGAAGAAATTGTTTTTTTGTTTTAAAAATTTTAGTATATATCGTGGAGGATGTTTTTAGTTCATATAATCTTTGCCTTGAATTTTCCTTGTGTTTTACGTGTTTTACGAGCTATTTAGTTTCTTATGGGATTTTACAAGTGAAAGACAAGGATGGCGTATTGGTATAATTGCTCTTTCTTTGTTTTACACGTACACTGTTGCTTAGGTACGTTATTTATTTATTTTCTTGTTTTATCAGCTGCTCTTATTCAGATTTATTCCTCATTACCGTTACAAAGATTACACATTTTTCAATCTTTGTACTATAATCTTTTTCTCATGGTCATTTTTATTTAAATGTTGAACAGCTGATAAAAAAAAAAAAATTGAATAATTCCAAGAAAATCGTAACATAACCTATTTATTGAAATTTGTGAAAAACTTATATAACCTAGCTTTTATTTCTCACTTGCATTGTAAAGATTACACATTTCTCTGTTGGTAATATAATCTTTTTCACAATTATATTTGGATTTTGAGCAGCTGATAAAATAAAAAAGAAAAATTCAGAGAAAAATTCAACGAAAATTATAACCTACTAGGGGCCTAGGGCCGCTTCGCGGCCCCTCCTGGTCCTTTTCGTTTGTTTTTTTTAGATGTTTTCGTATTACATTTGTTTCTTTCTTTCATTCTGTTTGGAAAAAAATTTGAAATGAAAGCGATTACGATGTTAAACTTTGATGGTTTTTAATTTTGGTTATTTTTACAAAGGAATAACTCGTAAACACCACTCAAACCTAAAAATGTAAGCTTTTAAGAGTATGTAACGCATGAATTTATAGACCATTTTAAATTTTGACCATTTTTGGAGCGAAGAACCGTTCTTCTCTTAGTTCACACGCATCAGCTTTAATCTATTAGTTCTTCACTTGCACATAAAAATGTAAAAAAAAAGAAGAAAAGAAAACTGGAACGAAAATGAAAGACTCATCATCGACATAAAAATGGTACAGACCGGACTACCGCACAAAAACACACGCATCAGCTGGGAGTATCAAGAAACGCGCACGTCAACCATCGACCAAAGAAAAAAGATAACATTAAAATCAAAGATCATGCAAGCAGATCGATCTGTAAAAGAATGGAATCGAAAATAGAATCGTAAGTGGAATCGGAAAAAGGACGTTTAGGTAGAAGTTGAACTGGATTGAGAGATTTAACCTATCAGTTCCCCACTTGTACATAGAATAAAATGAGAAGATAAAAAAAAAAAAATGGAAAACTTTGAAGATAATCCTGCTGTTTAGATGTAAATAGGGGCATGTGGCCGCTTCATGGCTTTTTGAATTGTCATGAGTTAGGGAAATCGATAGTAAAAATACCGTTTAAATTTGATCAGAATTAAAAATTTTAACCTATAAGTTCCCCGTACGTAGAAAATAGAGACCCAGCGCAAAGCTTGCGACAGGTGTCCACTTTTCTGGCTCAATTTTCGTCGGAACTCAATAAAACAACAGCCAGCAGTCGCCTACTGTTGATTGATGAGTGCGTGGTATGCATTCGCCAAGCAAAAGCTGTTTCCGTTTCCGGGACCGCGGACAAATCACAACTTGTTGAGCTCACCACTCAACAGAAGGCGACTGTTTATCGTTGCAGCCGGTGACTCCAGAACAAAACTGTGACCGCTAAACTTGCTTCACTTTTCTAACACGGGAAGCATACGATATGCTGGGTCTCTCTCTGACGTAGAATAAAATTTAAAAAAACGGAAAACTCTGAATTTAATACTCATCATCGACATACATATCACAGACCGACCTACACCGCACAAAATCACAAGCACCAGCTGAGAGTATCAACAAACGCATGTCAAGTAATGATCAAGGGTAAAAAAAATAACCTTAAAAATGAAGATCATGCCTACAGATCTACAGTCCACGGAGTCACCTCTCTACGTACATATAGTGTCGATGCACCCAAAAAGCAAAATATCAGCTGTCGACGTAAAACAAATTTAGCGTCGCTAGGTGACCGACCAGGGCTTAAAAACAAATGGTATACCTCTCTCTCTCTCGCGCACATTACAGAGGTACAGAGACTGTCTCCCTCCCACTCATTACGCCCATAGTATTCATAGTTTTTTGGATTTTCGAGAGAGAAGATGGCTCTGAACAGCACCGCTGGTATTTTTCCCACAATCCTGGTACTGAGCCGCATCGATCGATACCGCACTTGTCCGGAACGGTCCAAAGGATCGACGGGAATTTCCATTAAGCTTGGAAATTATATATATAGATATTTAAATTTGTGAAAAAATGATTTAACCAAGCATGGAATCTACTTCGTCTTACCGGCCTGCCGGGAGGCATTTTTTTTTTTCGTGTCGTCATCTCTCCAGCACATATCGAGGAAAAGTTTCGATTTTTCACCGAAGTCTGAAAAAACAAGGCCCCACACGTTGAGCGCCATCTGAGCATTAGAAAATATATTTAACCGTTTCGCCTTGATTTTCTCCCTATACTAGTCCATGTTAAATTTAGTACTTAGCAGATCTCTTGGGCGCAAGAATCAGTGCTAGGAATTTTTCACTATTTTTCCCTTTCATTTTGAGTCAAAATCAATTGAAAAATCACGTTTTCGAACGGGGGGGGGGGGACGCGCTGTAGGGTCAACAGTGCAGGAACTTCCGACATAATACCAGTCGAGTGACGATACGCGGACTTAAGGCAACACTGGGTTGTCCTGCACGATGTCCAGTCCAGTGTGTCCCAATAGAGTGCCAGCGCCGATCTCGGCTGTGGGCGCTTTGTGAGTCAGCAAGTTTTTAAAAGCTACGATATGCGGGTCTGGGTCTGGGTCAGGATTTCAGCTGCCTCTTGGAATGGCTTATGGCCTCTTATACCGATCGGCCCTGGTGCGTGCGTCGCGTCGCGGAGACCCGCGCGTCGTTCCCGCACGGCGGCGCGCGGCGCGACACGATGGCAGCGTGCGCAGTGCATAGTGTCCGCCGTACACTGGCACTGGATTGAACCATGGAGTTTTCCGGACACATAGAGTCGTTATTTTCTTTGCTTTTAAAACATATTGTACTATGACGTTCAAAAGAAAGTACCCTAGTTGACATTTTTACTCCTTCAAATATCGATAAGCTTTGAGCGATTTTGTGACTTTCAAGTGTTCAAGGACTGAGCAGAATGCCCATTTTAGAGAAGGTGAAAAACTCGTAAATTCTATTTAAAACAACGCACAAATTTAACAATGCGAATTTCGACCAAGATATTTTCTTTTGAAAGGCATAGTACAGTGTTAATATTTCCTAACAAATACCATGTAATTAGATCTAATCTGAACTCCAAACCGGAAAAAGGTCACATGTGACGTATTTGCTAATTTAAAGTTATTGGCGGATGTGGATTGTGGGCCCACGAGAGGCAGTGTACAGGGTGTGTGGAAAGTCCCGAACGACCGCGCCAATTTGTTTTATTTGTGGAGATAAAAAAAACCAAACTTTGGGAATGTTCCTAGTTAACAAAAACTACTTTTTCTCGGTCAACATTTTGGGCCCCCCCTACCTCAGGGGTGGGGGCGCCCCAACTTCTTTTTATTTTTCAAATGACAATTCCTAACTAGTGATACCTCATTTGAGAAAGGTTAAAAAGCAGAGCTTTTTGGCGTAAACCGCCTGCCAATATCTTTTCTTGTATTCTAGTTATCGAACGTCGAAGTACGATTTGGACCCATTTACAAAAAAGTGTTGCTCCTATAAAAAAAAAATCGGGGAAAAAAAACTGGGAGTCTAACATACTCTCAAAATCAAGTACTTTCCAGATAAAAAGAATGGTTCTGACTTAAAATAGTCAAAATTTGATTTTAGAGCCCCCCAACATTTGTTTAAATATTTTGCCCCTCAAAGGGGCTATCTCAAAATTTCCTGCGACCACTATCAAATGATACATCAATCGAGAGAACATAAAGAACTGAGAATTTTGGCGCAATCTGGAGATCGACTGCCTTTTTCGTATATTAGAGGTATCGAATTTTTAGGATGGGTTTAAATTGAACTTTAAAATTAACAATTTCTTTTCTTGGCGCAATTTAAGTTTCTGAAACAACCCTTTTGTGGCCTATTTTTCAACACTGTTGAGCATCGCCATAATTTTTTTTTTAGAATTTTGAGGCCGCTGCCCTGGTAAAATTGGTCCTTGAAAATTCCATGCAATGAGGATTTCTGAGAAAATTATGGAAATGATCAAATAACATGTATAAGGATTTCCGTGCAATTACACGAAGATCCTTATGATTTCATGGAGATTGCAGTCTTTCAATTGAAACTTGGCTCAAGGGGAAAAATACTTCCAGTTACTTTTTGGCCTCAAGATAGAAAAGAGGTGTTCATCTGATGGGCTTGGGTAAAGATTTTCAAGGACTATTTTTACCAGGGTTCCTGCGAGTTCCATATTTTTGTCTCTCCTGAGAAAGTCACTTTAGATCCTGGATGCGTATACTCTGTTCAGGATACGATGAAACTTGGCGAGTCAGGTAGAAACGCTCTACTTTGCAACGTAGCCCTTTGAGTTGTACAGCCATTGTGCTCACTCGGACTCTTTTCGACTGGACCCTTCTTCGGGAAGAGGCATTCTGAGGCAATACCGAGAATCGGCTGACTATGAATGTTATCTGTGCAAAAGTCAAATTAGAAACGGTCACAGATACGACAAAATGGATGAAATTTACGCCCTAAGGGCCATAACTCGTCAAAATTAGTCAAATTGACTCCTAATTATCCTCAGACACTTATTTTTTTAAAGAATTCGATTGAGGTACGCTCATAAACGGAATTCTCAAAAAATAAATCTCCGAAGATGATGAGGTGTCAAATTCGATTAATTTTGACAAGTTATGGCCCTTTGGGCATAAATTTCATCTATTTCGTTGTATCTGTGACCGTTTCTGATTTGATTTTTGCACAGATAACATTCATGGTCAGCCGATTCACAGAATTTCCTCTTCTTGAAGAAGAGTCCAGTCGAAAAGAGCCCGAGTGAGTACAATGGCTATACAACTCAAAGGGCCGCGTTGCAAAGTAGTGCGTTTCTACCTGACTCGCCAAGTTTCATCGTATCCTGAACAGAGTATAAGCACAAATGCCCTATTTCCAATTAGAAGGCGTCTAAACTCTAAAATAAGTGGTTCTCACTCGAACTATCCCTCATTTTCAAGTGTCCTTGCTGTTTACTGCTCATAATGCTTTAGTTTCATTCATAAATTTATGTTCGGGAAATTCAATGTCAACATCTACTGATGAGTCTACTGTGCACCGCTTGCTGGTCGTGTGGCGTTGTTTGTCTGGTTGACGTAAGTAAACTTCATTCATACAAGCTGCGACTTCACTGGCGTGCCGCGCACAATAGTCAGACATCGTCAAAATAGTGGCAAAAAAATAATAATTAAAAAAAAAAAAAATCATCAATTTATCATTGATAAACTTTGATGACTGCAATTTTTAATCGCAGAGGACACTTCTGTAAAGTAATTTAAACACTCACCGGATTGTTTAAAATTTGGCTGAATACCGATAGTTTTTTATGAATTTTCATATCTGGTTTTTGGCCAATTATTTTTTTCAACAGACCAATGTGCGGAGCGGCGCCTTTCGACTCTCGATCTTAAATGCATCGCACCTCGCCTCAACTCGTCCACCGCGGCGGTCGGTCGTTGCTCGAAATCCGCAAGAAATTGGGATTCACCTTTTATTATTCTTTCTCTCCTCCGAATCCTGTTTTGACTTTGATATGCCCACCCCACCGAGGAATTTATTGCCCTATCATCCTCATCTCTCTACGAACGAATGTCTTCAGTTTCACCTTACTATACCTAGTACACCTCTCTCTCTCTCTCTCTCTCTCTCTCTCTCTCTCTCTCTCTCTCTCTCTCTCTCTCTCTCTCTCTTTCTCTCTCTCTCACTCTCTCTGCCGGTAGTGAAGCGAAAGAGTGAGTAGCTCTTTGGCTGTTATCATTCAAGCTTTCAAAGCGAAAGATACCACACTGAGAGAAATCACTTCTTTCAAAACGAGGAAACACGTTTACTTGTGACAGTTTTCTTTGCACGAAGTAAAGTCCTGTTGCTTGAAGGAGAATCAGTGTCACAATAACAAGGAGTCTTTAATTTGTAGCAGCAGACATTTTTCTTGGGCTAAAGGAATCCCCCCTAAGTCAATAGTGCACTGTGCAGTTTCTTTAACACAAACGAAATACCTACACCGTGGATTAAAAATAAAATTCTCTCAGTGCAGCACAACAAGAGGCAAAGTCCGGTATGTCCGGTGAGAGAAAGAAACTATGTACAGGGTGTAACAAAACTATATACAGTAATTTTCAGGGCGTGTTTTAGAGGTAAAAATAAGATTTTTTCCCTCCTACAAACATGGGTCCGAAATTGTAGTCTTTTCGAGTTACAGTGTTGCGAAGTTTTCGGAAGACAAATTGAAAAACTCCCTCATGAATTTCTCTTAATGCTCGTAAATAAGTGCTCCGATGTAATTTTAGGCGCTCTTGCCGATTTTGGCCGTGAAAATGCTGTATGCAAAATTTTGAGGGGGGCTTGGGGCAGTGGCGTCGCTTTCCTTCGATGCGTCCCCCTCCACAGATTTTTTTTCGCCCCCCCCCAAATCATGGTACCCCTACACCCCTCCCCTCCCCTCCCCGTTCTCCTCCACGACGACCACCACCACCTTTTTCTCGTAACAAATTTTCAACGGTATTATTCCCGCTTTCACATTTTATCTTGCAACCCTTATTGCTCTTATTCCCCGAAAATAGAGATTAAATTCATACGTAAAGATACACACACAAAGAAAGTTGTGATCTCGTTTTTATATAGAAAGAATTCACATTTATCTTTGCTGTTGAGGGGTAAAGTCAAAATTGAACTCTTCTTGCCTTTGCATTGGCAAATTCATCGATCACTACATGCAATTTTAGGCTATTAGCGGTGTCGTTTTCGATACTAAGCAAAGCCAAAGAAAAAAGCCTTGATTGGGTCCACTCTCCGCCCTTGATTTTTTTTTTCTTTCTTTTTCGCTTTTAATTTTTCTATCACTTCAGGATTTATCAGTCTTTTTCCAACATTTTCTGTCAGCTTTTTTGCGCCCCTCGTAGCGTTGCGCCCCCTACCTTAGGTAGGCCTGGCAGGCCGCCCGCTACGCGCCTGGCTTGGGGGGGGGAGGAGGTTTCTTGATTTTTCTCAATTTTTTTAGCCAAATTATGTAAAAACATGCTTTCGGAATCATTAAACCCAAAAACGATTAGCATCATTCAAAAGTTCGTAAAAAAAAATGCATTTTTGGTCCTTCCAAGTTTTTCCTTTCCGCAAACCATTTCCAAGAAAGTCGTCCCTGAAGTTGCAGAGGTCGGCCAAGAATTGACAAAATCAAAGAAAATGCGATTATTATGGCCGACCTCTGCAACTTTAGGGACGATTTTCTCGGAAATGGTTTGCGAATTGGAAAAACTTGTTAAGACCATAAATGCTTATTTTTTTTACGAAATTTTGAGTAATACTAATCGTTTTTGGATTTAATGAATCCGATAGCATGTTTTAACATAATTTGGCCAAAAAAAGTGAGAAAAATCAAGAAAAACCCCCAAAACCCCCCTCAAATTTTTGCATACCTACAGCATTTTCATGGCCAAAATCGGCAAGAATGCTTTAAATTACATCAGAAGACCTATTTACGAGCATTAAGAAAAATTCGCGAGGGAGTTATGACAATTTTTCAATTTGTTTTTCGGAAACTTTGCAACACTGTAACTCGAAAAGACTGCAATGTCGGACCCATGTTTATAGGTAAAAATAAAAAGTCTTATTTTTACCTCTAAAACACGCCCTGAAAATGACTGTTTATAGTTTTGTTACACCCTGTAGAACTCCTACTCTTTCAAGGGCTATTGTTCTGAAATTTTGGTAATACTTATTCGAATCCACGCATTACACAGTGCGTCTATAGGTATCGCCATAGGAGTCAGCGAATAAATTTCCAAGAAGAAAGAGGATGGGGGGGGAGGAATAAACTTCAAAATTAAATTCCAGGGGGACTAAAGCTCAATGTTTGTAAATTTGTACTTGTCCTCAGTTTATATTGGGGATGATTGACGTCAAACAAAATCAGTAGGTAAACAAAGCCAGTTTCATTGGAATATCGTTGTTACCCTGCTTAGCAAGTGACTGAAGATTCTCGAACTCGAGACGATTGCCTCCGGCCACCCGGCCCACGGACCCCACGGTGCTTCTCATCTTTATATCAACAAAAATCATTGTCAACTCTGCCCGAAATGTGACGCGTAAACAAACCTAATTCACTGATACCAAATATCCAAACTATTATTTTATTTCTTGACTTTTCTCTCGCCAAAAAGTCCTATGGGTAATCAGTCTGGGTCACTGATTTCCTCGCCCAAACGGGTTACGATTTTCAAGTCGCCCAATCGGCCTTCGCCCGCACTTGAGTCGCCACTGGCAAGAATGAAGGTCACATTTCAGATCATCGGGTCAAATTACATAAAATATGTAACAGTCACGCGTTCAAGTCTTTGCGCATGAAAACTTCGAAAAATCCTCATCTGTGCAGTTGCTCAAACCGGCCGATTCGTTTCGATTTTCGCCCCCGAAAAGTCGATTTTCTCCTAGAAGGTCAGGGTTTCGTGACAAGAGGACACCCAATCCCCCCCACGTTTTCCCTCCAAAATACGCCTCTGATGTTCTAAATCCGTTTTTCCGTAAATGATTATTTTCAGATCACAATCAGCTGCATGCTCTATAGCTAGAGCTGCCTGCTTGAACGGAAGAGCTTCGACTCGTTGCTAACAAACTGCTCGTCACCGATGCGTTTTGGTGCATTTCGAAAGTTTACAGACACCGCTTTTTGTCAGAGCATGATGAACTCTAAATGCGTTAGCTCTGGAGCATCCGGTACCTAGAAGCTGGGAACAGCACACTGATATGATCAGGCAAAAAACAACAATAAGAGCCGAGGCGCTGAATGGAACACTGAACATTTTAATGCATTCTTGGCTACAACGGAGCTCTTGCAAACTTTTGCTATAGAGGATTTAAGATTTAAGTTGCATAAAAACCTGTAAAAATGACGATGAGTACACTAAACAATCACGAAATTCAGTCTCAGAATCGGGCCTAATGGCGGAGAGGCGCAGGTATAATGAGAGATTCCTATATCTAAATTGAGACATATATCTATGTGTTTCCGTAGAGAAAGTGACATGATTGACAGGAATCTTCCATGATACCTGCGTTGAACCCAAGGTTATATGTGTAGATTAAAGAGGTATGTTCATCTGACTTCGCGCCACAAATTTAGTGGCGCGTAGTTCAAAATCACTGCAGGCAATATATGGCCTATAAGTTGTTTTCTGCTTTCCTCCAGAGGGCAGCCCAATGTTTTCTGCAAAGAGTATACGTTTTCTGCTTTTTTCGACCATCTTGCCTGCAGGGATTTTGAACTGCACGCCACTAAACTTGTGGCGCGAACTCGGATGATCATACCTCTTTCATCTATAACCTTGCGTTAAACCACCATTACGAACTTGCCATTATCGCAGTTATTTCAGTTCATTACTGACTATTCAGACTTTCTTGGTGTGATTTTCGTGATTTTTGCTGGTTTTTATATCAGATTGGACCATTCATTTGCTCACAGCATAAGTTTGCAAGAGCCTCATCGTGGAAAAAAAAATAAAATCAATAATTAGCTTCGTCCTACTATACACAATAAGAGATACTGAAATTCCAAGGCTTTGAACTAAGTATTTAAAGGCATGTGGCTATGTCAGCTCTTTAATTAAAGCATCCAGATTCATTACCAGTTCAATCTTGCAACTATGAGCGCTTGATAAGGATCCGGCAGAATCGAAGCAAACAAGTCCCGTTTACATAAACACAGCGGTCGATGAGGGTATAATAAAACTGGCCATTAAAACTTAATTACTTTGCTAGACTGTTAAATAGGCAAAAAGCGAATTTTAAAACCTTGTGATTTGGCGAAGTAGATACTTCAAACCCTCTATTAGAAAGAGCTCAGGGAAAAACTTTATCGGTGTTTGCAGAGATTCCCTTAGAAATCAGAGTCTAAAACTTTTATTGATTGAATCGCGGAAAAAATATTACTGCGCCATAGTTGCAGCGAATTTCAACGTTGCGCTCTAAAAGATGCACTGGATTCGGAATGACTTTTGTCTAACTTTGCTTGTCGAGATACCCACAAATTTCAGAAATGGGAATTTCCCAAAAATTTACGAACGATTACAGAATATGGATTCGTTGCAAACTTTTCCTTCAGCATTGATTAGCATTCGATTCCCGCGTCCAATCGCGAGAAAATCACATTGCAAGCATCGTCAGCATCGAAAATTCTCAAAGTTCACTCACAAACTCAATAATGGGGCTCTTGCAAACTTTTGCTGTGTGCAAATAAATAGTCCATACTGTTGTAATGACTAGCGAAAATCACGAAAATTACACCGAAAAAGTCTAAAATTCAGTAATAAATTCACAAAACTGCTTTAACGGCAAGATCGTAATGGCGCTTCAACGCAGGTATCATGGGAGATTCCTGTCTACTCTGTCACTTTCTTTGCGGAAACACAGAGATATGTCTCATTTTAGATAAGAATCTCCCACGATACCTATGCTTTAAGCCACCATTATGCCCGATTCTGAGAGTGACTTTCTTGATTTTTCAATGTACTGATCGTCATTTTTACACGTTTTTATGCAAGAGTCAACTCTTCAATCCCCTATAGGAAAAGTTTGCAAGGGCCCCATTGCGTTCAACAAATTTCAAACAGTGGCGTGGCGTGCAATTTGGCAACGTTTCATTGTGTAAATTTAAACCCGTAAAAAAGGTCGAATTCGAAGGTGTTCACCGAACACCCAATGTTTCGATCTTTTTCATGGGTTTAAATTGACGAACTCCAACGTTGCCACATTGCACAATAGGAGTGTCCATTATAATTGCAGCTCTCTCTATGATGAGTATTTTTTCTCAGCATAGAAACATTGTTAGAAATGTTCACTCCAACTCCAGTTACATAAAAGCCAAAAGCCATGATTTCTTTCGGTATGTAGTTTGGGGAGTAAGATATTTGGGTAGTAGAGAATGGTGTGAGAAGGAGGAAAGATATAGTAATAATATGTGAGTTAAAAGATGATTTTCTCCATAGAGGAGGCATGAACATTGAACACCCTCTTCGATAGTACACGTATTTTCCGCTGTTTACTCTCGGTTGCATTCCAGTGGCGGCTCGTGCAATCTGACAACCGTGCATTTTTGCCATTTAAACGTATGCAAAAAGATCGATACTAGGTGAGGCGCTGCGCCTCACCAAGTAATCGATTATATTACACAGTTTTAAATGGAGGAAATCCATTGTTGCCAGATTGCACGAGCGGCGCCCGCTGTTGCATTCTATTTTTACTACGCATGAAAGTAAAATTCACCCTCATTTTTATGTTTGCTCCAATTTTCACTCTGGATTTTTTGACCGATTTTTACAACAGTGAAGTTGCAACCACATGGGACACCCCCAGTGTGTCCCGTTCATTCGACTCGAAATTTTTCAAAACATTCTTTCTTGATTCCCAGCTCTTGCAGTGGCGTAGAGTCCAATTTGGCAACGTTGCAGTTCGTCCATTTGAACCCATGAAAAAGATCGAGCTATTGGGTGTTCGGTGAACACCTTCGCATTCGACCTCTTATACATGGGTTTAAATAGACACAGTACAGCGTTGCCAAATTGCATGCGCTACACCCCTCAGCTCTTGTAGAATATGCTCTCACTGCGCTCATAATTTCTCTCGGAAAGTTTTACGTAACAGTCCTAATTATACGAAAGTCAAAATCTAGAACTCATCGACAGACTCATTCCGTTCCTAATTAGAAAGCGAACGAAATCCGTTAGCGTTTGAAATAATGCACTCATTTCACCCCGTTTTTCCGTCTTTTGGAGCGCCTAGTTGTTAAGACAATCGGGTGCGCATTTAGAGCTGAACATATTCGGAAAATATTTTAACACCTCCAAACAGTAACTGAAATAATGATTGACGGTAGGAAGAGGCAAATTAGGCAAACAAATTATTCGAGCGCATGGTTCAAAGATTTCAACACGGAAATTATTCTTCTTCTGAAAAATCCTTCCTGCATTCGAAAGAAATCATAATGTAACGTCCCGTCATCGTTGCGTGTTTCCTTTAATTACCGGAATCATTGAACACAATTTCTTATCATTTATATTTATTTTATTGAACATTTTTCCCAGTGTTGTCTAAGTGCCCTTCGAACAAATCTCTCTTATATATATAAAAAAAAAAAACACTCAAATCGAGGCGAGTGGCGCAGCGTGCAATTTGGCAACGTTGTACAGTGTCCATTTAAACCCATTGAAAATATCGACCTACAAGGTGTTTGGTGAACACCTTCGCATTCGACATTTTACATGGGTTTAAATGGACACACAGTACAACGTTGCTACATAGCACACTACGCCACTGATCGAGGCGAGTCGATTGAAAAGAGTTGGAACTCAGGGACGCCGCTCACCATATAAATTGGCAATTCTTGATAAACCCTGGGAGTTTCCATTGAAGTGACTTACGCGCTACCTTGGAAATACCTTCTTGAAATTTGCCTTCATGCAGTAGGTACACAATTGTGCCTTTATAAAGCCGCTCTAAAAATTCAAATTCGTGTAAATTTTACTCAAACATCCCTTGAAACTTTTTCGAGATACTTCAAGGTGATTTTCTGAATCGCAAATTAAATCTGAAGAACTTTTCAAGTTTGAGTCAAGTCACGAAAATTTCGAGTGAAATCTCTGAACTGCATCATTTTTATGAGATACTTATAGGTGATTCTAATTGCCAAGCAAAACTGTGGGATCTTTCGAAATGCTAGAAAGACAGGGTACGTCTCATACTGACGTCTCATTCGTATCAATTGAGAAAATATTCAAAATCTGTTCTCGAAACTACGCAGTGGTGGCTCGTGCAATTTGGCAACAGTTTTTTTCCTCCATTTGATTCCATGCAAAACAATCGACTCGGCAGTGAAGCAGCGATTCACCTGAAATCGATTGTTATGCATAGTTTAAAATGGAGGTAAAACATTGTTGCCAAATTGCACGAGCCGCCACTGAAACTGCCACCTAGTTCCTCATAAGATTTTGATGGTCGACGGCTTTATAAAATCCATGAAAAATTGAAGCAAGTTGTAACATTCTTCTATTTGTATTTAGCATGATCATTTACTGTTATCCAATTCAATCACCCCAAAGAGACAACACTTCGGAAAGAGCCCACACTGACGCCAATCCAACGAATTTAAAGATCCGTTTCACCTAGAATTACCGCAAAAAATGCAGATTGCCGGCTGATAAACACTGAAAAAAGAGGGAGGGTAAATTTCACAGAGGGTTCCTATATTGTGTATAGTAGCAGTGGTGGGGTTGGTTAGTACTTACAGCGCGGTGGTTAATACTACAGGCGGATTTGACCGTCTTCTTTGTTACAATGCAGTTAATATTCACGATGATAGATTTTTTTGTTTTTGTTTTTTTGTTTTTACCCATCCAGATCGCTCCACCAATCACCATAAGAGGAGTTGAAACGTATAACGAGGTAAACAAGCACCATAAGATGTTGCAAATATCGTGTATTTGTTTCTTTGTAAAAAAAAAAAAAAACAAAACAAAACAAAACAAAACAAAAAAAAAAAAAAACAAGCAAACGAACAAAAACCGGCCGAGACGTCCGTCCACAGAAACGACATTTTTAAATTGAATTTCTCTCTAAATGAATAATTTTTTTTTTCCAGAGAAACCACTTTGCTAAATACATTCAGTTTTTATTTAGACAGTTTAGAAGACGTTGCTCAATCTTTGCAAGAACATCAGAGCTGATGTTTCATACCTCAATATAACCATTCAACTCCTCATACATATATGTATATAGGAACCATTTAAGGGTAAAATTTACTCTCCCAATTTTGCAGTGCAAAAAAAAAAAAAAAAAAAAAAAAAAAAAAAAAAGTTACGCCAATACTCAATTGCATCGCAGTTAAAATCAGTTCGTCCTTCGATCGTCCTCCGACTCGCGGTTACAAGCGCGTGCGAAATTTCTCATTCAAAGGTTGAGGAATCGATCTTGTCCGCCCCTCCATCCCAGATCCCACCGCACGGCCCTCAAGTTTGAACTTCCGGATATCCTGTGCGAAGTTAATGGTAAGTTTAGATATCAGGATGAACGCATCTACAAACTGGTCACGAGAACAAATAAAATACGACGGAGTAGAGAAGAGAAAGGGAGGGAGGGAGAGAGAGAGAGAGAGAGAGAGAGAGAGAGAGAGAGAGAGAGAGAGAGAGAGAGAGAGAGAGAGAGAGAGAGAGAAATTGCGACAGTGCAGGAGGGGCGAAAGTTGTGGGGGGCAGAGAAAATTTACACAAGGAATAAAATGCATTTGAAAACAAACGGGCTATGCTGCCAGCGCTTAGCGGTCTTGCTTAGATCGCCGCGCCGTGCCGCCTTACGGGTCCAAAGCGGCCGCGACGCGATTCGCAGTGTTGCCAAATTTGAGGTTTAAATCCTTTTATGTTTTACATCGATTCTTACAGGGATTATGCGAGGGCCAGCGTTGCCGTTATTCGGATAGTTATCCGATTTTACCCATTTGACTCAATGTGAAAGATGGTAGATAATTTATAGGATAATCTGACAAAATTGAATGCGACCCAAAGCCATGACCCAAAGCCATTCATGGCAACACTGGCGATGCAACCGTGACGTTGCCTATTATATCGTTATCATTTTTATTTACCAACTTGAGGGTCAAACGGGAGAAATCGGATAATTACTGTCCGAAAAACGGCAACACTGCTTTTATGCATGCTTATAGCATTTTGCACTGATATACCTACATCGTCGTAAAAGAGACACACAGCTCCATTTTGTGACCCAACAGAAGAATATAGCCCCCAAATTTGAAATGAGAGTGGAAGGAGGGGGCAAGAACATGCTTGTGCAATTTGCTAACCATGCGCTTTTCCCTCAATTAAACCTATGCAAAAGTCTCGATTTCTTAGAGGATCAAACTAAATGAACCTCCTATAGAATCGATTATTTTACTTATAGCTTTAAATGGAGAAAATCTAGCGTTGCAAAATTCCGTCTAACCCCTCAGGCCAATAAACTCCTCACAATCAAACGAAATAAAAACTAATTGAATTTTCAACTTTTACTCTCACTGCTAAAATTAACTCATAAAGAAACAGAAAAAAATAAAAAAATAAAGAAATGAAAAAAAACTAAATCAATAATCGCAAGAAACAATATGCATGAGTAAGTAATATAATTAAACACCCATGAATTCGTTCCGTCAGGCATTCCTATCAGATTTTTTCAAACGGTAACGGAAACAAAATAACCTCAAAGTATTGGTTGTACCAACCAGCCCATGAGCCCACATATATATTTTGTTTCATTCGACTACTGATTATACATTAAGTTTATGTGAGAAGTGTAATGGCTACATCCCACCACCTTGAAAAGGAAGTTGATTCCAAGCAAATACAGTTACTTTCCTCCGTCATGCACGCTGTGCAATTGGCTTTCTGGAAAATGATCCTCCTCAAGTTACTTCATATGAAATTCCCATTTTTGGCAGAGCCCCGGAATTTTATCCCTAATAAGGCTTAAACTCCCATAAGTCTATAACTACATATGTATAATCTATTCCTAGAGCGGAAGATTTCCGTGAAATTGCGACCAATTTGGCCACAATAATTGTCCCTCTAGACTGCCCCTTCTTATTCAATCAGGAGTTTTAACGCCCCGCCACTAGGAGGCGACACCAAACGGCTTGAAACTACTGTAACGTGGCACAGCCGTACTCTTTCTTCCTTTTGGCGTGAAGCTTCTCGAATCTCTCCATTAACTTAACTAAACTTTGCAAAATATTGACATTACTCCATTTTCACTTCGAACGGCACCAGACGTGTAATTTGAGAGTTTTCCGAGGGGAAGGGGGGGGTACACGTACAGTAACCTTTCAAAGGCTTGGAGAGGGTTAGTTACTTATAAATTTTAGGAAAATCTGAATTCCCAAACGCTGATGAATTTTCCCGTCGAAGCTTCCCAATCCCCCTCCCTCATTTATGACCCTGAACTGCTTCTTTGAACTATTCTGCGAAAAGGAATGTCCATCATAATCCTATTTCGAGAAAACGTTGATGCGACCTGTTTATAGCATAGCAGCAGCTTGTGAACAAACGATTATCGTTTTTCTCCCATTTGCTCCAATGTAAAAGTATCGATTATAATAGAAGGAACAACTCAACTGACGATCGAAGGATCGATTTTTTCTATAGTTTGAAATGGAAGAGATATGGATACGTCGAAATTTACAAGCCACCATTGACCTTTGGTCCGTAAGGGCCCGGTCAATGTCTTCTTTTGCTTAAATAACAATGGAATTTATTTTACACTCTAACCTCCTATATTTGAACGCGTGCATTAGAAATTAGAGAGAAGCAGGGATAAAAGGGATGAAGTTACGCGATGGCTCCTTTCCTGTTCTTTCCCACAACATATTTTGTGTTCAAACGACCGAGGAGGGAGAGAGACAAATTCCTGCATCCTCTCTTGAGTGTTCTTTGAACCAATAATACTCCTTCATTCGAGCAATATGCAATTTGCACTACATCATATTAAATTTAATGAAATAAATCAAGTAAAGTTCAGTAGAAGTTGATCATGTATACAATGGCTTTGATTCTCAGTTGATCGTTCTGAACCTTTTTAATTACCAAACCCGCCGTATATTTAATAGTTTATATTTGATATTTTTAGCTCATTTTCATCTCATTATAAATTGACATTTGACAGTTCAAAAGAATGCTTCGATGAGCGCCTTTAATTGATGATGTATGCAAAAACAAGCACCTTGAAGTAGGAATATTTATCTACTCGCTGAATTTTAATGAGTGTTTGTGGAGATGTTACTTGTTAAAACTTGGTGCAAAAAGTTATAATTTGAGCTGGAGGATGCCCATCTGTAGTGAGTTGACCCCCGAATAAAATGAAGCAAATACTGTAGCTCAAAGCATAAAGGACAATTTGTAGCAGTATCTATAGTCATAGACGCACCGCACGGAGAAAAATACCTCGATTATGTGAACTGAAGATTCGGCTCATATTAATTGCTAAAGTTTTCGGTTGCAGAAACCAAAACTTTCGCTCTTGAGTACCGAACTTCAGTTAGCATTAACAAAAGACTTCTCGGTACTCTAAATTGAAGTATTCGGTACTTACGACCGAAAATTGGTTTCTGAGTTATGTTGATGTTAATGTTCACGATATGGTTCTGTCTATGTATTTGTTTGTCGGTGATAATAGTGTGTATAGTGTAGCGTGGGTTTTTTTGCAATGGAAGTGATTTCCTGAGATAACGAGTAAATGTGAGCATCGTTATTTTTGCCGAATTTTACGTTGGCGTCAATGTATCATACTGCCACAGAATAATACAATCAGAACGGAAACTCTGTCGGATTTTGAAGCAAATTCATTTCGCGTCTGCCATGTTGGGATATAGGATGTTTACATCTGGATTCGCGCTTGAAAAAAGCAATATAGGACATGATCCGCGAAATTTTCATCCTGAAATGCCATTAGAATGAAAGTGGGGCCGGAAACTTAAGATTTCTTTCCAGAATTTACAGAAATAAATGAGTTTCAACACAAATCTCACTGGTCCGCCATGTTGGGATATAGGACCACAGCGTTGCCCATTGGTGCCGTTAAATTCCAAACTTGCTTCCATTGGCTCTTATGGGAGTTTCCGTTCTGATTGTATTATTCTGTGATACTGCTGTACAGCGAAAGTACGGAACGGACCCATTTGGCAACTTTGAGGGGGCCACGGTCGGTGCGGTGGTTGCTGAGGCAGAGTGGTGGCGGGTGGCTACGCTACTCATCGCGCAGCCTGAGGGTCTATTCTAGACTGACTCCGGGTAGTAAACTATAAGCTCGGGGAAAGGACTCAGACGTCACGTTCTTCTGGCATATCGCGGTCAAAGCGGTGGCATTTCGGCTTCGGAAGAGAGTCGGGAGTCCGCCTTACTATTTGCTCCGGAACCAACTTCAATGTTGCCAATCCTCTCGCGCGCTAAAAAAATAATGATAATAAAAAAAAAAAATAATAATAATAATATATTGGCGCCGTGTTTCAGGCAACTCGCATCACGCGACTTCCTCACTCCACGCAATTTTTAGGTACGCTATCTGACAAAAAATTATTGCACTCATTTTTAAGCCAGATGGGGAATCTCCAAGCCACATGGACCCGACTCGGTTCAGGGCCAGAAAGATCGAATGTCAGAGGTGTGCACTGCGCTACGATACGTTAACCCTTACGCAGAGCTGCCGATTTGCGAAGATTTAATGGCATTTTGAAATTCACCAAGATTCCACCGATTGAGAAAAGATTACAGAGTTTAGTTCAGTGTATGACTGTATAATGCACGAAAATACTAGCGTCCATTATTTTTTCTTCACCGGTAGAGTCGTCGATAACTTTGAAAACTTGCGGATATTTTAATTAACTAACGGCGTTTCCACCGATTGAGAAAAGATTACAGATCAGCTTATTTTCTTGCATTACAGTCATACACTGAAGCGCTCCTATAAGCGCTCCGCGTTTCAATATTAGATTAGTATTAAATATGTGTTTTGCTCATACAGCAATTCTGCTATTACGTAAGTAAATGAGAGAAGTTTCGCTGTGTTTTGAAAGCATGGCCACAAGTGTTTCATTCCCCATCCACTCAAAGCAAAAATAAAAACAAACGGATTAAAAAAAAAAATAAAAAAATGATCAAACAAAATATAACGAGGTAACATTTTTGCCCCGATAATAAAATGATTAGGATTTCGAGCAAATCTACTGCGGATATATTTCGCCGGTTCGCGTGATTCGCTCAAACAACTTTCCATAACCACGGAACCAAGCGACACTCTTTTGTTCTGTATAGCGGTTTTATCCCTCCAGATTAATCCAATTTATGAGAAAAAATATCTCGTGGGTCGTGGAGGGGGGGGGGGGGGGGGCCTATGTATAGGTACATTGTGGTTCTTGTATTTCTCTACACAATATGCCTTTTTTCTCTTGAGAGCCCTTCGGGTAACTCACCTGAACTTTTCCTGTTTATGTTGTAAACTGATGAATGATGAAACTCAGACCAGATGAGTGATTATTTAATTAAGTGAAAGTAATAAACCTAATCACATGTTACAAACAGATGATTGAACTGTCAAATGCACACATACAATAAAAGTATAGTACACTTATTAATAACTCTATATTTTATCATTTCAATAAGAAAAATAAAATAAAAAAAGGTTGCCTTAAAAAACAGAAAACAGGAAGGCAGTATCGATAAATCAAAAAGAACTTGCAAGAAGTGAAGTGTTTCTTCACGAAAAGCCTTTCTTCTTCACTGAGAGAATTCTTTCTTTGATCCAAGATGTATTTCGTTTGTGTTAAAGAAACTGCACGGTAAAATATTGACTAAGGGGGCTTTAACCTAAAAGGAAAATATCTGCTGCTACAAGTAAAAGATTCCTTTTTGTGACAGTGATTCTCTTTCATCCAATCAGAACTTTACTTCGCGCAAGGAAAACAGTCAAAAGTAAACTTGGTTCCTTCCTTTAAAGGAGTGATTTTTCTCACAATCAGTGTTATAGGTCAGTGGCACTGTCTACAGAATCAACTTTTGACGCTTGATTCTTATAGATTATGCCGAGAAAATAACACAATGAGTTTTGTTCCATCGAAATCCGCTCAGAAATAAGCGAGATATATATTATTTGAAAATGACGACATTATTGCGTTATTTCGTCGTTTTCCGCCAATATCCGTCACCCGTGTATTTTTCCACCAAGCGCGCAGTGATGCAAGACTGGGTCATTTTAAAAAGAACAACGATTGGCAAAAAAATTTCAAACTATTTAACTTTAAAATCCGTCAATTTACCGTGAATAAATGATAAACAATAATAAAACACACCCTAATAACACCATAGCTACGGACACAGCAACAACTACGAACATAAACAATGAAATGAAATACGGCGGCGAGCTTTCGTGAGCAAAGTGGTTGGTAGCACTGCACAGGTCGGCGTAGCTGTAGTTAGAGTCCCTATACAGGGTGTGGCAGACCACCCGTCCACTATCTTTATCTCAAAAACGGCCGCAAATTGAGCTTCGGGGGCAAAACTTTCATTGAGTATATCGACCCCAAGGAATCCGATTAAAATATTTTCAGCCCCCCAAAACCATCCCTTGGGGGTTATTTAGGGGGGTGGGTACCCGTATCTCGAAAAAATCAAATGGAAAGGGTATGTTTTGACATTGGAACCTAATACGGCATAAAAAAATAAAACTTTTTTATCCCTAAGTTTTTTTTTCTAAAAACCACCCTTTTTTGAGTTAGGGGTGGTTTTCAAAAAAATTAGGGGTAATCTTTGATTAACCGCTGTGACCCTCCAAATCATTGGATTTCAAAAAACTAAAAAGTTTCTGAAAGGGCAGGCCAAGGGCTTTCTTTTGATGTATCACATGCCTATTTTTTGTGAAAAAGGGTACAAGGCCCCCTCACCCCAAAATTTTGGGGCTTCGGGGGGCCCTACGTAAAAATTTTCAAACGTAAAGGTATGGCTTGTGATACATCATTTGAAAGGTCTTTCAGAGACGAAAAAAGTGGTACCCCCCAAAAGTCGTAAAAACAACCCCTTTCCAAAATGGCGGCCGTTTTAAGGTTAGGGGGCTCAAGGGGGGACCTTCATAAAATTGATCCAAAATTGAACGATACATATCTAAAAGGGTCTCAAAAAGAGAAAAATAATGGTTCAAACCGCGAGTCAAACCGACTTTTCAATCCAAAGTTACGGCCGATTAAAATTTAGGAATGCCTTTTTGGGAAACCCAACTACCCATAAATTTTAATCGGCCGTAACTTTGGATTGAAAAGTCGGTTTGACTCGCGGTTTGAACCATTATTTTTCTCTTTTTGAGACCCTTTTAGATATGTATCGTTCAATTTTGGATCAATTTTATGAAGGTCCCCCCTTGAGCCCCCTAACCTTAAAACGGCCGCCATTTTGGAAAGGGGTTGTTTTTACGACTTTTGGGGGGTACCACTTTTTTCTTCTCTGAAAGACCTTTCAAATGATGTATCACAAGCCATACCTTTACGTTTGAAAATTTTTACGTAGGGCCCCCCGAAGCCCCAAAATTTTGGGGTGAGGGGGCCTTGTACCCTTTTTCACAAAAAATAGGCATGTGATACATCAAAAGAAAGCCCTTGGCCTGCCCTTTCAGAAACTTTTTAGTTTTTTGAAATCCAATGATTTGGAGGGTCACAGCGGTTAATCAAAGATTACCCCTAATTTTTTTGAAAACCACCCCTAACTCAAAAAAGGGTGGTTTTTAGAAAAAAAACTTAGGGATAAAAAAGTTTTATTTTTTTATGCCGTATTAGATTCCAATGTCAAAACATACCCTTTCCATTTGATTTTTTCGAGCTACGGGTACCCACCCCCCTAAATAACCCTCAAGGGGTGGTTTTGGGGGGCTGAAAATATTTTAATCGGATTCCTTGGAGTCGATATACCCAATGAAAGTTTTGCCCCCGAAGCTCAATTTGCGGCCGTTTTTGAGATAAAGATAGTGGACGGGTGGTCTGCCACACCCTGTATATGAAAGAGTCTCGCCATACGAGGTTCCATCTCTGATTGGCTGCTGAAAAGTGAAGAAGAAGAAGGTGTCTATGAAGCCTGGAGGCGCGCCTCTTGTTTACATCTTCATGGAACCATCTTCACTGCTGCCCAGCTTTGAGGAAACTTTCGGCATTTTTAGCTTGCTTGTACTGATGAAATTTGAATTAGAAATTGATGATAATGTGTTCAGAATTGAATAAAATTCACGCATTACTTTTAAAACAGGTAGTGAAGCCAACGGGTATTGGAGGTTAGGTTGACCTAGCAAAGATTACTCAAACACGAATACATGTATAAGTAATCTTTGGCGGGAAGATCGTTGGCTAAAAATGTAAACAAGAGGCGCGCCTCCAGGCTCCTCAGACACCTTCTTCTTCCTCACTTCTGTTCACGTGCCTTGACTCTTTCATATATAGGGACTCTAGCTGTAGTGCAAACATGCGCAAGTCGGTCCAAACTTGACGACGAAATGACGCAATAATGCCGCCATTTTCAAATGGATATATCTCGCTTATTTCTGAACGGATTTCGATGGAACAAAACTCATTATTATTTTCTCGGCATAATCTATAAGAATCAAGCATCAAAAGTCTAGTCTGTTGACAGTGCAACTGACCTATATACTATCACAGTGCTTGCTGGGTCATATTCGCAACCCGTTCTGAGCTGCCATAATATAACAGATTAATATTAATTTGCGTTGAATTTGTATAGTGTGTACACCTACTTGTTTAATTAAGGTGAAAGTAACCCTAATTTATCTAACGAGCTATATAGTTGTTTGGTTGGGACCTCGAAAACAATGTCTGGTTAATAAATGAGCTCTCTGACATATTTAATCAATCAATATACGTTCATGAGGTCTCCTAGTCAAACAAAAACAAATAAGCGATGCCGCCGATGCGGACGGACTTAAAAGTTGAAAACCACTCTCTTCGATACATTTATGCACCATTAACTTTCTAAATCTTGAAAAGTAAATTTTGGTCCAGTGTACCTATATACCTACATATAAAGAGCGCACAAGTTGGATCCTCAAGTGTTCATCAGTGGGCGTTACCCGTAATCTGGCAACGTAACATTTCGGCAATTTAAATCCATGTAAAATATCTATTTGAGGAAGAGCACTGTGCACCCTCAATATCTCGACGTTTTTCATCACTTTTAATGGACTAAATGCAACGTTGCCAGATTGCACGCGCCGCCACCAGTGTTCACACACGGGGAGGATCAACTTACTATTATCAGTGGCGTAGCAATCAAGATGACAGTCATGCGCGTAGCTATTATGGGGCCGGGGGCAGCCCCCTCCCCACTCCCCCCAGAAAATCTGATTTGTAAAAAAATGCAGGAATAATTTAAAGGAAAAAAGAAATTGTAAGACAAAAAACCAACTAAAAACTGTCAATCGCCATGAAGTATTTGTACTTTTGGAGATTAAACGGATGAGTAGTATCTACATTGAGAGAGGAATCTGTTCAGAAGGCCCTTCTTTTCATTTTCTCCATTATTTCGTGTTCTACAATGTTACTTTTACTTGAATTTACGGGAGTACGTAGCAAAAAAGAAAACTGCAAGATTAGTTTTTTCTATAAATAAATCGTTTTTTTCTCTTTTTTTTATGACAAAGAAACATAAAATTACTCTTTTGTGCGCGTGTTTGTTTTCTTGTCATTTGCGTGGTGGAGATATCCTGAAATCACGTCTTAGATTTGCTAAATTGGAATTTTTCTCGGAGGAGGACCCCTTTGACCCCCCTCGTGAGGTTTCCAAACTTGACGACCCCAAAAAACAAATTGTCTAGCTATACGCCCATGCTGACAATGTCGTATTTTGTCCATTTAAACTTTTGGGAAAAAAAAGATCGATCGAGAGAAGATCGATGACACTGATTTGAACTTCGTGGATTCCGAGGCGTTTCATCGCGGGAATTTCCGATGCAATTTTTGCTCCCAACTTTTTTAATCATTTCTATAACGTGAGCAGTGAGCGCACGCATGACATAGCTCGTTATAACTCCTATAGCATTTAAAAATGTCCCCGTTTCATTTCGTTTGCAGAGTGCGTCGTTAATTTAAGACAAACCATCTTCCCAGTTTCGTCCGAGCTTTTTTTCCCTCCCCCCTCCCCCCCCTCACCTCTCTCTCACTGTCTCGCTCATTCGAACAGAAAGAGCAATGCGACTGACAAATATGCGACCGTTGCACAAATTGTCGAAGTCATTTTCACCTGCTGGGGGTGAACCCAGCTCCCCTACGTCGCTGCCCCCCCCCCCCTCTCTCTCTCTCAGCACCGCACGAATGCAGTTGGATACATGCCGGTATTAATGACAAGTTTTCAGAGACGTTGAAAAAAAAAAAGGAAATTATTAATTTGTAAAACCTGATGTAGCTCTCCTCGTATACCGAGGGGTGAAAAAAAGTACATCTAAATAATATTGAGGCAAAGCTACAGGGGTACGCCGGAGAGGAAGAGAGAGAGAGAGAGAGAGAGAGGGGGGGTGGAGAGAGAATGGGATTTTGTGCTCTGCAATGCGTATTGTCTGGATTTTAAATGTACTTTTTTCATTTTTCAGATCTGATATTACAGGCGTGTTTTACCGACGTGTGGGAGTGACAATGTTTATTTGCAGCATTTTTCGCGTTATTTTTATTTTTTTAGTGCTTTGAGTCTCCGGACAGTACCTACAGCGCGGTGCATATGGATAGTATGGTCTTTGTTCCGGTATGACCGGTGATCATTTAAGTCGAACAAACAAATATACCAAGAACTCTCTCCAAAACAGTGATTTTCTTATTCAAAACCTAAATTTACTACTATGCATTAAAAAAATAAAATAAAAAGACGTGCTTCCACTTCATTATGTATTCAAATGCAATCAGACTTTAGTTTTTGGAGCCTTATAATAATGTGATCCGAAGCACTGATTCGAGTCGGGGGGGGGGGGAAGAAAAAAAAAATGTTGCACTCTAAACGTGCGCGATGGAAAAAAGTATATTCAACTCACAGTTAAGAGACCTTATAGAAAAGCTCAGTGAACGTTTTAAATGAACGGATAATCGAATCATTATTAAAAAAAAATGGAATCAACGAACCCGTGGGAGATTGAGCCAATTCTTTGCAAATGAAAATCTCACAATAACACGAACAGATTGAAGATAGAACAATAAATTTAACAAAAATCAACATTTAATAAAAAGAGCCAACCGCTCTTCTCGTAGAAAAATACCATGAAGTGAATAATTATTTACAATTAACTTATCAAAGACCCTATCATATACACGATGTAATGAATATGACTACACAAGATCAACAAATATATTGCAAATATTCTGCAATCCAAAACAATTGCATCGTTTCAAATGTGAAAAACAACGGTTCTCGCAAACTTTTGCTACAGCGTTTTGTACATGGAGGGTCGATCCTTGCGTAAAACTACTTAAAAATAACGTTGAGAAAATCAGAAAGTTCCAAAATCCACTCCCAAAATCAATTAATGCGTTAGACAAAATTTAAAGATGGCGGTCGAATAAGCGGGTGACAGTGGGGGAGTCCCATCTATAACTGCAGCTTTCTCTGTGACGAATCACTTTTCTCAGCATAGAGAAAGCTGCAATTAGATGGGACTCTTCTATTCAGTGGCGTAGCGTGCAATCTGGCAACGTTGCATTGCGCCCATTTAAACCCATGTAAAAGGTCGAATGCGAAGGTGTTCAACGAACACCCGACAGTTCGATCTTTTTAATGGTTTTAAATGGACGAACTGTAACGTTGCCAGATTGCACGCTTCGCCCCTGCTTCTATTGTCACCCACTCATTTGACTGTCATCTCATAATTTTGCCAAACGAATGAATTGAGTTTGAGAAAGGATTTTAGAAATTTCCGATGCCTTCAACTTTATTTTCAAGTGATTTTACACAGGAATCAACCCACCATTAGGCTGGGCCGAAAAAAGCGAATTTCGGATTTCGAAAACGCAATAGCAAAAAAAAGTTGCTCTAGGTGGTCCTAAAGACGTGTGTAAAATTGCAGCCCCGAAAAATAATTTTTACTATCGCCGCAACGCCTTTGAAATTTCGTCAATTTTGCGAAAAAAGCCAAAATTTCACAATTTTTGACGATTTGGCAACCGTGTTTTGAGGTCGATATTCACCGATATTTTGCCTCAAACCAGCTCTAATACACTTATCATCAACTTACTTTTGCTTATTTTGAGGTTTGGTGCCCTTTAACCCCCTTCTCAAAGGTCCTAAAAAGCGCTGAAAATTCCGAAAAAACCCCGATTCTGAGAAACGTTTAGGAACTGTCAAAAGAATCTAAAAGTGATAAAAACGGGTATGTATACCCGGTTTGTCGGCAAAATTAAGGTGGCTCTAGAGGGGGGGGTGGGGATGCACCCCTATCCCCACCCTCAAACCCCCCCCCCCCCACACCCCCACCTGCCACAGGACCTATCTAGGTATTTTGGTGTGCTTTCTCCATGACGCGACGCGACAACAGTCTAGCTTTGCATGTATGTAATTACGTACAATGGGGATATAAATTTACTGTGTAGAATGTTTTTTGGCAAAACAGATGTGACAGTTACATAATTTTAAAAATCAAAATTCAGCTCTCCCCACCCTAAAATGTTGTGATCACTCTATCTATATGTGCCACAGCTTGCCAAAAAAGAGGTTGCCGCGTAAAACGATTTGCACCTCTTCAGAACGGAGACTTCGGTTCATTTTGAAACATTATGTTCTAGGCTCCCAATTTCAGAAGTTTTAAATTATCTCGCATTCAAAACAATGCAAAAGACAGAGACCGAAACAGGTCCGCCATGTTGAAAATTCACCGAAATTGACCGAAAAAATGTTTCCATTGACTCTTATGAGAGTTTACATTCTGATTGCATTATTCTGTGATACTGCTTCATTTACAAGTAATTTTATATCATTGGGATGATTCATTGGGATTGACTATTACGATCACAAACCTACAGGCAGCTGTGCCTCAGAATAAAGTTCTCTTCCTTGCAACCATCTCCAACCTCAAAACCATGTTACTAAGCAGATATAGTCCATCGACGCATAAATCACTGTACTTCCTTGGGAACCAGTGTAGCGCGTAACCATTTTATGAAAATGTAACAAAATCACATCTTCCAAAAATTCAACAGGATTCAATATTTATACCCAAGCGCTTCCTTTCCTTTCCTTTACATCTCTTATGGACACAGGCTCTTCACACAGGTTCGGTTTGTTTGTCTCAAGTGTTTGTCCGTTAAGTTTAAAAAATTAAATTTGTGCCAAATACTTTTGAAATTAATTATAAACCAATGGGCAAGCGGTTTAGAGTGGCTATCTGGACACATGGTATTCCCTATGACTGTTTCTAACGGAAGGATTTGCATGATAAATAAAGAAAATGCCACATGACAGAAAAAATCAACATTTTCTGACCTGGATAGTTGTATTAGAAGTCTGTGTCCAGATAGCCACTCTAAAACACTATTACTTTCGTTTACAACCAATTCCCCTGGATTAACAATAATTTTTGCTTTAAGGTTGAAAATCAGCGAGACAAACAAATCAGATTCCGATCGTCCATGCTGTCACCGTTTCAACACGTTTGTGTGACCCCTTATATAGCTGTAACTCGTTGGTTCCAACTAAATGTGAGGCATGTACTTAGTAACATGGTCTTGAGGTTGGGGATGGTTGCGAGGAGGAGAACCTCATTCTGAGGCACAACTTCCAGTAGGTTTGTGATCATAATAGTCAATCCTAATGAATCATCTCAATGATATGAGCCAATAGAACCATTTTTCGGTCAATTTCGGTGAATTTTCAACATGGCGGACCTGTTTCGGTCTCTGTCTTTTGCATTGTTTTGAATGCGAGATAATTTAAAACTTCTGAAATTGGGAGCCTAGAACATAATGTTTCAAAATGAACCGAAGTCTCCGTTCTGAAGAGGTGCAAATCGTTTTACGCGGCAACCTCTTTTTTGGCAAGCTGTGGCACATATAGATAGAGTGATCACAACATTTTAGGGTGGGGAGAGCTGAATTTTGATTTTTAAAATTATGTAACTGTCACATCTGTTTTGCCAAAAAACATTCTACACAGTAAATTTATATCCCCATTGTACGTAATTACATACATGCAAAGCTAGACTGTTGTCGCGTCGCGTCATGGAGAAAGCACACCAAAATACCTAGATAGGTCCTGTGGCAGGTGGGGGTGTGGGGGGGGGGGGGGGGGGGTTTGAGGGTGGGGATAGGGGTGCATCCCCACCCCCCCTCTAGAGCCACCTTAATTTTGCCGACAAACCGGGTATACATACCCGTTTTTATCACTTTTAGATTCTTTTGACAGTTCCTAAACGTTTCTCAGAATCGGGGTTTTTTCGGAATTTTCAGCGCTTTTTAGGACCTTTGAGAAGGGGGTTAAAGGGCACCAAACCTCAAAATAAGCAAAAGTAAGTTGATGATAAGTGTATTAGAGCTGGTTTGAGGCAAAATATCGGTGAATATCGACCTCAAAACACGGTTGCCAAATCGTCAAAAATTGTGAAATTTTGGCTTTTTTCGCAAAATTGACGAAATTTCAAAGGCGTTGCGGCGATAGTAAAAATTATTTTTCGGGGCTGCAATTTTACACACGTCTTTAGGACCACCTAGAGCAACTTTTTTTTGCTATTGCGTTTTCGAAATCCGAAATTCGCTTTTTTCGGCCCAGCCTACCCACCATATCGCTGGAGCCTTTGCCATAGCCAGCAATTCGTTTTTCTCTCTCTATAGGCCCATTTGAACGCATGTGTCAGAAAAGGATGAATATAGGGGCTATAACGTGACTTCAGCCCCTAGTTCTGTCCTTTTCTATCTAACACATGAAATCAAATGGGCTTAGAGAGAGAAAGACGAATTCCTGGCTATGGCAATAGCTGCACAGAAAAAACGGAAAAAACACTTTGGTAGCGCTGACAAAACCTTTGGTAGAAAAATGGCCCAGCAAAAGACTTTAGTTGCGCCAACCAAATTTTTTATTCACCCAGCAAAATCTCTTTAGTTAAGCGTAAAGAACCTTTGGTTGGCTCAACTAAAGTCTTTTGCTGGGTCATTTTTCCACCGAAGGTTTTGTCGCAGCGCTACCAAAGTGTTTTTTTCTGTTTTTTCTGTGTGGAGCTAAAGTTTGCACCAGACTCATTGCCCAAATAATGTAAGGAATAAAATCAACCGCACCTTTACCAATAAAATATGTATACATAGAAACAGTTCCCCAGCGATAAGAAAACAGAATATTACAACAAACAGCTGCAAAAAAGAAAAAAAATCGTGATAAGAAAAATTTAGATATGAAAACTTCAAAAGCAAAAATATATAATGAATATCTTTCATCTGCGAGATAGAAGTTTGTATAGTATCGCATATGTCTTTCATTATTGAGAGAATGTCAACCGAGCGAATTTTAAAACGTCGACTTTGAGGTGACTTTGTTTGAACTCTTTCGAGGACCCTCAATTATAAGACCGCGAATCATTCAAAAGGGAAACCCCTGTTCAGAAATCAGAATCAATATGAGTGGTGGTAATCCGGATGAAATTTTAAGCGTTAAAGCAAGAGGATTTTGAGAGTTTATACATAGAAGAAGAGAGGAACACGAATGTTTGAGTGGTGCGCGTCAAAGTTGTTGCTCCGGAATATAGTTCAAGAGATATTATTCAGAGCCGAAGCACATTGGTGCTTTTCGAATCGGATCCTGTGGTCATGAGTGTGACCAAAGATTACTTATACATACAGATATGGCATAAGCCCGAATTTTGTTTAGTTGACTCCGGCCGTGATACAACCGGGCATACCGAGGGGATCATAAAGATTACAGAGAAAATATTACATTTTCCATGTTTGTCTGTTACAAAACTGTTCCATGTTCCACGTTCCACTGTTCACGTTCCGTGTTTGCTCTAGTTCCGCAAACAAACACAGGAAAAAAGGGAAACGTAATCTTTTCGAACCAGAATTCTGTAATCTTTATGATCCCCTCTGTATGCCTGGTTGTATCACGGCCTGCGTTTTATCCATTTTTCACTTGACACGGGCTTGTGCCATATCTGTATGTATACGTAATCTTTGAGTGTGACGAACCCCAACGTGCAGTAAGTGGCGCTGCGTGTAATTTCTAGCAACACTATACATTTGATCCATATAAGCTCGTGTAAAATATCGATTCGGGGGATTGCACTAAACAACTGCGCAGAAGTTCGACCTTTTTCACGTGTTAAATGCATGGATCACGATGTTTCCGAGTCAGGTAACGCCACCACGCGTACGGTGGATCAAAGGCTATAATTGTATGGATATCATTATGAAACAGAAATCAAGATTGAAAACACCGCGTAAGTGTCAGAAAACTTTAAAAAATAAAATTGTTGTCTTCTGAGTTCAATTTCAAGGGTCGAAACTTGGAATAAATAATAAACTAATAAAATATCTATTAATAAATAAATAAAGGTCCCCAGTTGCCAAACAAAGATCCCAATCGACCACTGAATAGGCCAACTTTTGGCCAGCAACCCCTGCTCGTTTCCTTCTCAACAGTAGGCGAATAGTTGGCAGGTGTTACCAAGTTGCACGAACCACCTATCAGAACAATTAAGCTCTTGCAAACTTTTGCTATAGCTAGGTAATTGAAGAGTTGATTCTTGCATAAAAACCTGTAAAAATAACGATGAGTGCACTAAAAAATCACGAAATTCACTCTTAGAATCGGGCTTAATGGCGGAGAGACGTAGGTATCATCGGATATTTTCTATCTAAATTGGGACATACTCTGTGTTTCCGTAGAGAAAGTGACATAATAGACAGGAATCTCCCATGATACCTGCGTTGAACCTCCATAACAAACTTGTGATTATAGCAGTTACGTGAGTTTATTACTGAATTTTAGACTTTCTTAGTGTGATTTTCGTGATCTCTGCTGGTCTTTACATCAGAATGGACTATTTATTTGCGTATACCAAAAGTTTGCAAGAGCCCCATTAGACAGCTTTATGTAGAAGGGACCATTTACTTCGGAAATCAGTCAAAGTTTATTTACTGGTTCATTTTTACATGAAACCGTCCATAATTCCACGTCCAGACAAACGCAAGGCTCGGACCAGAGTGCGGCAGGGGAACAGTCAATAGTGGGGAAATTGAGAGAATGCCGAAGGGAAGTGGCGGGAAGTATCTTGCGGACTAAACGGCGCGGCGGTGGTTTCGGATGTTTCATAATTATTCGCGGATTCCGGGGGAAATTTTGCGGAGGTTAATTGAAATATCTGATTTATCGGAACACCATGAAACTCAGCCCTGGTCATTTGAGTGACCCAGACTCGGCAGGAACTTGACTCGACTCGAGCTAGGTCGGTTGCGAGCTCTTGAAATTTATTCACAAAGACGCGGACGTTCGCGATCGGCGGGGTGGAAGCGCACAATGGGAACCAAACATATGGATTCTTGGACACAACGCTTTCTCATACATACAGATGTGGCACAAGCTATCTCACCCATGTTAGGTGAAAAAAATGGACAAAACGCCGGCCGTGATACAACCGGACATGCAGAGGAGGATCATAAAGACTACAGAATTCTGGTTCGAAAATATTACTTTTCCCACTTTTCCTGTGTTTGTTTGCAGTCGAGCTAGAACAAACGTGGAACAGTGATCACTGGATAATGGAGCACGGAACAGTTTTGTAACAGACAAACGTGGAAAATTTAATATTTTCTCTATAATCTTCATGATCCCCTCTGTATGCCTGGTTGCATCACGGCCGGAGTCAACTTAGCAAAATTCGGGCTTATGCCATATCCGTATGTATGAGTAATCTTTGGTTGGACATCGATATCACTTGACCAAGTACGAAAAATATCTCACATGAGTTTTACGGGAGATGATGTAAACGGATTTAGAAATCGAGTGATCTATCTCTAAGTTCAATGTATAAAATCGATGAATCAACACAGTGAAACAATATGGAGCTGTTCCTAAATTTTGCTACAGGCTTATTAATAGTTCATAACACGGGGTAAACCCCTATAAAAATGACGATGAGCGCAATAAAAAATCACGAAACGCACTCTGAAACTCATAAAATGCTTTCAAACGCGATACCATAATGGTGGCGATTACCGCCTTTCACATTGAGTTTCCCTATCTAAATAAGCCCCATCATCACGAGATGTTCTCGCGACACCACACAAGAAGAAAAAAAAGCATTCAATTGCCATAGGATTTAGGTGGTAATCACCGCCATTACGGTCTCACGTTTGTAAGCATTTCATATGAGTGGATTTCGTGATTTTTTTCCAGTACGCGCTTATCGTCATTTTTGAATGGGTTTAACTTTAAATCAACTATTTAAAAGCCTGTAGCAAAAATTTGCAATACAAGGCCTGTCTCAAAAGTAAATGCATCGGTCGACCATACGAGAAAACGGAAAGCGCTAACGAGTTTGCGGTTTGCACGATTTTTTAGATCTAGTAATTAACTAAAAAATGAGACCTATGTTGAGCTTATTTGGTCAAAAATTGGCCGAGTAACGACCTTTTTTTCGGAGACGTGTTCCGCGGCCGCCTGCGCCTGTAAGATTTTGGGGTAGTTTTCACAAGACAAAAAAAAAAGCAATTATAAATACTTTATCCAGAAAGTGGCGCTGCCTACTGAAGTTGGCAACACGATAATTGTAGTTGGCAACACGATAATTGTAGTTGGCAACAGTGGCGTCGCGTGCCATCTGGCAACAATGCAACTGCTCCATTTAAACTCATTATATATATCGAATTTTCCTTGTGCACTGTGAACCCCCTGAATTCGATATTTTACAAGAGCTTAAATGGATAGAATACATTGTTGCCGAATTGCACGCGACGCCACCGGTTGGCAACATTGCGAGTTGTCTAGTTTCTAATTGGTTTGCATAGAAACCGATGAGATTTGCTGTAGTGCAACGTGCAACAGCCGAATCTTTCAAACCGCTAACTCCAGAAGATTTCAGGAAGACAATTTTGGTTATATGGGTAGAGCGGTTGAATTTATGCATTAAGAGCGAAGGAAGGTACTTTTAAAAGAGAAAAAGAGCATAGAAATCATCTGATGAAGAGTAATAAATTATATAAGTTTCAGTAAAATAAGTTATGTTGTCATTTCCTTTAATTTTAGTATATTGATTTTATTATAAGTTTGAACTTTTTTTTTTTTTTTTTTTTGGTCTTGTGAAAACTACCCTAAAATCTTACAGGCGGCCGCGCAACACGTCTCTGAAAAAATGTCGTAACTCGGTTAATTTTTAACCAAATGAACTTAACAAGATCTCATTTTTTAGTTAATTACTAGATCTATAAATCTGCGCAAACTGCAACTCGCTAGCGGTTTTCATTCTCTCGAACGGTCGACAAATGCATTATTACTTTTGGGACAGCCCTTTGCAGCTCCATTGTCTCATGCTTTGGTTTGATTTGTCGTTGGTTGTATTCAAAAAGGAGCGGACTCAGAATTATTCTAACCCTTGCTATTCAGTCCCTTATAGAAGAAGTTTGTTAACATGGATTCTTATACAAATTTTAAAAAAATTGACATACACATGAAATTATATAAGAGAAAAATTTGTTCGATTCGTTTGGTAAAGGTCTATAAAAATTATGAAACTACCTTTTTATCACTCGGGACTGAAAGGATTAACCATCGTAGAAAGCAGTTTTGAACACTATTTTTGTTATGAAAAAATCAATATTTCCTTGTACCATCCTCTTTTCCCTCATCCTTCTTTTTTTTTTTTTTTTTTTTTTTTTTTTTTTTTTTTTTTTTTTTGGGACTTAAACCACAAGACTCTTGAAATTCCTATTAGAAAAAAAAAAATCCAGATTAGAATGAAAAAATGGAACGACCGCAATATCACTCACTGAGAGGTAAGGGGGTTACTTCATTCTACGACTTCAAAAATCATAAAATAAAATGAACTATTTCTGAAATGTTCCTAATTTTCAAAACCCATCATAATAGCACGGTTGTAAAAATCGCCTTCAATAGTAAAAGTGTAAGTAACTAAACCTACTCTCACGTTAACAGATTGCATACACACCTGACTGAAGGCGATCTCACAGCGATGTTTGTTAGAAAGAGCTTTACCAGTGTGAGTGACAGTCATGAATGTGAGTAATTTTAAACTTCGGGTTTTACTTCTTTTCACTCTTCTTTCCTCTTTTATATTCCTGACTCGTTTCTAACAATACTTTTTCCTCGTAGTCTCTTTTTTCTTTTGCATCTTTCTTTCAAGTACAAGGTGTATCCGAAACCCGCCCACCCCTGTCGATCAATATCAATATTGCTCATTGATACTAAACTCATGGAAAGAATCGATCAAAGGGAGTTAAACTAATAAGACCAATACTTTTGCATGGGTTCGAATGAGGATAAAAAAATTATTCTATATGAATAGATCTTTCGTATTTCATAATTAAAGCTTTTACTATTAAAAAATTGAACCTACTCCATACTACTGAAAGTTTTGAGATTATTTTTCATCTTCATCATATTTCAATAATATTTGGATATTATTTATGATTTCTTTACTGTCGAAAAGATTATGATTCCTAAGAAAATAAAAAAAAAAAAAAAAATGCCACAAATAACTGGGAAATAAATGTTTTATTTATTTTATTGTTTTTTGTTTTTTGTTTTTTTTGTTTACTTTTTAATTTTTTCCTTTCTACTATTTGCTATTTAAATATGAAGAATTGAACCTGAAAATCCTAAAAAGACATGAAATTTCCAACAAATCATTTACTGAGCCCGTTTCAAAAGGACTGGCCTTGGATCGTTTCGACAACCCCCCCCCCTCCTCTCCGACAGGCTCACAAGGGATAAAAGCAGAGAAAACACTGTTGCCAAATGGCACGAGCCTTTCGGCATACGTCTCACTGTGCGGTAGTGTAGATGGCAATGAAGGCATGGCGCGTGTCTGCGAATCAAACTGGTGGGTTTAGAGGGCTAAAGGGTTGGAAGTTACACTTATAGTGGGGTGGGGAGGGGGAGGGGGGGGGAGGGTGGAGGGGGAGGGTGGAGGGGGAGGGTGGAGGGGGAGGGACTCAATTTCCGGTTAAACGAGCGCGTCGCTCATCATCATCATCTTCAGTTTATGTCCTCGGTGATCATATTTTGCTGCAGCCTCTCACCAATCTCACCATCCATCACAACTAACCATAACAGTTATAGTGCACTTACCGGGGATTTAAAGCTCAGTTTACTATCACAAGGATTGTGGCTGGAGAAGCATTCGGTGACCACAATGCGTGATTGCGAAACTGGACCGTGTCAGCGCGAGCGATCGTTTACGCGAGCACATCCAAGAGATTGGCTCTCTCTCTCTCTCTCTCTCTGGCCGTTTGAATTCATGAGTTAGAAAAGGACAGATCAGGGATAGTCACGTGATTTTTGTCCCATCTTCTATCCATCTCTAACATATGCATTCAAATGGCCAGAGAGAGAGAGAGAGAGAGAGAGAGAGAGAGAGAGAGAGAGAGAGAGAGAGAGAGAGAAAGAGAGGGGGAGAGAGAGAGAGACAACAGGACAATTTCCTGGATCCGCCGGAAGTTAGCTTCCCTTTTTTGTCGTTCAAAAGTGTTCGCGGGAACCGCCATGCAAGCTTTTATTCATAATCCAATAAAAACGCATACTGTAGCAGTGTAGCTACAACGGAACACATTTTGACTGGATATGCACGAATTTGATCAAATATATAACTTTCGTATAAGAAGGTAAGGAACTCGGATTTACTATAGGGGAGAGAAAACGGCTATTGTGCTATCACATTTGTCGCGTCGAGGGAACATCACGAGAAAAAATTTAAAAATTTGGTCGGGGCCCCCGAATTTTCCGATACGCCACTGCTCTGTATGATACTTTTACGACGAGTTCAAATTAGGTCGAATTTTACGCTTTTAAGAAACGGTATTATAACCTCAGAATAACGATAAAATCGATTTGATTAAGACTTCAAGAACACTTTTCAACACTCAAAAGGGCGTGCCACATGTGATTTGCGTAAATACGTAGCTAAGTCCATGTTGAGGTTCAATTTTTAACAAATGGGGAACATTTCCTTATTTTCGTACCAATTTTAGCCCAAAAGTGACCGAAGGAAGAGAATTAAAGCCTCAATTAAAATGCTAAGAAGGAAAATGGTGCCCCTGATATGGAATCGGTGCCAGCTCAAGTGAAGTTTTGATTCTAACGAAAACGAAAATAAATTTAAAACAAAAACAAAACAAAAGTTTTTTCCCCAGACGATCCGTGATCGCCGAGTTAGTATTTATGTATAGTTGTGGTTTGTTTCCAACAAAGGTGGGTTCATCGAGTGAGTAAAAAATACAAGGTTATTCTTGTTCCTTACGCCTTGCATCTAATTTCTCATCTCGAAAAAAGAACAAAAACTCCTGGCTTATTCTAACTTGCGATATTTCTCTTCAAATATGACCAGATAATACGAATAACCTCACTAGAGCTCGTTTCAAAAGTGTGGGCGCACCTAGACCATAATCTTTGATGACTTTTCAATTTTCATTTCTTCAAAACTATAAAAAAAACTTCAAACATGTTGATGCAGAGTTAGCACCATTGCATGAAATGACAAACAAAACTTGACTTGTTAAACAAAACTTGTCTTCGACTTTGAACTTTTAATTTTAAAATGTTCCTCGATGAAAAGCCAACGCTTAGATTTATTTTCATAAATTTTCACTTTGAAACAAAAGAAATAATGTTGAAAAATGCCAAAGATTATCGGTCTGGGTGCACCTACACTTCTGAAACCACCCTCTATCGTGGCGCGGTGAAAAACGCTTAAACTTTCTTTGAATTCTGCGAGCCTAAAATGAAAGACAGGAGAGAGAGTCTGCGCTGGAGTGGTATTGCTGGATGAAAACGGGGAGAGCAGAGGATAGAGGATGAGAATTGGCACTATAGGAAAGGGGAATAGAGGGGGAATTGGGGGTGGTGGTAAGGGCAGGGGTGGGGAAGATGAGAGACGAGCCATCGCCGGAGAGCGTATGCGAGAGAGTGAGACGGAAGACGAGGGGCTCAAAATGATGATAAGCAACGATTTATAGGGGCCTCGAGTCGGTCGCCTAAGCCTTTCGGGTTAAATGAGCGCCAAGTGCATATTCAAGGGGCTCACCAGAAGCAGAGTTGGGCTGTTCTGAGAGTTGCATACTGAGCGCGGCGCGACAAGGAAAAGCAACCGAGGAGCTGAGCTGAGCTGAGCGGCGGAGGCGGCCCCCTTGCAAAAATCTACGACCCAAACGTTTCTCCTTAGTCCTCTCCCGTTTTCTAGCGCAACTTCTTCAAACTTTAACTTCTCAACGCGACGCGAACACGCTCTCGAATAAAATTAAATGAGTCGCAAATTTATCGCTTTGAAATAAATGGACGCATAACTTTACCATAAATAAACCTGTTACCGTCTAGTTTTTGCCAGGCATGCATGGAAACGGGGAGAGACAGGGAGAGAGAGAGAGAGAGAGGGGAGAGAGAGAGAGAGAGAGAGAGAGAGAGAGAGAGAGAGAAAAGTGCGAAAGAAGTAAATAAATATAAATAAAGAGAGGCAAATGATAGTGGGAACCAGACTCATAATTATGTGGACCAATGTTGGAGGGGTGGGGACTGTAGGGAGGTAGGATACAATTCATTGTACCCAAATAAGGCAAGCGCAGCGCATGGACTTCTTGTATAAAACTCAACTTTGCGGTGCAAATGCCGCGTATGCACTGAACATTTAACAGTTTTACACTTCAAATGAAGAAAAAGCATCTCAGGCGTCTCGTGCGACTTGGCAACAATGTTTACTCTCCATTTGATTGGCTGTGGGCAGTGGCGTAGCGTATCATTTTGAAACGTTGTAATGTGCCCATTTAAAACCCATGTAAAGAGTCGAATGCGAAGTTGTTCACCGAACACCCAATAGTTCGATCTTTTTCGAAGGTTTAAATGGACGAACTCCATTGATGCCACATTGCACGCTATCAAAAGAAAGGTCCAGACTCCAGAGCAGAAAATGTCCCATGCCATAATGCCCAGTGCCCTAGACAGAAACGTCCCTGAAAAAATGGGGCTAAATTAAAAAGGAGCTTTGGCTGTATTTAAAATGTACGTGTTTTTTCAGTGTAGGTAAATGTTTTGATCGTTAATCACAGGAAATTTAACTCGATGTTTGCGAAAGAGGAAACACGTGAAAAAAAAAACTTGTCATTTAGAGTGCTATGAGCGAATGAACTTAGTTTGAATTAACCCTTTAAGGACCAGGTTAGTTCATGAGAACACCACTACTCCGTTTCTACAGGGAAGGTAGTTAACTGTTCGTACTTGATGGAGTTGGAACTGCCTATACGACAAATTGAAGGCGTCCGACGAGACCTTGTCTATTGTAGTGTTTTCATCTATATTTGCGTTTATCCGGAATGAAGACTGAATCAATGTGAAATAGACTAGAGGAGAAAAACGAGTATACTCGGGCTTGGTCCATAAGGGGTTAACTTGCTGAGGTATGATGAAACGTACGACACTATAACAGTGGAGAGACAGCCAAAAAATCAGGAGGATAATTTTTAAAAAAATTTCTAGCAAGATACTTTCTTTTGAAAGTTGTAGTACACTTCCTGATTAATTATTTCAAAGCTGTATACCTGAATTAATTGTTCTGAATTAAAAGCAAAATTCCAGGTAAGTTTCGATTGAAGCAACATCCACCATAATAACAGGAGATGACTGTTGGCTGTTACTTTGTTGAGTCCCGAAGAAAAGTGACCCCGGTTGACTTGTGGTCTCACTTTCATCACGAAAGTTTCGTACCACGGGAAGCATTGCATTTGAAGGGTTTCTGTTTTTCTCTAGGTTAGGTGATGAACTTTTGATTAAGTTTCGGTGATCTCTCTGCTTTTCACTTTGACTGAAATAGCGAGCCTTGCAAAAATAAAAAATCAATTATTTCCTTTGAAACTGAAAAAAAGTGTTTGCGAAGCAAGATGCTGCCAGGCTCACAAGCTCACCATTTGATTTCGAATTGTTTGATTTTTCCAGATCGATGTAGTCCATAAAAAATAATGGAAAGCGCTGAACAGGGAACTACTAGCTGCAAACGATTATGAAGAAATGGACCGATCGAGTGATCATCTGAAATGGGTGCAGGCTGGTGTAAACGATATTCGAAGAACTGTGGAGCAGAAACCTCGCTGCAAGAGATGATGACTAAATGGACCGACAGAGTAAGTGTCAAAACTTAAGTTGAAGCAAATAAAAGTAACGAGAGGCGAGGAGAGATTTTGTGCTCTGAGAGAAATCATTTCTTTAAAACCAAGAAAACCCGTTTAGTTGTGACGGTTTTTCTTGCGCGAAGTAAAGTTCTGTTGCATGAAGGGGAATCACTGTCTCAACAAGGAATCTTTTACTTGTAGCAGCAGACGTTTTCCTTGGGTTAAAGGAATTTCCCCTTAGTCAATATTTCATGGATCAGAAAGAAACTTATGTAATGATTTTCTAGCCTCTTTGAGAGAGTTTTAGAATTCATCGGATCGTGGTGAGGGGTATTATTTTCAGATTACTTAGAGCTGACGCATTTTGAGTATCGGGTTGACGGATTCTGACAAGTAGCGGTGCTTGCTTCCGAAATGCATCAGTGAGCGGTTGGTTAGCAACGAGTTGTGGTTCTTTGCTAAACAACCGGTCATTGATCCGTTTTGATGCATTTCGATGGGCGATATCAATATTTGTTAGAACCCGTCTACCCGATACTCAAAATGCGTCAGCTCTACCAAAATCATGAACATTTACTGAGCTTCCTCGATGAAGATGAAAGTACACTTCCGGTAAACCGACGAGTACACCGGCTCGACACTGCATGGGAGTAGAAGTCTGATATAGTTGGTATGCTCTTTCCTGAGCTGCCGTTCAGCGTATAATCAAGCGCATTTTTTAATTCGCCTAAAGACTCCACCGGTTGAGAAAAGATTACACAGTTCAGTTCAGTTCATTTCAGTCCAGTTCAGTGTGTGACTAAAATGCACGAAAATACTCTGATCTGCAATCTTTTCTCAATCGGCATGGAAACTCCGTTCATTAATTAAAATATCCGCTAGTTTTTTAAAGTCATCGACGACTCCGCCGGTTGAGATAAGAGTACAAATGCGAGCATTTTCGTGCATTACAGTCATACACTGAAGTGAGCTGTGTAATCTTTTCTCTACCGGTGGAATCATCGGCGAGTTAAAAAATGCGATTAATAATACGCAAAACGGCAGCCTTGGCTCTTTCATTTTCGCCTAGAAAGCACGCATTTGACGCACTTGACTAAATCTTATAATTTTGATAAGGAATATGTTGTAGAAACGGTTCATCTATACGTTAGTTTTAAAACCTCCCTTCCATTCTGTATACACTATACAGGGTGTACCAGAAACATATGTCGTCCTCGTAACCACGTATTCTAGAGGTCAAAATAAGACTTTTTTCGTTTAAAAATAAATCCGAGTATGCTTTCTTTTGAGCTATATACACTATGAAGCCCCCCCCCCCCAAAGATTTAAAAAATATTGATGGTTTTATGGAATGACGACCACCGTCATGGACCAAATGTCATGAAAATTGGTGTCCCAAGGTAATTCAAGGAGTAGAATCCATCAATAACCTCGAGAAATTCAGAAATTAAGTATGATTGTAATCTGTGGTACGTAGAGAGCACAAAAAAAGTTAGAAGAAAAATGCTCAAGTGCAGACACGCAATTTTATGTTGACTTTAAAAAATGTTATCTCTTTATTTTTTGTTTTATTCGCAGGTTGGTAGCGGAAGTGAAGAGCCCAGATGGTATAAAAAATGGACCAGACGACGACCAAAGTGAGACTTTATTTCTCTAGTCTTTTCTCTTCCTCATCTTCGTTTCCCTTAAAAAAAGAGAAAGGAAATACCTCGAAAAAATCGATTCTGATGTGTTAATGGGTCTGTCGGAAATTTTTGCCGCAGCGTTATATGGAGTGTCGATCCCTGCGTACGATTGCTTGAAAATGACGTTGAGAGCATCAGAAAAGTTCCTAAATCTACTCAAAAACTCAATAAATGCTTTTAACAAAAGGACAAGATGGCGGTCAATTGAGCAGATTACTATGGGGGAGTCCCGTCTAATCTATGCTGAGAAAAGAAAGTGATTTATCATAGAAAAAGCCACGCAATGGAGCTGTTGCAAACTTTTGCTACTGGCTTTTTAATAGTTGATTATGAGGTAAAACCCTATAAAAATCACTATAAGCGCACTAAAAAATCACAAAATCCACCCCTAAACTCAAAAAATGCTTTTAAAAATGCGAGACCGTAACGGTGGCCGTTGCCACCGATTACATTGGGTTTCTCTATCTCAATCAGGTCCATCTTCACGAGGTGTTCTCGCGACACCGCTGCACAAGAAGGAGAAGAAGCATACGATTGCCATAAGATTTAGGCGGCAACGGCCGCCATTATGGTCTTGCGTTTGAAAGCATTGTATGAGTTTGGGAGTGGATTTCGTAATTTTTTAGTACGCTGATCGTTATTTTAACAGGGTTTTACCCCATTATCAACTATTAATAAAATCCTATAGCAAAAGTTTGCAACAGCTCCATTAGATACATTCCCGCATTGTCATCCGCTCATTCGATCACCATTACATTTATATTTGTTAATACATTTGTTAGTACATTTGTTAATTTTCATTTATTCATTAACTTATAAATCGAAATGCTTCTCTTCAGTGGCGGCCTGTGAGGAAGGAGGAGGCTTGAGTCCCCAAAGCCCCCCTAACTTTTTTCTGAGGAGAGGGCTGAGAAAAAAAAACGAGACAAAATGAGACAAAAATGAGATAAGGCAGGGGATTAAAAGAGAAAGAGAAAAAGAAAAATATAAGCAAAAAGAAAGAAAAAGGAAATGAGAAAAA
This sequence comes from Trialeurodes vaporariorum, assembly GCA_011764245.1. Taxonomy (NCBI): domain Eukaryota; kingdom Metazoa; phylum Arthropoda; class Insecta; order Hemiptera; family Aleyrodidae; genus Trialeurodes; species Trialeurodes vaporariorum. The sequence goes on along the minus strand of VMOF01000111.1, from coordinate 58,673,033 downwards.
GGAGATAGAGAATAAATAAAATGAAAGGAAGGGAAGTAAAAAGGAATTAAAGATGGAACGATGAAACCGTGGAATTTGTGTCCTCTTTTCCTACAGTTTTCTGAACTATTTCTTCACCGCAAAAAAAAAAAAAAAAAAAAAAAAAAAAAAAAAAAGTAATCAATCATGGACTTTTCAAGCCCCCCCCCCCACATTTTCGACCCACACTGTTAAAAAAAAATGTAATGCGAATTCGGTGGAGTGAGAATTACCGGAGTCAGAACAGAAAGGAATAAAATTTGACGGAGTGGAAATGGACGGAGTTAGAAAAGACAGAGTGTCTCTCATCCCCATGCGGAGTGCCTCTCATCCCGTGCGGAGTGCCTCTCATCCCGTGCAGAGTGCCTCTCACCCCGTTCTTTCTCGCTCCGTCCATTCCCACTCCGTCAAATTTTACTCTCTTTTGTTCTGACTCCGATGATTCTCACTCCGCCAAATTCTAAGGCGGACGAAATGCTTCGATTTATTTCGTCCTCACACCTCACTCCGTTATTTAAACAGTACACGGACGGCCTTTGCTTTTTTTCCATGCTTGGATTCACATTATTCCGACCTGTTTCAGTAAATGGAAGGACCGACCAGAAATCAGCGCTCCTTGTCTTATTAACCCGTGTTTCCTGGAAGGCACCAAATGGGACAACGTCATCCTCTCCGTGCCGGATCCGGAAATGAAGTCACGAATTCCTGTAGCGCCTCCTAGACGAAAGCGGAAGCGGAAACCTCTAGCGAAAGAACACTTCAATGGACGGCTAGTCATACTCGACAACGATCAGAACTCACAAGTGTACCAACAAAACCCTTCCCCGTACAAAAACCCATGTCTAGACATGGAATCGAAGAACTCCAAATCCCTTTCATCTCTAACAGGTCCTCTAACTCCATCAAACCGTCACAGATCATTTTCGTGCGAGCTTCAAAGTCGCCGGAGAATGTCCCTCGACTCGGACTACGACCCTGACTGTTCGTTGAGCTCAAGGACAAGTTTAGCGTCGATTCCAGTGACGAACGAGCTCTTTCGAAAACAACATTTTCTTTTCTCTACCTCCGACCATAACTTCAATATGACTCAAGCATCCAGTTACAGTGCAACGAACAGTCTTTCAAAAAAGAACCAAACTCAGAAACGTCGACGATTTCTTCAACAAATCACGACCAAGTACAATTTAACATTATCTTTACCCGATCTGAATTGTATCTTTAGCAAGTATATGTACAGTAAAAATGTAGGCTTCCGATATCTAGATAAACAAGAGCTGTGCAAATTTTCGTCTCTACCTGATCTCATGCACTGTTCAACCGATTTGTCGAAAGAAGCGACCGTGTACACAATGCTTTACGGCATTAAATCTGACCCTCGACACACTGTCAAGCATAAAACTTCAAATTACGCCAAAGGAATAAAATCTCTACGGAGAATAAACACTGAGGATCACAGGTATTTTTTGAAGTCAGGTATTTTACAAGCTAGGCCAGCTTCTCAATTGAATATCTTGCGGGGAGTGAATAATTTGGAGGTTACGGCGAACGGAATGAGAAATAGCATAAGTGAGGACCAAGAGGAATCTATCACGAAGAATCAAACGAAAAAATACGATCAGGAAAGAGAGTATAGAAATTCTAGACACGACCGAACTAAGAAGTTAACGGATGTCCATGAGTCAAACCTTAGCCATAGATATACGATGCAAAACGGCGATGTCCAAGAAAATCATTCACCTTTCCACGCTGAACGGGCAGAAGATATTCAGAACTTAGAAAGCGAGGGTACCAGCACCGACAAATATTCGACAACATGTACAGAGAGGTCTCAGTCTGACTTTAATGGTCGAGAAGAAATTTTCCTGTCAGACTCAAAACCTCTTGCTCTTGAAGAATATCACGTCACGAGGTTGGATAAAAATAATCCCTTCCTCGATTCTAACTCAGCCCAAGACCAAAACATCAATCAACCTAACACAATTACAGCGAAGAAACGAACAACAACGGACAAAGTTGAAGGAAACTTGTGCTTAAGCTCTATCAATTTCTTCCAGACTGAAAGAAATTCGCACACGTGTTGCGCAGAAAGCACAAGTATTTCTGAAGAAAAATCGATGAATAACGACGAAGGAGGAGAGCGGAGGTCAACAGATTCGGAAACCAAAGAGAGAGCTGAATGGATTAGAGTATGGTCTCGCAACTTTGACAAATCAAATAAAGAAAATCTCGACGGTAATCTATTGTCAAAGCATAGAAATCTGTCTAAATTTAAAACACCGAAATGTCTAAAAACGTTTCGTCGTCTCAGCCAGCGACAAAGTTTTGTTGATAAAGTAGGCTGCCCCCTCTTCTTTGACAAACATCATTCTTGCTCATGCCTCCGACCTCGAGGACAAAGGTTTCAGAGTATGAGCGCCATATCCAGCGAAAAATACAACAAACCCAACCTCAAAAATGGATTAATAAAAAAGTCTTTGAGCGTGAACCACAACCAGCAAGGACGGAAAATAGGTCAAGGTTTCAAAGCTTTACACTGTGAGTCAGAAAACTGCTGCAATAATAGTCCCCACGACGTAAATGAAAATAACAATAACTGTACAGGTATCTTTAAAACAAAATGGTCACCAGATAATCATTGTGCGATAGAACTTTCAAAGAAAACAAAAGAAGAAGAAGCCAACTCGAAAACTTCATTAGAACTCAATAGATTAAAAACCGGAAAAGCTAATCACGTTAGTTATGGTCTCGAATTGGAAAATTCGAGCGGCGTTTTGAACGATAATCTAGACGAGGAGTTGAAGGAGTTTTATGAAAATGAGGAAAACGAGAAAAATTTCAAAAATGATCTAACTATCGGAAAAAGAGATTTATCGACAGGACCATTTAGATCAGTAATCAAAGTCCTCGATTCAACAAATGACAGAAGCAGACGGTCTTCTACGTCCGATTCTCTTTGTGAATTGGAGAATGATATTTATGATATGCTCACCGTCTCCTCGACTATTCAGCAAACAGCAGAGGTGAGGGAATGATGTAGTTGAATATGGAAGTCAAGACTCAGGACTCAAATAGAGACTGGTTTCGATGCGAAAGTCCTCTACGATCAAGTTGCAATCAGTAAGGCTTCGATCGATTAGTAAATGCCCTTATTGCATCTGTCCCAAACGTTTGTAAAAATGAGTTTTACGCATGAAAAAAAAAATGACCTGGGTAGCCTTTTAGGCTCACAAGGACTATTAAGGATAAAATACTAACGTTAAAAATTTGCCCTCATTCAACTCATGGAAACATTAAAATTTCAAGCGTTTATATTTCAAAACAAGGATCCCCGAGAAGTGTGTCTTTATTGCAACCGACTCCCCAGTTATGGATTCATATACTCAAAGAAACAACTTTAAATGTATAAAATCTCTCAAAGCTTGCATTAGATCCAATTTATATCCAATTCATTGGGCTAAAAAAAAACTTGTTCATTCGATCTGTTTTGTTTGCTAGAAAATTATGTTCATTCAATGCTGAACAATATGTATGATTAGGTTGAGAAGGGGTGAGTAATGGTGGAGGGGTAATCCAGTATAGAAAGGACGACGACTCGCATTCAACCTACGAGAGTGACATTCAAGAGAGAGAGAGAGAGAGAGAGAGAGAGAGAGAGAGAGAGAGAGAGCGTCAGAATGTCGTGATACTGTCTCATCTGAGACGATGTACGCACTAGTTAATAGTTATATCGTCCATGATCTATTCTGGTGGCTACTTTTTTCTTTTGCGGTCAAAATACAACAACATCCTTACGCAAATGTTTTTACAACAGCCGTTGAGCAATGAAAAATAAAGCGATTTTGGTAGATAACTTTACTCGAATATTCTGACGGCGGGGTGGTATCGCTGTGTTTTGAAGGAAAAACTGCTCGGTGGCATAAAATTGAGACTTCTTCACTATATTGGTAAAAGCCTTCTATGTTAGTCCCCGCAGCTAAACACATCCTCCACCTTGAATGGCTGAAGCGGACTTTTAGGTCGAAGTGATGGAGTAAAGATTGTTTCGATAATTACTCTTACATATGAATAAAAATCGTGTAAAATATGTATTTAGTTGCATTTAAAGAATAATATTCCATGTTTTTGGATGGTTAATTAATAAATAGTCCTTTTGAATGTACATTATTCCTTATTTTCCCTTGTTATTAGTCGTGCCTGTCAGACTCTGCCTTACTCTGTATACTTACTATGTAAAATAAAAATAAACATGCGACTTAATGTCTTTTTATGTCTCCTATAAAAAAAGTTTCCTTTGTCTCAGCTTGTGAGGAAGTACAACCGTAAAAGTATTTCCCAGAATTTTTCAACTAATCGACGTTGATTTTGTCATTGTATTCATTTAAACTCATGAAAAAGATCGAATTATTGAGTGTTCGGTGAACACTTTCGCATTCGACCCTTTACATGGGTTTAAATGGGCGCAGTGCAACGTTTTCAAATTGCACGCTATATGTCACTGGCTTACAATCGAAAGTTAAGAAAACCGGTAGGTTTTGTTGAAAGCATTAAGAAAATCCAAGATTCTATAAACGTTGCTGCAGTAAAATCTACGCGGAGAAAAAAATGCTTATATGGTCTAAGATTTAACATCATGATACATGATTTTAACGCCTACCAGATAGTAAACTTGAATAGACATCAGGTTCAATTGAACAGCCCCGAGATCAGCTTTCTTTTTTTACAGCAGGAGATTTCAGGGACAGATATGCAACCCACTCGACGGAAATTTCAGATTTATTTTCATTTTATTTTTCTACGTGCGCAAATCTGTCAATGGCAAGAATATATTAAGGTCTAAAAATAAAAAAATAAAAAAGTTATTTTCGTGCTCGTTAAAATGGTCTGATAACATGGGTTCCTTTAGATTTTAACTCATTAAAATTAGTTCAAATCAAAGTTCAAAATCAGTAGCGTAGCCTGCAATTTGGCAACGTTGCAGTTCGTCCATTTGAACCCATGAGAAAGATCAAACTATTGGGTGTTCGGTGAACACTTCCGCATTCGAATTTTTATATGGGTTTAAATGGACACAACACAACGTTGCCAAATTGCACTCTACGCCACTAGTTCAAAAATCCGACAAAGGAGAGAGAGAGTAGAGGTAGTTTCAGAAGTGTAGGCGGACCTAGACCGATAATCTTTGGAATTTGTCAACATTATTTCTGATATAACTCGATGAAAATGAATGAAAATGAAATTGAGTGTTCACTTTTCAACAAGGAACACTTTAAACGCAAAAGAATAAAGTCAGAGGCAAGTTCGGTTTTATTTTAAAGGAATTAAATTTGAAAATTTGCCCAAGATTATGGTTCAGGTCCGCCTACACTTCTGAAACGAGCTCTAACAAGAAGAAATGTGAATAGAGAAATACAAAAAAAGAAGATGTTGGAGAAAAGAATGACGAGTAGAAATGATGAGAGAAAAATTTCAACCTAAGAAGATAAAGCGAAAAGCACGTTCAACCATTGAATGAGAAATAGTTTATTCGACGATAAATTGAGAGGCAGAAAAAAAAGGTCTTGGAGGTATAATACTCATTTAACAGTTAGGTGAAGCGGGGAAAGTATCTCGGGAATTGACGGGGCTTATCACACAGCGACGAACAGCTCCGTCATTGTATCGGTAAACGGAGCGAACAACGAGTTACGCGGGTCGTTTGCAGACGTCACAGGTGTTCATAAACGTCTATTTTACCTTTTTCTTCTGTATTTTTTTAAATATGCCTCCTCCACACATCTCTATGCGATAACTTACTTTTGTTTCTCTTATCACATTCTGACATTTAGCATATTTTCCATCCTTGCTCTCGGCATTAAGATGTTTAAACGAGTCTCGGCGGAGCGTGTTTACGAGTACTGATACCTTGCGGATGCTTTTAAAAATGCTCCGCGAGAGTTTTTTTTTATGCTTTTTGTAAAAATAAAAAATAAAAAAATAAAAATAAAAATAAAATAAACTTTAAAAGCCCCTTTAACATTTAATTACGTTGTGAGGGCAATACAAAATATCTTTGAAAGTGCTGGGGTCGGGGGAGGGGTTGTTGATGTCGCAATTAATGTGCAAGGGAGGAGGAAGGAGTCAAATTATAAGTTGCTCGTAGAAACATCTACCACCAAAATACCGAGGAGGAAATAGCGAGCAGCGAATACTTGGTGCAGAACATGGTATACAACGATTATTATCTTTGGATGTTAAACAATAATTTTGAAAGGGAGGAAGGGAGGGAGGAAGGAAGGAAAGAATGAAAGAAGGAAGGAAGGAAGGAAGGAAGGAAGGAAGGAAGGAAGGAAGGAAGGAAGGAGGGAAGGAAGGAAGGAAGGAAGGAAGGGAGGGAGGGAGGAGGGAGGGAGGGAGGGAGGGAGGGAGGGAGGGAGGGAGGGAGGGAGGAAGGAAGGAAGGAAGGAAGGAAGGAAGGAAGGAAGGAAAGAAGGAAGGAAGGAAGGAAGGAAGGAAGGAAGGAAGGAAGGAAGGAAGGAAGGAAGGAAGGAAGGAAAGGATGGAAGGAAGGATGGAAGGAACACTGATATGAGAGGAATCACTTCTGAAAAAAAGGAAGGATGGAAGGAAGGAAGCAGGAAGAAACACTGAGAGGAATCACTTCTTTAAAAATGAGGAAACACGTTTACTTGAGACAGTTTTCCTTGCGCGAAGTAAAGTTCTGTTGCATGAAGGAGAATCACTGTCACAACAAGGAATATTTTATTTGTAGCACCAGACATTTTCCTTGGGTTAAAGGAATTTCCCCTTATCAATATTTCACTGTGCAGTTTTTTTTAACACAAACGAATTACATCTTATTGGATTAAAAGAAGAATTCTCTCAGTGAAGGAAAGGAAGGGAGGAAGGAAGGAAGGGAGGAAGGAAGGAAGGAAGGAAGGAAGGAAGGAAAGAAGGAAGGAAGGAAGGAAGGAAGGAAGGAAGGAAGGAAGGAAGGAAGGAAGGAAGGAAGGAAGGAAGGAAAGATAAAAAGAAGGGTTGCACGCGAATTTTTCGGGCCCGGAAAATTTTTTGACGCGTGAAACACACCTATTTAAAATATTTAAATCGAAAACTCGGTCTTTTTAAAATAAAAAGCGAACGGGTATTTGAGCAAAATAGTGAATTGATTTTCAAATAATTGTTAGCACCGATCAGTGGATCAAAGTACAGAATTTTCCGGACATCATTCCATTAACCCTTTAAGGACTACATTAGTTCATAATAACGCCACTCTTCCGTTTTTATAAGGAAGGTCGTTAACTTTTCGTACTCGAATGAGTTGGAATTGCCTATGCGACAAATTGAAGGCACCTAACGAAATCGTATTTTTAAGTGTTTTCATCGATAATTGCGTTTATCCAGCATGAACACTGAAACAATATATGTGAAGCGAAAAACGAGTATACTCGGCTCGATCCATAAGAGGTAAACAATAACTAAAATTATAGGCACTACATGGAAGAATAACTAAACAAACAGTAAGATGACTATCACGTTTACAGGCTATACGGAGTCATAAAAAAAAGAAAATATCTACATTCAAAAGTTTCTGAAGCAAAAGCCAAAAATTTGGCATTCCTAGGAAAATCCATGTTTTGATCCACAGTGCGCCGGGTAATACCACTGGTATGTATTCATTCAGCTCAGCAGCGGTGGTTTTGCCTAGGTTATTAATCGAAGGGGCCACTTTGTGTCAGAATTTACTCATAATGATGCTTTAAAAATAGACAATGAAGTACAAGAAATTAAATTAAAAAAAAAAAAAATTATCTCCAAAAGAATAAGTCTAAAATGGTGTCAAACTGCTCTCTCATAATTCGTGATTGAAAAGATTGGGTGCGATTTTCTCAAATCAGTGTTTAACATTAAAAAAAAAAAAAAAAAAAAAAACCTTCTTGCAAGATTTTGGTGTGGGCAAAGTGACAGTCAAGGCTGATGTAAAATGCTGAAAAAATAACGACGAGACTTTTTGAAAAGTCTACATTTTATTTCTCTCAGAAAAAAAAAACTAGACTCAAAGTTTAGATGTACTACCCGTGAGGCGTGTACGTATAAAGACTCCATATAGGCAATGCGATCGTACCTTTTGCTCCAAACTATAAAAAACCTAACCTACGAATTGGAACAAAAAGATTGTTGCATTTTGTTTTCAATCAAACAGTGAATTTGAAAGTTGCGAAGCTTACAAAAGGAACTCGGTAATATCATTAGAAAAGTTCTACAGGCACATAATAAACAAACAAAAAAAGTTATATATATCATTATAGACTGTTCTTTTGTTTCGGGGTGCAACCCGTAAAGTGGCCTCCTCTGTGACATAAGTGTCCGCTACATAGTGTACCAAACGTCAGTGTTATTTACAACGGAATTTCAATGCATTTCAATGACTTATCGAATAAATTTCATTGAAATTGTGCAGTACAGTGGAATTTGAGTTGCTGATTTCAAAATGATGTATCAATTTCTACTTGGCAGGCCCCGATTTCACGCATATTCTCCTTTCTCCGATTTTTCGCGAACAAGTTGAAATTATGTGGAAAAACTAGGATATTTCTATGAAAACTGAGGCTGAATTCTAACTTGGCAGATCAATTTACAACGGAATTCTTGCGTATCACGCAGATAGAGGTCTAATCGTTAGAAAAAACGTAGTTTCGTATGTAGAGGCCCTAGTTTTAAGTTCATTGGTGATGGCCGACAGCTATGTATCATAGGACTTTAAAATATTAGTTCAAAAAAACGTCACTCTTTTGTTTATAAAGGGAAGGTGTCGACTGTTCGTACTCGAAGGAGTTGGAATTGCCGCTACGACGAATCGAAGGCGCCCAACTAAACCCATACACGGAGGCCACGAAGGGTTGTCCATCTGAAATTTGAGCTATGACTTTCCTCAGTGATGAGTGAGTTTTCAACTTTTCAAATGGTTTTAACGTCATTTTCGCAGAACTGTACCTCAAAATTGAAAGTCTATTTGCCTTCAGTGATATTTTGCAAGAGTTCCATTTGACCAATTTCTTGTTAAACAGCTCTCAGTGACTGAAGAGAGAATCAAGTTTTCCTCTGTCATATCCGGTAGTGGTTCGAGCTTTTTGGGATTGAGGCTGTTGCATACTTTGTCTACAGGTGATTTTGAAGAGTTGATTTTTGCACACAAAAAAAAAAAAAAAAAAAAAAACTGTAAAAATGACGATGAGTACTAAAATTTTACAAAATGCACTCTCAAAATCAGGCTTGATTGCGGAGTAACTCAGGTATCATGGGATATTCCTATCTAATTAAATTTGAGACATGTCTCTGTGTTTGTTTGCGTATAGAGAAAAAGACAAATCAGACAGGAATCTCCCATGATGATTGCGTAGCTCTGCCATTACGATCTTACCATTACAACTATATTTTCTGAGTTTATTACTGAATTTTAGGCTATTTTATTGTGATTTTCGTGACTTTCGCTGGTCTTCACACCAGATTTTACTAGTCATATGCTTTGTAGCTAAAATTTGCAAGAGTCCCATTATTCTTTTTACCATTTGGATCTAGATATGCCTTCGTGCACGCTCAAAGTAGGATAGTCAAATTGGCATCGGTGAGCTGAAATCCACCGCAAACAGTAGAATTTTTAACCTGACCTTTCTGTAATTCAAACCATAACCTTGACCAAAACACCTCCAAAACGGGTTTATTGGAGTTTTACGCTTTAACGACTGTCCGCCCCCTATGAACACAAAACAAGGGTCCCTAGACACAAACATAAAGTTTTTCCCTATTATTGGACCTCTTGTCGCGTTAATAGCAGGACAACCGATGTAAATTGGCCTACCGAGTGCGAATTGGCCTTAGTTTTGGTCGAAATTATCTTGGTTTTGCACACTTAATACGTTATCTCGAAAAATACTTCAAAGTAGAATATGCGCGCGTAAAATCGGGTCGAGTTACGTAGAAAGTGATATCATTTTTGACATTAGCATCTCAAATACTATGGAGTAGCACAATTCCCATGTAATTAACAAGAAAATTCATTGAAATACATTAAAATTTAGTGAAAAAGAACACTGATGTTTGATGCTTGTCGCGGAAAGTTATGTCGCTAAAGAGGCCTACTTAGTACTTGGTTCATTGATTTTGTTGACAGTGGAATGGTGATCAGATGACACACCATCCATCGTCAAATAACTCTGCAGTTTGACGGGCCGTCATATTGCACAGTTATTTCGACGGACGGAACATCAACCAAACATACAACGGTTGGCTCACCTGCCAATTTGAGGTGGAACGCAGCTCACCGATGGCAATTTGACGATCCTATACTTTGAGCGTGTACGAAGGCCTGATCAGTGGCGCAGCGCGAAATTTGGCAACGCTGTACTGTGTCCATTTAAACAAGTGTAAAAGGTTGAATGCGAAGTTATGTTCACCGAACATACTATAGTTCGATAATTCCCGTGGGTGTAAATGGACGATCTGCATCGTTGCCAAATGGCACGCTATGCCACTGGCCCTGATGCAAAAGTATCGATTTCCCAGGGATTCAGGGAATCCCCTAAAAATCGATTATTTTACTTAGGTTTAAATTAGAGAGAGCGTACGTTGTTGCTACATTGAACGATCTACCACTGGCCATGGTTACTGCGTTTTGATGGCCATTTTCCTAAAAAGAGATATGTTCACCTTGCTCAATGCGGCAACATGGTCAAAGTGTGTGACGGTGTGGGCCTAAAGCCCTAAACCTGATAGCCGATATTCGATGACCCGAAGCGAGCGACACCAGGATAGCCGAACGTCGCATCTCGTCTCGTCGGGCCCGGTCATGGTCGCCCCACTCCTGAGAGAAGGGCGGGATTGGTGGGGACTAGGGGGGGGGGGGGGGGGGGCTAGAGGGTGAGGAGGCTACACTAGGACAGAGGTAGATGGATGATGAGTGCGATGAATATTGAGAGAGAGAGAGGGAGGGATTGCAGAGGAGAGGAGAGGTGGAGAAATGGGAGAGACAACAGATAGGGAGACCATGAGATGATAAGCCAGAATCCGCCGTATTTAAACCATGTTACCGGGTTTAAATCCGAACCAGTAACGAGTCGTTGGCTTAATCACATTTTTGTCGTGTGTTTTCATTTTCATTTTCACTTCGCGCGCTCCGCGTTTTGTCGCTGTCGTGTCGTACGGGTTATAAAATGATGAAGGCATATCTTGTGTTGACCATATGTAGCGTTGCTGCTTCAATTCTCTTTCAGTTGTCATTGTTTGCAATCGTCGATTCCACCCCCCTGGGACCCGATCCATATCCTCAACCGCAGCCGCACTTTGCGCCCGTAACCATCTCCAACGGCTATGGTGAGTCGATAGTTCATCCATTGAGGCTATTATATCAATCGGCACAGGCTGGAATCGAGAGATTCTCTCTCTCTCTCTCTCTCTCTCTCTCTCTCTCTCTCTCTCTCTCTCTCTCTCTCTCTCTCTCTCTCTCTCTCTACCCTCCCTCTCTATGCTCATTTGAATGCATGTGTTATAAAAGGAAAGAAGAGGAGGCAAAAGCCACACTGAGAGAAACCACTACTTCAAAAACAAGGAAACACGTTTACTTGTGAAAGTTTTCCTTGCGCGAAGTAAAGCTCTGTCGCATGAAAGAGAATCCCTGTCACAACAAGGAATCTTTTACTTGTATCCGCAGACATTTTCCTCGGGTTAAAGGAATTTCCCCTTAGTCAAAATTCCACTGTGCAGTTTCTTTAATACAAACGAAATACACCTTGGATTAAAAAAAAAAAGAATCCTCTCAGTGCATGTGACTGCCAGTGGCGTAGCGTCAATTTGACAACGTTGCAGTTCGTCCATTTAAACTCATGATAAGGATCGAACTATCGGGTGTTCGGTGAACACCTTCGCATTCGACCTTTCACATGGTTTTAAATGGACGCAATGCGACGTTGCCAAAATGCACGCTACGCCACTGGTGAATGCCCCGTAGTGCTCTTAGCCTGTCCTTTTTAAATGAACGCGTTCAAAGGTGAAAAGAAAGGAAAGAACGAAAACCAACCTGGATACGCTAGTGTCAATCAGTCCGTCAGTACGTTATTCTCCAAACGATGCTAAAGACAGCTTGACTCGACGGTGACAGAGGAGAAATTGAAAATTTTCAAGTTGGTGGTCATTAGACATTTCACCAGTGACGAGGAAAATTCGAAAAAACCTACGCGATCGGAAGGACTTCCGTATTCTATAGCTCCACTCTGCGATGGAGCTGTTGCACACTTTTACTATTAGCAATTTAATAGTCGATTTTGGTGTTAAAACCTCCAAAAATAACGATGGCAGCACTGAAAAATTTCGAAATCCACTCCTAAACTCAATAAATGCTTTTGTTTGCGCGAGCGTAATGGTGGCTTAAAGCAGAGATACTGAGAGATTCCCTTCTAACATTACTGTAACTCCATCAATAAGTGACCAATAAAGATACGACTTTCATTTGACACCGGTGTCACTATAGATGTCACGGTACCATTCATCGGATGTGGATCACTACTCTGATGACTAATTACTCTGTGAATCATCCTTGTCAGCATACAGAGAGAGTGACGAAATTAAGATTGGAATCTCCCATTATTACTGCCCTAAGCCACCATTAAACTCGCGCAAATAAAAGTTGTTATTTTTCTTAAGAGTGGATTTTGGTAGTTCTAAGTGCTGCCATCGTTATTTTTGGAGGTTTTTACACTAGAATCGACTATTACATCGCCTGTAGCAAAAGTGTACAACAGCCCCATTGGTAAATTAATTAATGTCATCGACTTCTAGGTTTGTTTTAGATAAGCTGCGCTCGCAATACGAAAACTAGAGTTATTTCCTGATTCCAGGGTCGATTAGTTCCAACTGTGAACACCACGTCGCGCTGCTCATAAAGTCAACAGTTTTTGGCTAAACTGATTAAGTAATGATTCTCTTTCATGTAATAGGACTTTGCTATTTTACTTTGCGCAAGGAAAACTGTCACAAATAAACGTAATTCCTTTTTTTTTTTTTTTTTTTTTTTTTTTTTTTTTTTAAGTGATTTCTCTCAGTGCATATAAGATATTTGGGCCACATTTTCGAATGCAACTTTATATGCAGGTAAACAACTTTTTCTATCAGATTTTATTCCACCAATGAATTCCACGTACCTTTAAGTATTTTTTCTCTTCAACTTAATTCTTCAAAGATCACAATTTTATAACATCAAAAGAAACCCCAAAGTTTTGCCGTTTTGTGTTATTCACGATATTTTACATTTGCATAATATCACCATGGCATTCAAGAACACTCAATCGTTCTAGTATCTCTTGATCATCGCAAAGCTTCCGCAAGGTATGACGGAATTATGGTGCCGATGATCCCATGGCCCAGCAGTCATAAGAAACAGTGTGTGAGATAAAGAAAAACATGCATAGGGTTTTCTTAGATACAAGTATAACTGTGAATTCAAATTAATACGTGATGTTTTGACGATTTTTTTTAAAAAGTAAACTTATTTTTTCAGGTTTTTAGAATTTAGAGGTACAATACCTGTGAAGACAGCTTTTCAAAGTCATTAATTTGCATTTGAAATTTAGCGTCGGATTTATTACGGGAAACCTTGTGACACAGAATAGGTACTACAATCAGAATAAAAACTTTGGGTTCATTTTGAAGCATCAGTTTCTGGTCAACTATCATGAGAGATTTTAAACCATCTGTATTCGAAGTGATGCGAAAAACAGAGACAGAGGTATGCCCGCCATCTTGAAAAGTCACTGAAAGAGACCGGAACAAATGTTTCCATTGGCTCCGATAGGAGTTGGCTTCCATTCTGATTGTATTATTCTATGCTTTTATAAGAGTGAGTGAGACAGAAGATTTTTTTGGGTCCATTTTTTTTCCGGTCATACTGATGCGGTCTATTAGTTGGATTAAAGGCTGTACTTATCCCTCGCTGACATAGCGGCGGCATCGTTGCGAGGCAGATTTCCATGCCAATTTGGAAATGGAAAAACTGAGAAGTGAGAACGCGATCGAACTGAGTTACCACAAAACTCACTTACTCAATTCCCAATCTTTTCCGAAGAATATTCTTCCCCCATGACGGGGCCAGGGCCAGGCGTTCAACGAAAGAATGCAAGTTGTGCACAAACGGCAATTTCGCAAGTTCGCCGGCTCGAAGTTTAGGAGCGCGAGCTACTTTTATATCGAACTCAAAAAAAGTTGTCTAAAGTTTACTCCGAGGAATGGTCTCAGGGTAGGCGGTTTGATAGTCGCAGCGGAACTGCGGCTGTCACTATCTACACTTCTTTAAGTGCTGAAAAATATGAGGCGCAAAATAAACTATTCCTCAAAGTGGGGAATATCCGCGCGCACTTACATACGACCGCCGCGCGATGGTCGTGATGAAGTGTGAGAGGGGAGGGGGGGGGGGGGGGTTCAGAATTATACACGGGGTGTATCAGAAACATAAATCGTCCTTGAAACCAAGTATTTTAGAGGTCAAAATAATACTATTTACACCAATAAACATGTGTCCGAAAATGCCCCCATTTGAGCTACAGCCCTCCAAAGTTTTAAAAAAATGTTTTTTTTTTTTTTTTTTTTTTTTTTTTTTTTTTTTTTTTTTTTTTTTTTTTTAGAAAATTGACCATAAATATGAATCAAATGTCATGAAAATTGGTGTCCCGAGGTAATTTTACTTGTAGAATCCATTAATGACCTCGAAAAATTCAGAAATTAGGTCTGACTAATGACTATACTTTTTAGGCAATCTTATACCTTCAACGGCACAAATTTTATGTTACGGATTGGAAATTTGGAAAATAAAAACTGAAATAAGATGGGAAAAACTCTAAGAGAGATATTTTATTCTCTTTGTTTTGGTCGATACGACGCGTAAGAGAGATAATCGATGCACAAGGTGGAAAAGTCAGCGCTTTTAAGACGAAGAGCGGCAGGAAGTAGGCAAAATTGCAAACCGCCACTCCGCTGCTTCTTCGGGCCGCCCGCTATAGTAAAAGCGCTGACTTTTCCACCTTGTGCAGCGATTATCTCGCTTAGTACGCGTCGTATCGACCAAAACAAAGAGAATATATCTCTGAGAGTTTTTCCCATCTGATGTCAGTTATTATTTTTAAAAATTTTCAATCCGTATCATATAAGTTGTGTCGTTGAAGGTATAAGATTGCCCGAAAAGTGCTGTCAGACCTAATTTCTGAATTTGTCGAGGTCATTAATGGATTTTACACGTAAAAGTACCTGGGGACACCAATTTTATTTTCATGACATTTGGTTCATAATTATGGTCGATATTCTTTTTTTAAAAAAAAAAAAAAAAAAAAAAAAAAAAAAAACATACATTTTTTAAAACTTTAGGGGACTGTAGCTCAAAAGGGGGGAATTTTCGGACACATGTTCAAAGGAAACTATAGTACCCTTTTGACCCTTAGAATACGTGGTTATAAGGACGACATATGTTTCTGATACACCCTGTATACCTACTATACAGCGATTGGAAAATAATAGAAATATTCGCGAGAAATTCCAAGACCCGACCAGGCCGTTGCCGAGACCGCGCCCGCCGTCTTACAGAGTTGAAATCTTTGAACTTACTAAAGTTTTCGCGCTTTTCCCCTCCGACTATCGCCAGAGGAATGGATCACGAATGGAACTTGATAGCTGCAGTGTGTACATGGACAAGTGTGCGAGTGGGGAGTCAAAGTTGTTCCTAAACTACCTGAAGCGACAACCTGAAAACCGGAACCCGCTAGGGGAGTCGGAATTAATCGGTTGAAGTATGACACAATTAACCCGGACGGGGGAGGAGAGGAAGGGGAATTCGGGAGGGGGTTGGGTGCTAATTATTCCGGTTCCGATTCTCAACGTTATGACAATTTTCTGTCCCTTGTCGTGAGGAGGGGGGGGGCTGCAACGGCATTCCTTCGATGCTCCGTGATCGCCGTGGCGCACAGTGCGCAGTGGTTCGAATCATTAGTTTTGCTGGACGAAACAAATTTTTGTTTTTTTTCCTTTAAAAATATTTTAGATGTGACATTTTCTTGAAAAAATCATGTTGTTAGACTCATTTTCAGCTCTGAAATGAATGATTTCACACATTTTAAAGTTATCTCGCTTTTTACAATGTGCATATAATCTTGATTTTTATCCGTAGAATTATGTCCCAGTAATGCGATGTTTTGGACCACTGTGCGGTGGGTTAAAATTAGCAGGGTCGCATATAAGGATCGCGGAGGCGTTGCATGCAGCCCATGGGCCTGGTAAGCGAAGCTGGTTGCGTGCCTAGAGATCTGCGTGCGCGCGGATTGAAAACTTGGATGAAGTGCTTCCTGCTCACCCGAAAGCAGCCGAGACTCGAAAAGGTTCCAATTTTTAACCCTACCCTTCCACCCTTCCCTACTCACCCTCTCCCACCCTCCTTTCACTCCTTTTCGCTCTGGTTTGCAGAAACAATGAGGTGCGCTCGTGATTGGCTCGGAGAAACTTTGTTTTGAATTATTATATTCGCGGATGTACGTAGTCGTGCCCGTGTAAATGCTTCATGACTGCCCGTCTGTCCATCGGACACGATAGGCGTGTGACGCTTTTATCGCATGAGTACTGAGTAGCACACCTCACCTTTTTGAAAACATTGGGAAATAGTTGGAATCGGGTAGATTTTACTTTGCTAGGCGAGGATGTCAAATGTGAACTTTTTGGACGTGGACCGCCCCTCCGTTTTCTCCGCAAGTTCCTTCCACCACGTCGCACTGTGGAACGATTCAATGCGAGAGGCCCGACATGAAATATAGTACTAAAAATGAAAATTTGAAAGTTTTTACCGTCTAAAAACAAACTATATAGGGTGATTCTTAGAGGACATTTTTCAATAAAACCAATGAAACCACTTTCAAACTTCCACGTTGCGTAATAACAAAGATATAAGAATTAAAAGTTGCCAATCAATGTCGGCATTTCCCATTGACTCGCTTCACTGTGCGTCGGCACAAAGTGGTCAGAAATGTTCAATTTGGCGGTTAACCATCTAAGGACCAGGTTAGTTCGAAAGAACGCCTCTCTTCCATTCATATACGAAAGGTAGTTAACTGTTCGTACTCGGGGGAGTTGGAATTGCCTATACGACGAATTGAAGGCGCACGAAGAAATCTTATCTTGTAGGTGTTTTCCTCGATCCTTATACTCATCAATAAATAATAACTAGAATGATAACGTTGAATCTAAGAAATTGTGAGTTTGTGGTGGTTCAAATGTGTGGATCGAATTTAAAGTCGTGGAAGCCTTTAACGACAACTTTTTTAAACTTTCTGATTTTTGGCCGCCGAATTAGTCATTCGTGCCTACTGCGCGGCGGTGGTTTGAAACTTGCAAAGACGTCAAAATTTTCCCTTTTCCGGCCAACCGAGAGCGGAAAGTGGTTTGCCAGCCATCAGTCTCTCTCTCTTTCCGTCCACCTGCGATCTACGCATGACGTCTGGTTGCATAGACCGAAAATGCTTTGAGGGAAACAGACAGTTTGAAATTTGTTTTTGCTCTACCATCAAGATACACCACAAATAGATCGAAGATTCTTCTAAAAGCTTTGATTAAAAATAAAAAGAAAGCATCAACTAGGAAGCAAGCGGTTCTCAAGTCATTCGTTAACAAAATCATACCATAAACCACAATCCTTAGTCCGTACTCATCAATAAATAATAACGTGAATGATAACGTTGAGTCTAAGAAATTGTGAGTTGGAAGGTGTTGATGGAATTCGTACGAAAACTTCAAACTCACAAATTCAATTCCAATAATTTCGACCCGAAATTGGTCGTAGAAAGCTCGGAATGGTATCAAACTATTTCTCAGGAGTGATTTTTGAACATAACGTTCGCAAACTGTCGAAAAATTTACCCTAGCTCCAACGAATGACGGTCAAAGGCGCTAAAGCTATGGTTTCAGAGAGCGCACGATAGTGGCGCGGATCTAGCGGAATTGAATGTCACTAAGTAAACATGTTGCTGAGGATTCATCTTAAAGTATTCGGTTAGGATGTACCTATAATTACAGAGAATACTTCAAGTTTAAAAATAAAAGTAAATAAGCCTTCACGTTGGAAAACTGTTTGGGGCCAGACACAACCCCCTCCCCTTTCCACGCCCGGTTACCGAACGCTGGTTAAAAGGGTGAACTAAACTGAGGGGAGAGGATTGACCGATTCCGTTGGTGATTGGTCGATCAATTTGAAATGCTAATGACAGTCTTAATGATAGAATGAGACAGAGGCGATTGCTATAATTTGTGCTAAATTGCCGAATGAGTGAGTCTACAGAGAATGGTTTCGCCGCATAAACAGATAAATCACGTGGCTTTATGCATTTCAAATACATAAGGTGTCCACAATCCACATCTAGTACACTGTGCAGCCTGTTGGGCCGATCAATAAAACTATCTCCACAAAGCGTTATATAGCTTTCAATAGATTGCCGAGTGTTTCTGTTTCACCAGAGTAGCACTAACTTCTAAGCTGAAAACGGCGAATCGAAAAAACGGAACATCATAATGTTGGAAGCGCTCCCAACTCAATATACGTTTTTCAGGGAAAGTTTACAGTATCAAATGCTACGATTTGTTCACTGCAGTGGCGTGGCGTGCAATTTGGCAACGTTGTATTGTGTTCACTTGTAACCCATGTAAAATATCGAATACGAAAGTGTTCACCGAACACCCAATAGTTCGATTTTTTTTTTATGGGTTTAAATGGGAAAACTGCAGCGTTGGCAAATAGCACGCTACGCCACAGATTCATTGGTTTATCTCAAAGACCCAGCACAAAGCTTGTGACAGGTGGCTAATTTTCAAGCTCAAATTTAATCGGGGCTCATCGATTCAACAACCGACAGTCGCGTGTATACTGTTGAGTGGTGGACTTATAGGTATGGTTTCCTTCGTGGTTTAAATTGGTGTTTTTTAGACAAAATACCAGTTTCTGATCAAATATTTTAATGTCATATGCTGTGATTAATAAAACTTTTGACTCCAAAGTGAAATTTCAAGTATAGATTTTGATTGGAGCAATGTTTACCACGGCGAATGTTGGCTGTTGTTTTGTTGAGCCCCCGAACATAAATGAACCCATTTTACTTGCCTTACTTTCATAATACATAATTGCTCATTGCTCATAATTGCTCTTGTGTTACTGTTTTTGAAACAATTTGTGATGACTCCAATTCCTGACGGTCCGATGCGTTCTGTTGACTGGTGACCGATGCTGGTAGAGGTTCTTGGGGTGAACTTGAGTCAAGGACCGTCCGTTCCGAAAATTTTCTTTAGCGCTCCGAGTGTGCCATTTTATCTCCATTCTATATAGGGACACTTTCACTTTCCAATCTAAGCTAATCTGGTTGAGGAAAAAACAGTTTCATCAATCAAATACTCAAATCTTTCAGGTTTTATATACTTTTCCACAAGGTAACGCCTTGAAATATGACAGCGTGGAAAACGTGGTTTCTTTATAGATTATACTACGTCCGCCCGACACCATTAAAAGTATAATGGCTATCAGCGTCTCTGCGCTCCGATTCAACTCAATCATAGATTCGAAGAAGGCCCCCCCCCCGGAATTCTTGTTCTACGTTTCATGTCAAAAGTTTTAATTACGCCCGAGATGTTGGTTTAATGAAGACTTGAAAGTCGTGATGCTGAGGCTAAAACTTGCGGTTTTGGATCAAGGCATTGGGAAAAACGGAGAAAGGTACCTGGTACTATGACATTCAAAAGAAAGGTACCTGGTCCTATGAAATTCAAAAGAAATGGTACCTGGCACCATGACATTCAAAAGAAAGTTACGTGGTACTTTGACATTCAAAAGAAAGGTACCTGGTACTACGACATTCAAAAGAAAGTTACGTGGTACTATGACATTCAAAAGGAAGGTACTTGGTACTATGACATTCAAAAGAAAGTATCCTGGTAGAAATTTTCACTCTTCCATTCCTCGACCTGTTTTAAACATGTTTGCAGTTTTCAGGTATTTCAGAGTCTAACAACGTTGCCTCTTGAAAGTATGCCTTCAAAAATCAAAAACTCTTTGAAAAATAGTGGCTAGCATAATCAAGGACCGTTTCGATGAGAGGACTTTTTTTTTTTTTTGTTTTTGTTTTTTTTTGTTTTTGTTTTTGTTTTTTGTTTTTTTTTGTTGAAAGTTATAGTCCATGCTTCATCCATGCTCTGGGAAGTGGCGGCTCGTGCAAATTTGAAATAATGTTTTTCTTCCATTTGAGTCTGTGTGCAACAATTTGTTTCTGTGCTTGTTGGTGCGAAGCTTTGCTTCGCCATCGATTCGATTGTTTTACCTATAGTATGAAATGGAGGGAAAACGTTGGTGCCAAATTACACGAGCCGCCATTGGTTCTAAGTAAGTTACGACCATTCATATTGTTTCGGTAAAGCGATCGTCAAACTCGTATATAATTTGGCAACCGTACTTTTTGCCATTAAACCTATGCAAATATATCGATGTCTGTGGGGTTCAATGGAGATTCTCAAGATTGATTATTTAATATGGGTTTAAGTGGAGAGAATCCATTGTTGTCACATTGCACGAGCCGCCACTGGCCAGAAGAATAATTAGAACAGGAGAGTTGACATTGTTAGTCGACAGTAGCAGTTTACACTGCGTTTTGCGTATTTATTTCCATTAATGATTCGTGAACCGCATGTTTGTTACAGAAATTTCTCGTTCGTTCCGCAAAAATCTTACGTTCTCTCGCGTCAAACCTGAAGTTTGTAAAATTTCCCCAAAATAAAACTCCGATAGGGAATGGGATCCTTCATACGTCTAGAAATAGCGCACATATGATTTTCTTTTGAGAGACAAATTCCAATCAATATACCTCTAAGATACAGAGGAAGCGTCCCCCGAGTTTTCAATAAAGCATGTCGGAATATTGCTTTGTTGTTTCCGAGAAAGAGGAAACCCAACTTTCGAGCAAACTATTTTCTTCCTATTTTAATGAGGACGCAAGGCTAAACAAATAAAGGTTTCTGACGTCAATGATACAGGACCACAACAACTACCCCTCCTCCACGCTGCAATGACATACGAAAAGTCCGTTCGGTTCCAGTTTCTCCTTGAGACAAGGCACAAAGAATATTTATTAATTTGAACCCGGAAAAAAAATGAAATTTCTGTATCAAAGCCATGGATATAGGTGATGGGAGGGGGGGGGAGGAAATAAGGAGGAGATGGTAATAAGTGGTCTGCATGAAATGTGAGATAAAACAGAGGAATACATTTTGTGAGGAAGCAAGAAAGATTTAGGGTGATTAACATAATGGAGTCGGTTGTTGGTCACATTTGAATAAAAAGTTGCAGGGAAAATGGGAGTACCACACTCGGGGTTGGGTTGGGGAGCTGAAGGGTTTCCCTCCCTTACTACCCTCTCTTTATTCCTGTGGCTGAGGCTGCAATGTGGCGTGAAGCAAGAGGGGGAAAGGGAGGCTAAATGAGGGATAGGGGGGGGGGGGGGTCCAGACTAGGCGGTTCATCATAATTTTATACCCACAATTTGTCCTTGTGTCAACAGTCGTTCGGCTCAATTCGCGCGTTTCATGCTTGTCTCCGCGAGAAACTTCATTTGTGTTTATCTACTTTGTGTGTTGCCAGATTTCAGGGACACGATTCTCTCAACGTGTTTGTCGGTAAATGTTCCTCAATGAAGCTCTTGCAACTTACACATGCCTTTCGACAAAAAATAGGACATTTTTTGGACTTTATGTGGGGGGTCTGGGGGGGGGGCACTCCTCGGTAGAGAGAGGGTGCGGCGGACTGGGCGGGGGTTCTCTAACGGTGAATTTAGAAACTTTAGTCTCATCTTAATCCAATGTTAAGATGTTTTATCTGCAAAAGTCTGTGTGAAATTCATATTCGTTCAGGGAAGCAAGTATAGAATAGTCTAAAAAGTTTTTCTAATTTTGATGGATATCACAGATATGTATAAGTGGTACATTTTCACGATGAAAATGTTGTGAACACGCAGTAAAAACAGTTGTATTCAAAGCCTTGACGAAGCACAGACTGAGCGCTGACTTTTCCACATTGCGTGGCGATTCGGTCTCTTGAAACTCGTATCAGAAAAACGCTAGGGACCAAAAGTCTATCTAAGAATTTTTTTCATCCGATTACAGTAATTACTTTCCAAACTTAAATAACCGGACATTTTTCAATGGCTTTATCTCAAGAGGGGAGCATTTTTAGACTTATGTTTGTAGGAGAAAAAAATATTTTGGCCTCAATATTTGCTCAAGAAGTTTGGCGCTTGAGTTTTGTTGTACCGTGTGTACAACTATACACTCTTAGAGCCAAAGAACTCTTCAGTTTTTGCAATTATCTAGCTTTGTATTAGAAAAATTCGGGCAATAATTCAAGCGGAGTGCACGAGTTATTTGGTTACTTTTAAAAATGTAGAAATTATTAAAAAGTTGCACAATCTTTGAAACGTCTGGTGAAAACAAAATCATGAATATTCGTGCCATATTTATCGCAGTAAGAAACGACGATGTAATTATATAAATAGTTCAGAGACATCATACAAATTTTTAATTCGTCAACAGACTGATTCTTTTTTGAATAATTTGCTTGATTTAAGTATGCAGAACAATACAAAGTCTGCTTTAAAAAAGAATACGTGTATATGTGGATTTTAACTTTCTCACTACTAACAAAGTTACAGATATATAGAAAGTATTGCAATGGCGCAGATTTTCAATGTTTATTAAATTTAATGTGAGAAAGTGTTCGTAGGGTATCCCAGACAGTTTATTTTGTTTTTCAATTCACGATACTTCTGCTCTTTGTTTCAGGGATTGGACTGCGAGAAGCCAATTCGAAGAGAAGTGACAAACAATCCTCGACAGAAACTCCTGTACTTAGCTTGGATCAATTTTGTGAGCTTCTTCAATCAACAGAGCAGAAGACCGAGTGTCTTGAATTTGTTCGGCAACACGTGAAACCGGTCTCAGGGACTCAGGGTCCGGACGAGGAAAATAAAATCCGCGACGGATTCAAGACGCCGCTGGATCTGCAAGTCTTCGTTCCGTCAGAGAACAGCTGGTACCTGCAGGATTCGCACAATCACAAATTCCTCGGGAAACCGCTCATTAGCGTGGAAAAACAGCCGGAGGACAAACTAGAGGTCTCTGCGGAACGAGAGAGGAAAAGGCTTGATTCTCAGTCTACCAGAGAGCGGCAATCTTCCTTTCAGGAAAATCAGTAGGCAAAGATTATAGAAGATACTTCAGAGCAGAAATTTTTAGAAAGAAACTCAATCAGCATTGGTCAGAAAAACATCACGCCCACACCGATGAAATCAGATGGCAGAAAAATTATTTTACTCGTTGAGACTCTGAATTAGTTTTTAACCCAATGGGGCAGTTGCAAGGGTATGAACTTTTGTGTTTTTTATAAAGAAAATGATAGTACTTGGTGAGACGAGAACAATGGTGCCTTTGTTGTATTTCTAAATGTCTCGGTTTTAGAGGTACACAGGTGTAAAGTTGTAAAAAATCGTGTGCGTAGTGACGTCACTAAGCGGAATTCCCATTTAAAACAATGTATTTTTGGACATAATCTCATCTCTGGAACAATGGGACTTAATTAATTTCCAAAGGTATTTTTGTTCTCAGCTCATCAAGTACTTTCATTTTCTTTATAAAAACGCAACATTTCAGGCCCTTGCAACTGCCCCATTATGTCACTGAAAAAAAAAGGAGGAAAGTAAAACTGGTCGAATATCAGAGTTTAAATAAAAGTCTTGAAAACAAAACAAAAAATAATAATAATAATAATAAAAAATAAGGCAGCTTCTACAATCACACTTTATTTGTGCATTTGTTTTGATGAATACGAAGTTTGTGTGCTAGCAAGCCGTTTATTCATGAGCAGACAAAAATCAGATCAAGCGATTATAGCAACTACAGAATGATTGTATCGAGATTTACTTTAGCTCATTTAAAAGCTTATGAGCTGACAGAAATGGTGATATCATCAGATTAGCTAGGTTTATTATGATAGTTCTTACCTACAATGTCTTAGATGAAGTGTGTTGGAACACCTGTATTTAATCACTTTAAACGTTCATAAAAATAGGACCAATTGATTGTGAAAAACTTGCTCTGTAGATAAATATGCTCGTTAGCTTATTAGCTTCAGTATGGGCTAAAGCAAATCGCGATATAATTATTTTGTAAGTCACCACTACGCTTGTTCTGAAATTTTTCTTATCATAAATAAATGGTTTGCTCTTTGCCTAGAGGTAAATAGCAAGCCGATTGCTAATTTCCTACGGGTTTCCTGCGAATCACGCATATACAACTCCTGACAACAGACTATAGTTTCAATTTTAATTGTCGACCTAAATTATGATTTTGGCGTAGTAACCAGAAAAAAGTTGAACCTGTTTTGTTTTATTTTGGATTCTTTCATGCTGTGGTGCAGTGACGAGCCCGGCACGGTTTTCTGAAATGGGGGGATAAGCGCATGCTAATTAAATAAAGAATGCGTCTCCGTGTTTTTTGGGCCACTTTTTGTTGAAAAGAAAAAAGAAGGGGCGAAGTTTGCCGGTTTGCGGCTTCTGGAGGCCCTCGCCTCCCCTTCACCCTTTGGCTTTACACCCACCATTGCATTGGCCCAATGTTTTGTTCCCATTTCCCTTTTAATAAAACATCCGGCCATTTTATTATATTCCAGAAATATATTCCACTTTGGTTCGTTCTTTATTGCAAAAAATTAAAGTAGAATTAAGGCAAAAAACTTTCAATCTGCGACAAAAAAATTAGTTTCCAATATCAAGCTATTATTTTTTTCTTTTATTTTTTTCTCTTAAGGTGCTTTGGGTGAAATGGGTCAGTTGCAAGGGTCTGAAATATTGCGTTTTTTATATTTAAAAAAAAAAAAAAAAAAAAAAAAAAAAAAAAAAAAATGGTGCCGTTGATTTTTTCATAAGTGTCCCAGTTTAGGAGATACACACGTGTAAAGTTGTGAAAAATTGTGTGCCTAGTTACGTCACTACGCGTAATTCCCATTTAAAACAATGTATTTTGGGCCAAAATCTCATCTCCGAAACAATGGAGCTTAATCAGAAACCAGAGGCATCTTTGTTCTCAGCTCACCAAGTACTTTTATTTTCTTTATAAAAAATCAAATAGTAAAAATGTTCCGTGTACTTTGTTCAAATTTTAGATGTGGACATGGAAATCATTGTGATTTCCGTGTAAACTCACACGGAAATCAACCTAATTTACATGGAAAACAAGGCAATTTCCATGTCCACATATGGAAAATTGGAACAGTTCATGGAAGATTTTTACCAGGGAAACCTTTCAGGCCCTTGCAACTGCCCCATTATGGAGCCAAAAAGGTAGGGCTAATTAAGAACGTGCTTGGACCGAAAAATAAAGATAATACTTCTTCTCGAGAACAAATAAAAAAATGGCAAATGTTGGTGACTGTAAAAAATTATGGAGAGTCGGAGGCAATGATATCATAAGGTCATTCGTTGCGTTCTCAAAAACAAAGTTAACATAAAATAAATTACAAATAAACAGATAAATAGACTACAGCAAATTTAAGTTAAAAAATGACTAAAACATAGAAAAGACATGAAGGTGACGAAGACATAGTTTTAGCTCTCAAGTTCATTGGATTAAAGAAAGGACGAAATTCGCAGTGACCATTTAGTAAACCACACGTTATCAGGTGACGCGACGCGGCGTAACCAATTTGAGAGCTATGACCGCAGAAAAAACTACTTCGAAAAAGACAATCTGTGACGGATTGGAGAGAGGACTCTAGTTTATCAGAAGTTGGAGAGAGGGAAGGGCATCACGCAAAAATAAACATATGCGGGCATTTGTTAGCCATGTTGAGCAGTGTTGTGATTCCTTTCGGACGAGTTCAAAAGAACGGAAACTTTCAACATCAAATTAAGGTAAAAACTTGTCAAAATTCGTCGGGTTATTGTAGCTCGTCAAAACTTAGGCCGGGGTTAGAGTATTGGGGCCCCTTACGTAAAGTAAACGCGAATTTACAAACCCCCTCACTACAAGTGGGAGGGGGAGCTCTCCCGGATTTTTTTTTTTTTTAATGTTTTCTTCAAAATACACATAGGGGCATGTGATCTGTATCGAAGAACCAGGCGACAAGGTTGACTGGAGGTCTTTAGCCCCCTCCTCAAAAAATGTCAAAACTTAAAAATACATCATGCATTTGAGCAGTTTTTGATCGTAAAATAAGAACAAAAATTAAATTAAAGTTCTGTAAAATGCGAGCGAAGCAAACATAACCTAAATATGAGTGATTCGTATATACTCGTACGTTGTTGTGACGTAATCATGGTATAAAGTCCCGCACCGTTGTACTTCTATCATGCATGTTCAATGGTTATGAGATTTTGAGGTTGGATTTTTTGAGGTTGAGGTGTGTGCGCTCCTTTTGGAGGATGGTCTTGCGAGAGGTAGTACAATATATGATAGTAGGTATGATCTACGGAAGAATGATAACAAGAAAAAACAGCGAAAGGGATGGAGCGGGGGGGAAATTTAAAAAAAAAGGGGAACAAAGGGGTAATGGGGAAAAAAGATACGGGAGCCATAATTTCATTTGATGTAGGAGGGATGCGTATATATATGTACATATTTATACAATGTACCGCAATTTCAAACGCTGAAGAAATTTATTGAGGCTAAAAAATGCGACAAAATGAGAATAATAGTGAAATACGCGAAAGTGAACAGTGCAATGTGAATTTGCCACTTTGCCAGCTGATAATGAGAAGAGAGCTCGCGGCCTTACTCGCTAAATATCCCCCCTTTCCCCTCCCATCACCACCCCTCACCAGTACTGCGTGCCGAGTTCTCAGCCTCTCTCACTATATCGTATCGCAATCCCTTTCAGAGCGCAATTAAACAAAATTTATTCGTTTCTGTAATGAAATACCCAACCAAAAATAAACTGACCGTTTTCAAATAAAGCCGTTCGTTTGACTTTCGGATTCTCTCGCCACTACGCTACGCTGGACTGAATTATCAACCGTCGCAGTTCCCAGGCAGAACTAAACGCCAAAACAAGCAGGTTAAGGGATTTTTCCCTATTCTTTTCTACACTTTCAAACACGAAGTTGTAAATCTGATTTACTGGTTTACATTCGGAGAGGTCATTGAGTGCTCAAGCATTTTATAATGTCTAATGTCCAAATTGCTGGTCCATATAGTCAATGCATAAATATTTTTTTCAAATTTGTGAAGGCCATATACGATAGAGAATACTCTAAAAATCAAAATATGCGCACGGTTTTGATAATGTGGAAGTTTGACTTCAGTGGCGTAGCGTGCAATTTGGCAACGTTGTAATGTGTCCATTTAAATCCATTAAAAAGATCAAACTACTGGGTGTTTGGTGAACACCTTCGCATTCGACCTTTTGCATGGGTTTAAATGGACTAATACAATGTTGCCAAATTGCATGCTACGCCACACGTAGGAGTATTTACCCCAAAAACCTGGCCAAAAATATTTGCGTGTTCTTGAATATTTGAAAATCGATTTTGGTTAATTTTCTAATTTAAACTCAAAACTCCTATTGCACGGTTTATGGTTGGAAAAGGGGTAAAAAATTAAGAATTTTGGCTTAAACCAAAGGTCGATAGCTCATTCTTTTGTCGAGTTATTGACGCTTATTTCATAAAAAAGGCTTGACTTCAACATGTTTTTTTTTTTAAAAAAAAGGGGCAATTTCTTGCAATTTTTGACTAATGGAGCAAATGCCTAAGAGGGTCTACTCCAACCTCCTTGTTTTGGTTGTGCCCGGTTTTGCCCGGAACGTATTTAAACTTGCCTTTTTTTAAAAAGATAGAGCCTAAAAAATTAGAGATTTTTTTCATGTCCATTTTAAATTAGATGTAAAAGTGTCAAAAATGCACGGAAAAATAAATTGTTGCCATCAAAATGAAGCACATATCATTTAAAACAACGTCCATAATCGCTGAAATGTTTGGATGCCCCAACGCTTGTCCTCGATGGAAAATGTTGACTGATTATTTACAGCGCTTCGAGCGGTGAACGACCGCAGGTGCGTCGAGCGCTCAGTTCCATGTTGTCGCCTAAACAGTAGATAAACGTAGATGTTCTGACACATCTATTACGCAATAGAGCGGTTACTTACCTCTCAAAAACCATCAATAGTTTGTTTCTTGGACGACTTTTCAATTTTCCGTTTTTGGCCAGGTTTTCGCGTCAAATACTCCTACGTGCGCCAGTGCTTAGTAAAGAAGCGCAACTATAGGATCTTTTGCATTCCTATCGTTTTCCCTGTGCATGTATCGGTTGAAAAAGGATGGAAATAATGGGTTTAAGCCTTTGGTCCATCTTCGTCTGACTCACATGTTTCAATGGAGAAAAAGAGAAGGATAGAGAATGTCACATTGCGCCACTGATTTAATTTACACATATATATGACGATTCAAAAGGTAAATTACCAGTGTCAACCCCCTACCGCTTTTTCCCGTGTAAAGGTTTTCGCCACCATATCCGGTCGTTCTTACCACTTTGCGCCGAAACTGTAAATTGATTAGCTATATTAATTCTGAGGTCCGAAACTAAATCAACAAGCAATGGCCTGAAAACTTCTGATCTCCAAGTTTCATGGAATTCCAAGCAGTTTTAGAGGCATCGTCCAACTAGCAGGTTTTTTTTTTTTTTTTTTTTTTTTTTTTTTTTTTTTTTTTTTTTTTTTTTTTAATACCACTGTGTGACGAAATTAATTGTGGAGATCCAAATTGAAATCATCTTGCTCTATGGTCCCGGATCGCCACAAGTCATGGTAATCCGAAGAGTTAAATAGTCTCTGCAACCAAATCGGGGTTTTCTTGCGGCTACGCACCACAAGGTCGATTGCAAAAATTGCGAGTGCGGGCTCAAATATGAAATCGGCGTCCTAAAACTTGCCATGTTCGAAATACCACAAAAATCCAAGAAAAAACACTTTATTTTGGATTTAAAAATAGTTCACCCAAATTTAGCATCTCGAGGGTTGTCCCACAATTCGGTGACGTCCGGGATAGATGTTAATTTAACACATTTTTTGTCAGTGTTCTCTCGCTGGTATGTTGCTCAATGATTCAAGAATAATAATGAAACTTATTGTATTGATCGATAAATCTTCTTTTCCTTGAAATAAACATCAAGAATGTCTCACCACAACGCCAATATTCCTCTTAAATAGAGAATTTGAATGTGATCAAAGATGAGGAGAATGAGGAATTGAAATAACCCACGTCCCTAGCGTAGGTAACTATTCCTGCGTGTAGGAGTTGTTTTTGCATAACTTGAATATTGAAGGCACTCGAGTCTACACAGCATCGAAAAAACAGTTTTAAGTACGCAGTCTAGACTCTAACCGTAAGGTCTGTTGTGCGCTATTTTGCCGATAGCAGCCAAACGACTACAAATAAGTATACAACACTATATATATTCTGAAACTAGACGAAAACTTCTACAAAACCATGCTGCTTTCATGTGACGTAAGCACCTGTACCTCCCGCAACGAGCACTGATATATGTCAAGGTCGGATTGCAGCTGGGCGTGAAAAAGTTACTATCTATGCCTGGTTGAAATTGAAGTTTTTGGCATCAACTTTTCGGTGGGGGGGAATAAAGAAAACTTATGGATGGTAGAAACAGGATTTTTAATTTATTTGCAAGACTTACAATAGGCTGAGTAACCAATTTATTCGAAATGAATTCGAAATCACGAAATGATCAAGAAATTGCCCATTTTTTTTTAAGCAACATTTTGAAGTCAAGCCTTTTTTTTTATAAAATAAGGGTCAATAACTTGGCAAAAGAATGCGCTATATCGACCTTTGGTTTGAGCCAAAATTCTTAATTTTTTACGCCTTTTCCAACCATGAACCGTGCAATAGGAGTTTTGAGTTTAAATTGGAAAATCAACCAAAATCAATTTTCAAATATTCAAGAACACGCATACTTTTGGCCAGGTTTCTGGGGTAAATACTCCTACGTGTGCCATCGGCAAAATAGCGCAAA
Source organism: Trialeurodes vaporariorum (assembly GCA_011764245.1). NCBI lineage: Eukaryota > Metazoa > Arthropoda > Insecta > Hemiptera > Aleyrodidae > Trialeurodes > Trialeurodes vaporariorum. Next base: position 58,642,913 of record VMOF01000111.1, on the reverse strand, counting down.
ACAGAACTTATGGCTAGACTGTGAATATACTTACATCGAGTTGAACAATCAGACACATGAAAAAGCAACAGAATTCATTCCACCTAGATTATGATCCATGGATGCTCTATGCAGAATTATTTTTAAATGACTGTAACCATCAATGAAATTATAATTGCAAATGGATACAGAAACGGGTTATTTATTTAAGCCTTTGAGGCACGTTCGCTTGCTCCAATTTTAACCTGGTATCAAATGTAAATCCAATAAAGACATGCAGAAAATAGAGTTCCACGGGGATAAAACAAATGAAATTGTACATGCCCATTCAATAATATATTCCTGTGTCTTATCACGGTTTCATTTTCGGAGAGCATGCTCCTAAGATCGAGCGAGAACTTTGAAATGTGTTCGTGATGCTCTCGCTGTTTTAAAGGTTACAGACAGTAGCGACGCGTGGAATCTCGCAACGTTAGATCTCGTCAATTTAACCCCTTGCAAAGTATCGAACTTAAAGAGTGCACTATACACTTTCCAAATATGTCGACCTTTTTTATGACTTTAAATAGACTAAATAAAAATGTTGCCACATTACAAAAGTATCACTGTTTCATTTGTTTGCGGCTTACATTCACAATACACCAATTTTTTTTTTTTTTTTTTTTTTTTAGAAAGAGACTTACAAAAACTCTTTCATGTTTTATTATAAAGTGACACGTGGTAAAATATGAAAGAGGTCAAAATATTCATTACAGTCATTACAGTGTCTTATTCAGTGGGACTTTTTACATTATGTGTAACACTATGGTGATACACAATGCAGTGGAAAGCTAGCATTATTTTATACAAAAGATTCACATTTTAATGTTAATAATTTTATTTTTCCACAGCAAATACTTTTAAGAATTTCGATACGGGTCATTTGCAAGGGTCAAAATTCTGATTTTTTTTTAGTAAGAAAAGTCCATTGTAATGGAATTTCCCGGACCCCATCGACTTTTTCTTAGATTACAACGTGATAATCAAAGGCTGATAACATTTTTCAGTCCAAAATCGATAATTCTTCTAGGTCAATGGACATTTTGAACCTTAAGATTCCTAAGTATTCCTAAGTTTTGTTTTTGTTTTAAACCACAAAATGTCAGACTCTTAATGGGGCTCTTGCAAACTTTTGCTGTAGGGGATTAAAGAGTTAATTCTTGCATAAAAACCTGTAAAAATGACGATGAGTACACTAAAAAATAACGAAATTCACTCTCAAAATCGGGCTTAATGGCGGAAAGACGCAGGTATCATGGGAGATTCCTATCTAAATTGAGACATATCTCTGTGTTTCCGTAGAGAAAGTGACATAATAGACAGGAATCTCCCATGATACCTGCGTCGAACTGCCATTACCACCTTGCCGTTATATCAGTTATATGAGTTTATTACTGAATTTTAGACTTTCTTAGTGTGATTTTCGTGATTTTTGCTGGTCTCTACATAAGATTGCGGACTATTTTTTTGCTTACAGCAAAAGTTTGCAAAAGCCCCATTGCCACAGTCCCATTCTGATTTTTAGCAAACGAATTTTTTCGAGCGACTAAAGAATGTTGATGTTTATTTCTCTCATGACCTCTGCCTTTCTCTCTCTCTCTCTCTCTCTCTCTCTCTCTCTCTCTCTCTCTCTCCCTCTCTCTTTCTCTGTTTTTCCCTGCTCCGAATGTCTCAGACTAGGGCAGAGCAGGTTTTCACCATAACAGTGTGGAGTTTTGCGCTCGAGATAGGGCCGCGAGTTCCGCGGAGATCGAGATAGCCACACGCAGACATTAACCCGCGCGCGGAAAAACGTTTCCGTGGCTGATGCAGTTTTATTAAGAGAACGCTCGTAAAAACGCAGCCTAGAAGATAAAAACCGTTATTTGCGCCTCGACTCCACTCTCAACCTTTTCACTCCTCACGAGTCCCGCGCCTGCCTTTGCCTTGGCGCAGAGGTTTCTCTCTATCCTTCCTTTTAATCTCTCCAATATCCCTCATTCCCTCATACACACAGCAAAGTCATTTTACTTTTACTCCCAGAGCAGCTTGAAACCGGCAAGAGAACTGCCAGTGAGAACTTGGCGGAATTCTCAACTGGTGGATGGTGAAAAAAACCTTCCGGCACAGAAATACCATAGTCAGAAAGGAAACTTCGGTTCATTTTAAAGCATCATTTTCTGGTCCACTATCAGTGGCGTAGCGTGCAATCTGCCAACGCTGTAATTTCCCTATTTTTTAAACCCACTAAATATATCGAACTATTGGGTGTTCGGTGAAACACCCTCGTATTCGACTTTTTACATGGGTTTAAATAGGCTGAATACAACGTTGCAAAACTGCACCCTACGCCACTGTCCGCCATCTTGAGAAGTTCAAAACAATCCTCACGCTAAGCAATGTGAAAGACAGAGACAGAGATACATCCGCCATCTTAAAAAGTCACCAAAAAAGACCGCAACAAATGTTTCCATTATGGCTCTTATGGCAGTTTCCATTCTGATTTTATTATTCTGCGCTTTTAGGGTGTATTTCTTTCACAGAGATACATTTTTGTTGACAATGGGGCTCTCGCTAACTTTTGCTGAAGTGATAGATCGATTAATGGGGCTCTTGCAAACTTTTGCTACAAGAAATTGAAGAGTCTCTTGCAAAAAAACCTGTGAAAATAACGATGCATACACTGAAACTTCACGAAACTCATTCTCAGAATCGGGCATAATGGCGGTTCAACGCAGATATCATAGGAAATTCCTGTCTAATTTGAGACATATCTCTGTGTTTTCGTAGAGAAAGTGACTTAGACAGGAATCTCCCATGATACCTGCGTTTAAGCGCCATAACGATCTTGCCGTTAGAGCAGTTTTGTGAATTTATTACTGAGTTTCAGACTTTTTCAGTGTGATTTTCGTGACTTTCGCTGGTTTTTACATCAGATTGTGCAATTAATTTCCTCACAGCAAACGTTTGCAAGAGCCAAGAGCCCCATTCTTGAGTAAAGTCCATGAAAAAATTAAGTACACACAAACAACACAATTAAGTACACACAATTAATTGAAACACACAGAGGAAAGCCTCACATTAGTTGGGAATCTTCCATTATACAGTCAATGAATTAAATAATGCCAGTTGACTCCTTAGATTTTAGTTAAGGTATGCAGCTAGCAATACCTAACACAATGGATTGAAGCATTGCAGGTTGCCTAACTTACTAAAATTTAAGGAACCTACTGAAATCATTTGATTTGCTGACTGTACCTGCGTAGCTCCACCACTACGCAATAACCTTAAAAGTCACTTTGTGAGTTAGTGAAAAAATTTATTGATTTTTCCACGAGCTCATCGTAATCTTGGCTGAAATTTACTCATCGAGAATCATCTAAGCAATCGCTTTAGGCAAAAGTTAGCACGAGTCTCATTCAGTCGGAAGTTTCCATCGTAATGAAAATAATTTAGGGCGAAATAACGAGGAGAGATCGTTTCAGAAGAGTTTTCCGCTCGCAGTTCTTTGAACACATGCGTGGAGGGGTGTAATTCTGAAATCAGTGCAAGTTGCAGCTAATAGAAACATAGAATGTACCTCACTTGCTTAAATTTTAGTCTCGACAACCTGCGCAGAAGAATGAAATTTATGCGAAAGATCGTTGACATACCTCAAAATTTAGTTTAAACGAACACTGATGTTTGGTGCATGTTGGAAGACTTTTACATTGCAGAGAAGACCTAATTGTAAAACATTGGACAAAACTCAAGGTACTTTTATTTAACAGGTATGCTTGACTCGCTTCCTGCGTCATCTTCAAAGGCGCAAAAATAAAAAAAAGGTAGAAATCCAAGATGGCCGACAAAAGAAGAAAACACTGGACAAGACGTAGGACATGATCAGAAGCAGATTTGTTATAAAGATGAATGGAAGTGGAACTCACTATGTAGTGATTTTTCTCGATTCGTCGATTTAAGTTGATTTGATTATTTCTCTGTGCATTATTTTACACCCACATATAACTGTGAAGTGTTTTCTTCAAGTGTTTGTCGGTCATTTTGGATTCTGCTTTAGATTTGCGCGCCACTGAAGATGACGCGAGAGTCGCGCATACTTGTTAACCCTTAACTGCACATGAGCCCAGATCTGGAACAATTACTTTGAAGTCTTATCTAAAAGTAGGGGACTTGAGTTGTACTGTTGCTGCATGGTGGAACAGATAGTAAACGAGTAAGAATTGTCGATTTTGTCCTGGAGAGCGCAGCACAGGATAGAGAACGTGGAGTGTGGTTGAAAATAGCCCACTGAAAATCTGATAGCGAGCAGCCATTTTCATTGTTATGTTTTGGAGTAACGCACGGGTACCATATACAAAAAAAAAAAAAAAAAAAAAAAAAAAAAAAAAAAAAAAAAAAACACAATTATTGAAACTTACTAACTTATTTTTCACTACTTTAATTTTTTTTTTTTTTTTTTTTTTGCCTGAAAACTTTATTTTCAGTTGCATGGATACCTAAATGCGGGTAAGGCCATATTTGGAACAATTAATATTCAGGCTCTTTACCATTGAAATATAATGGAAAGAATTTTTTCACTATTTTTCCCTGTCTCAAGGATCAAAATTGTACTGAAAAAAAAAAAAAAAAAAAATTATTTTATTGAAAACAAAAAATTCATGCAGTAAAGGGTTAAATATAAGTACTTTGGGACAAACTGTCCTATATTAACCCTCTCGGGGAAAGTGGTGCATGTACGTCCCACTTAATTAACGTGGGATTCAACGGAAATTAAGTAGACATTTTGCAAACATTTTTGCGACTCTTCAAAGCTTTTAGAAAACTGCCCTCTTTTGAACGGTTTAGTAAAAAAAAAATAAAAAATAAAAAATGCAAATCCCAAAATGCGTACAGGAAAGGGATTTTCTACGCAACAGATCCATTAAGAAATGAGAACAGTAGATGGAAAATAGTTGGAGAGTGCGCGCGTAGAGGGAAGACGGGCGAGGGGTGGAGTGATGAAATCGATAGTAAATGACAAAAGGAGTTGATCAAGGAGCAGATTGGATTATACGGAGTCGATTAAATCAGAGTGAGTAAATTCAAGAGAGATTACGAACAAGTGACCGCGTCAGTGTCGATGGGGAATGAGGAGACAATAAATTGAATACCGAGGAAAGCATTGAGCATGGAGTCTCAACAATATGAAAGTGAAGGTTGGAGAGGACCAAAGGATGAAAGGAAGAGGGGGTTGGGGGGGGGGGGGGGGGTGCCGAAGGCAACCCAATTTAATAAACGTGAGGATAAACGCAGAGCAGGAGAGAGCATATACTCGAGGAAGTCTCGAAAACAGCTGTAAAATGAAGATCTGGGCTCGGGCGAAATTTAGTTTCCCCTCTATCGGAATATTCCAAACATTTACCGCAAACAGAGAGAGCAAACTCAGCGAACCTCATCATAATTTTCCGATTTCCTTGCGCTCACCGTGCAATTTTCTACGCTGCAAAGGAGCGTAATAGTGCGAGGACTAAGAGCCTCTTTCCGAAGGAGATTCGACAACGAGCGGCGAGCCGGTGAAAGAGGTTAAGAGAACGCGAAAGCTCTCAAATAGTGGGGGGGGGGGGGTCTTTAGCGCGACTTTTTGTCTCGTGATCAGAGTTACCGTTTTGCGTATAATTAATCGCATTTTTCAATTCACCGATGATTCCACCGGTTGAGAAAAGATTACGCAGTTCAGTGTAAGACTGGAATACACGAAAATACTCTGATCTGTAATTTTTTTCTCAATCTGTGAAAACTCCGTTAATTATAATTAAAATAACCGGACTTTTTTTTTTAAAGTCATTGACAACTCCAACGGTTGAGAAGAGATTACAGATGCTCGCATTTTCGTGCATTATACAGTCATATACATTATGTACTGAACTGTGTAACCTTTTCTCAACCAATGGAATCATCGGCTAATTGAAAAAGTGATTAATTATACGCAAAACGGCAGCTCTGCTCGTGATTCCTCAGGGTATTCCTTAACATTGTTCGTCTGAGAACTTCCAGCTTTTGGATACTTATGCTTCAAAGATTTAACTATTTCAAGGCCAAAAGATTGTTAATCCCTGCACAAAAACAACGACAGTAAAAAAAGAAAGAAAAAATCTAGAGTCTTTGAATAGCTTCGCTCTCCCCAGAAATAAGAGACAAACCCAAGGTACTTATATTTAACAGGTATGCTCGACTCGCTTCCCGCGTCATCTTCAGTATGGCGCGCAGTTCAAAATCATCAGCCAAGATGGCCGACAAAAGAAGAAAACAAACCGACTCACTCAGGCGACTCGGCCGAGAGTGTCACCCGAATGAGGTCGGCAAAACTCGGAATCGCCCGAGTGAAAGTAGGTTCGTTTTCTTCTTTTGTCGGCCATCTTGGCTGATGATTTTGAACTGCGCGCCTCTGAAGATGACGCGGGAAGCGAGTCGAGCATACCTGTTAAATATAACCAATTACATGACTGCATGAGCCCTTTCTCCATACATAAGATGACCAGACTACTCCTCCATTGTTATGGGTCGGTTGCAAACTTTTACTACAGGTAAACAGATCGCAGAGAGTCTATTTTGGAGTAAAAATCGCTTGAAAAGCGCGTTAGAAGCATTAGAAACTTCCGAAATTGACTCATAAACGCAATAAATAAGTTTAAGAGGAATCCAAGATAGCGGTGAAATAAACGGGTCACAAAAGGGGAGTCCCATCTAATCGCAACTTTCTATGCTGAGAAAACAGATTCGTCATAGAGAATTAGCTGTAATTAGATGATGCTCAGTGGCGAGGCGTTCAATTCGGAAACGTTTCTTTTTCCCCCTTTAAACACATTATAGAAAGGTCGATACATCTAGTCATCGCCGATGACCGAAGCGTTCGATTTTTTCAGTGAATTTAAATGGAGAAAGTACATCGTCTCGTATCGTTTCAGTAAGTTAATTGAAGAAACTACCTAACAAATTCGCTGCCACAGTGCTTTTATTCTCATTCTAAGACAAATTCTTTTGCTGTTTCAAAGTTGCACCGTAGCTATAGCATGGAAAAAACATACAGCAGTGATAGCATTTGCTTCCGCTCCATGACAGCACATTAAAAAAGTTAAGCTATACATCAACATTGGATGATGACAGGATTGTAGTGTTGAAATAGATTAATAACTGAAAACAGTGATCACAGTAATGGGTCTGTTGCATACTTTTGCTACAGCAAAATAGAATCTTGATTCTTATTTAAAATTCGGCGAAAATAACGATGCGCACACTAAAAACGTTCAAAATCCACTCATTAACTCGGGAAATCACTTCAATTTCAAACAGCCCGCGCTACACTAGACACTATTTGCACCGGTATACTACTACATAAACGGAACCACCGTGCACAAGTAAACAACATCGTAACTACAAAATGATGGAATTACCTTCTAAATACATGAACTACTGGCTGCATTTGGAGTCTGGTCTTTTCGGTTTATCAAAGATTACAAAATAGTATAAGAAATGTACGCATCTAAACGAAACATTCCAATGTTTGTAAGTTCTGTTCATGTTTACATAAACGCGAGATGGTTCCATCTATGTAGTTATAAGTCGGTGATATAGTGTCTAGTGTAGCGCGGGTTGTTTAAAATGGAAGGTATTTTCTGAGTTAATGAGTGGATTTTTAAAAGTTTTAATGTGCGCATCGTTATTTTCGCAGAACTTTACGTTAGAATCAATGAGTTACATTGATGTAGCAAAAGTACGCAACAGACCCATTATTAAAAATGTTTCCTCTACTTTAATGGTATTTTGGAGAACATTATCTCTTTCAATAACGACCGTTACTGTCAAGAATCTGAACCTAACCTATAAGAGATAGCAAAATAGCGACAACAACGCAGACGCGCAGAGGCTTCATCCGCCATTTGCAATTTGCCTCTTAGGGGCTCCATTGATCCGTTTCTTCTTCTTCTTCATTTTGAGAGACTTGGTGCAGATTGCATAGTATATAGGGACTCTATTGTACCCTAGCTCTATAGTGAGGTGACGTATGGTTATCATCGAAAATGACACCGATTTCACTGGAATGATTTTAACGAGAAACAAAAAAATTTAACGACGATTAGTAATGGTAGAAACGACTTGTTATCGCAGCTGCGGTACGAGCCGTGTGAAATATTATTATGCGCATAATTCACTTATACGGGACCCCTATCCCTATAACTCTGCTTCTCCGCATGGCCTTTTGTCCAATGCTTGAAGCTCTCGCCTAGTCGCCTCGCTTCCCAGCAATGAAAACTTGATCGCTCGACGCCCTGCAACTTGACGGACGCAACTGTTATTACATCTGAGCCGACGCATATATGTGTATATATACAAATGGAATGGCACCATAATACTTGAGTGGGCTGTATTGGCGTATTCTACATTATATACCGCGTCGTGGCATTCTCCAAGCCGAAAACCGAGATGATTAAACTGACTGAGCAGTGAGGAAGCATCGACTGTTTTGTCGATCACTATACTTATGTCTAGTTATCTACTGGAATTGTATCCAATTCTCTCTGCACATGCGTTCACTATAGAGAACATTTTGGGAAACTTGGCAAACACCACTATATCAGTTAATATTTGTGGGAAGACGAAATTTTGTCTGTTTTGTAAAGTCCGGCAAAATTTCAACTATAAGATAATACATACACAATATACGAGTACTTACATTTAACTCTTTTGATACCTTGACTCAGTACACATTCGTTTCTGTGACTAAATCTGACTAACACAATTTCTTGTTTGTTATTCACAATGGGGCTCTTGCAAACTTTTGCAAAAGAGTGAAAATTTCGACAAGAGTACTTTCTTTTGAAAGTCATAGTTCATGAGGCTCGGGTGAGAGTAAAAGAGATGGTTTGGAAAGTGTTTTTTTCTCAAAGATGATTAAGGTTGATGAGTGAATTAATTGGTTAACTAACCGCGGTTGTACAGAAAAAAAAATAAACTGTAGGGAATACCCTGCGAACACTTTCTCACATCAAATTTAATCTAGGGGAGACCCCCGGACCCCCCTTTAATATCCTGGGGGAGACCCCCAACGCCCCTTTGATATTTTTATCCAAATCTAATGATTAATTTTCGAAATATTTAAATTTGTCCTTTTTTTGACCCATTTTCCCATTGATTTTAATGGAAACCATTTTTCATCCACAACTAACCTAAAACTTAAACTGTCAAAGAAACAGAAAAGTCCCTCTGGGGAATGTTAAAGGCAACATCTCTGCTAAATTTGAATGCATATGGATCAATAGCTAAAAAGTTATGCTGGGTTTCACTTTTTATGGCTACGGACAGACAGACGCCACAGAAAGTTTGTGCACTTACACCTCCAAGCCACATATAGTTAAAGAATATTGAAACTTCATGGATGAATATTCTTAAAGATAGTACTAGGCATAACGAGAGCCAATAATTTTGAAATTATCATGATTTACTTAGTCGTAGGTGGCCAAGTATCGAAACAAAATACCTTGAAAATCCCTGCGCCATCGCAATAATTTCTCTATTTCTAACTTTGTTAGCAGTGAGAAAGTAAAAAAAAAAATGGTGGATTGATTTAAACAAATGCAAACTTCATGACATTGAGTGCAATAAACATCGAGATCTTGAACCATGTTATTGAGGCTTTCAATGTAAGTATTCGATGAAATCGACTAATCAGAAACTTGGCGGAAATTTGTGTCAAATAAGACACTTTGTTCGATGTTATACAGCTTAGGGACGGAAGCTAAGAAAACTGAAAGGAATACGAGGAGAATAGACACAATCATCACAGGGAAGAAGAAAATTGGAGAAAAATCAAGAGGGGTGTTTGGTAACTTGTCACGTAACTTATTAGATATGTTGATTGATTTAAACAAGTACGAACTTCATGACATTGAGCGCAATTAACATCGAGATCTTGAACCATGTTACTGCATGAGGCTGAAAATGTAAGTATTCGATGAAATCGATTAATCAGAAACTTGGCGGAAGTTTATATGTCGAAGGAGACACTTACTTTGTTCGATGTTAAACAGCTTGGGGACGGAAGCCAAGAAAAAAGAAAGGAAATAAGAGGAGGATAGACACAATCATCACAGGGAAGAAGTAAATTGGAGAAAAATCAAGAGGGGTGTTTGGTAACTTGTCACGTAACTTATTAGAGATGTTGAGGAGCTGACATGAAGTCGGAGAGTCGTAAACACGTGCTTGGGGGTTGATGAACAACGAATTGTGCACTGAAGGCAGGCCTAGGAAATAACCGAGAGCCAGTAATTTCAACTCTTTAGCATATTAATTACCGTGCGCTCCCCGAATAATTACCATGTGCGCCGTTTACGGTAATGTTTGTTGCCAACAATCCTTCTATTAAAGGGTTCATGCTGTATCTCTTCCCCTCTTCTGTCGCCGCACACTGAATTGAAACATGGTTTTCCTGGACAAAAAAAGTTCTCTGGTAAAAATAATCAGATAAATGTCAAAATGTTGACAGTTAGTATGAGATTTGAGACCTGACATCATCATGACAACTCAACAAAGATTTATGCTGATATGTTGACATTGTTGGCGTTATCATGATGTCATCATGATGTCGGGTCTCAAATCTCATGCTGACTGTCAACACGATGACATTTAGCTGATTATTTTTACCAGGGTTGTTGTTCCTTTGCTTTGAAAACATATAAAAATTGATAGTTTCTCGCAAAAACCACATATTATTTGACTCATTTTAAGCTCTGACATTAGTGAGTTCACACAATTTTGAGTCAATTACAGCTTTATTTATTTTTTCTTAATCTGGACTTTTATTCGTAAAATCATGTCTGAGAAATTCCATGTTTAGGTCTACTGGAGAGCTGCCGTTTGGCGTATAATTAATCGTATTTTTCAATTCACCGATGATTCCACCAGTTGAGAAAATATTACACAGTTCAATTCAATGTATCCCCGGTAACTTAATCATCATGTTGACAGTTAGCATGAGATTTGAGACCTGACATCATCATAACATTATCATGACGTCAACGATTTCAACATATCAGCATAATCTTCGTTGACGTCATGATGATGTCAGGTCTCAAATCTCATGCTCACTGTCAATATGATGACATTTATCTGATTATTTTTACCAGGGATGACTGAAATGCACGAAAATACTCTGATCTGTAATATTTTCTTAATCGGTGGATACTCCGTTAGTCAGTTGAAATATCCGCAAGTTTTTTTAAAGTCATTGACGACTCCGCCGGTTGAGGAAAGATTACAGATGCGAGCGTTCTCGTGCATTACAGTCAATATACTGAACTGAACTGTGTAATCTTTTCTCAACCGGTGGAATGATCGGTGAATTGAAAAATGCGATTAATTATGTACGCAAAACGGCAGCCTTTGGTCTAGTGTGCGCCAAGCCCGCCGATTAGCAGTTTCTTCTCTCTTCTCTATACGTGTGACGTCGCGACCTGACGTTGGCCAACATCTCTTGGACTCTGCTTGAGGTGCAGTTTAATCCATGCCGTGGTCTATTCCTTTCAAACCTCTCGCATCATGTCCCTGCGTGAAGAAATCGTGACGGAGTATCAGTGAAATTTGTCGCCCCGGCTTGGCTAATCATGTTAAGAGACGCCTCGCTCTTTTACGACAGTGCTTTTAACGCCCTTTGGTGGATACGTGTTTCTTGCTCCCTCCAAACGAGAGTCCGTGGTTCATCACTAAGACGTTCCTCTGTCGTTCTTTCGTCCTTTTCATTTCTTTGTATTGGTGTCCGAAAGGCGCCAAGCGATTATTCAGTTATCTTTTACGTTTTAGCAACTTTGAAGATTGTAATTATAAAAATGTCTGTTTGTAAAAAAAGTGATTTAACGATTTAACGTTTTGAACGCTTAAGGTCTTCCAGATTCATAAAAGAAATGCATTTCACAGATCTTTGCAATCAAAAAGAAACGTCTTCGGCCGTTTTTTGATTTGACCCTCGCAACCCTAAAACCCCTGAGGGGATTGTGACTGATTACTCACAATCATATTTGGATGATGAAAAAAGAGAAAAAAGTGTGACTATTTCTTTCTACCCAAGATATTTACACAATAAAACATCTAACCAATCATAAAACATTTTCTTGAAGGCCAGAAAGCCATTTTTACCAACCTAAACCAACCTATAATTAATTGTAAGCCCGAATGTTAGTATACCTCCCGCCTTGGATTTTCTACTTTTCAGAGTGGAAATAATTATGTTGGCAGCTTCTATACACCCCTACCATGTCTTTTTTTCAGGTCCACCATATTTGTGACTGATGAGTTACAATGACCCACAACGATATGGGACCAATTTTAAATTTAAAAACATAAAAAAGTGGTTTGTTACTTATTAGTCACACGGTGCAGGTGAGGGTTGAAAAAGTAAGAAAATATATTGTCCGAATGAGAGAAATACAAGCACTGAAACTCTATAACATGGAGTCCTTTGATGAAAATTTTGTTGGAGAGTACCGACACGAGCTCAACGAGTTTTAGCCTTTCGTGGAGGTGAGTGGAATTCAAAGACATCGAAGGAACCACAAAAAAGAGTCGATAAGGGGAAGCAGGTGATGAGGAATGTATAGGAATGGACCGGAATGACAGTAAATCTATCTGTCCATCGCTGGTTCTCTGTTGTACTTCATTCGCTCAGTTGGTTGACTCCTTTCAACAACATAATCTTCGTGTCGGCACTGAGAGAACTTTTTTTTTAATCCGCAAGGTGTATTGGTGTATTCCGTTTGTGTTAAAGAAAAAGCACAGTGAATTATTGACTAAGGGGAAATTCCTTCAACCCAAGGAACATAGGCGGACCGTACCAGGGGCTAGGGGGCCTATAGCCCCCCCCCACTTTTTTGGAGCGGAGGGGCTAAAAATCTAGAAAAAGGCATCACTTGAGACGCCAAAAAAAAAAAAAAAAAAAAAAAAAAAAAAAAAAAAAAAAAGGGTCATCACTTTTTAGCCCCCCCCCCCCCCCCCACTTACTTTTTTTTGTCACGATCCGCCTATGCCAAGGAAAGTGTCTGCTGATGCTGCAAGTAAAAGATTCCTTGTTGTGACGGTGATTCTCCTTCATACAATCAGAACTTTACTTAGCACAAGGAAAACTGTCACAAGAAAACGCGTTTCCTTTTTTTTTTTAAAGAAGTGATTTCTCTCAGTGCATGGGGCGACTCCTTAGCAAACTTTCCATTGAGGGACTTTATGAAACTCTAAAAAGGAAGTTTAAAAAATTGAATGAAACAAAACTCTGAAAACTTGGAATTCGTCATATTATTTAAACCTTTCAATACCGCGCTAGAGTTATTTATGATTACGTAGCTTAATGAGCTCTCATTGATAGTAAATAGTACTCCGAGTTGTTATAACATTTGCCAACAAATGTTTCATCGAGCGCCTTCAATTTCTGGGATAGGCAAAATTAACCCCGCAGAGTGCGAATATTCAACTACCCCCTAAAGTGCGAATTATAATTTTGATTTCTTCTGGTGACCTGAACCTGGTAGTGAAAGGGTTAAACCAGTAGCGTAGAGTGCAAGTTGGCAACGTTGTTTTAAGTCCATTTAAACCCCTTTAAAAGGTCGAATGCTAGGGTGTTCGCCGAACACTCAATAGTTCGATCTTTTTCATGCGTTTAAATACACAAATTTCAACGTTGCCAAATACTGCAAGCTACGCCCATCGCCCAGGGATGCGAACCGGAACTGGAACCGGAACCCGAGAACCGGGAGAATCCTTCTTTTTGAAGGAACAGGAACCAGAACCGGAACCTGAATCTTCAGTTACGTCAGAACCGGAACCCGAACCGAAACCCGAATTTAAAGTCTGAGAACCGCAAGTGGAACCGGTTCCACATAGGTTCCTGAAACTGGATTCACGTTGAGCTCTTAAGTTTAACGTGATCCAAAATTGCTGTTCTGCATGATTTTCATTTTACATAAACTTTACTTTTTCAAATGAATTTTGGAAATATGCTTGGGATGCATTTTGAAGTAAGTATTTTTGCATGAACTTTATCTTCAAATTGCAAGAATCAAAACTTTTCTCGCGTTGTTTTGATGCGGGATTATATAAAACAATAAATCTTGTTCACTGCGAAAGCCCTAAAGTTTTTTCCTGCTTGAAAGCAGTACATTGGGGAAAAATAAAGAATAAAAGAACCGGGAAACGGAACCCGGTTCTGGAACCGGTTTCAGACCCATGCTGGAACCTGAACCGGTTCTAAATTTGTCGGATGATTTGGAACCGGGACCGGTTCTAAATTCCCGAACGGTTCGCGTCCCTGCCTACGCCACTGCGGGTTAAACGTTCTTTAGAAAAATTGGAAAAATGAAGGTTTATCATGAATGATGTCAAAAATTCTTGCTGCGATTTTTAGGAGTTCGCCTCATGATTCCTGAAATTTATGATTCGAAAATATGGGGGGGGGGGAACAACAACAACAACCTTCAAACGTCAAAGTTCAAGGAAATTTACTCTTTAAAAAAACAATTATTAAGGAGCTATTTCTGTCCATTAAAACCCATGCAATACATCGGAATACTGAGTTTGCGATCGACATTTTGCACGGATTCAAGGAGACGAAACGCGACGTTACACGATTCTGTATTACACCATCAACTAGGTTTTTTTTGTTTTAACTTATTTTACTCGATACGATCTGTCATAGGCGGACCGTGACCAAAAAAAGTGGGGGGAGGGGCTAAAAAGTGATGACCTTTGTTTTTGTTTTTGTTTTTGTTTTTTTTTTTTTGCTTCTCAAGTCTCAGGTGATGGTTTTTCCCGATTTTTAGCCCCTCCGTCCAAAAAAAGTGGGGAGCTACAGCCCCTTCACACTGGACCCCCCTAGTCCTTGATACGGTTCGCCTATGCAATCTGTCCCACAGAAGCTATGTGTCATATGCGCATTTCTAACCAAGTGAGATGCATCCTCACAACTCAAAAATTATAAAAAAAAATCTCCAAAAGCAAAGTCCTTGAACACAACGAACTTGGTTTATTATGAATGAAAATTAAAATGATAGGGATAAGACTTAAAGGAAGGGTTGTCCGAGCCAAATCGAAGGGAGCACAGAAAGAGTATAGATTCGACCGGATGGCGAGCTTATCAGCAGCCTTTACTCGGGAAGGAATTGATGCAGCCAGCTGAGTTTTTCGAATTGTTTCAATTTGGGCTGCGTGCCCAATATGGAGCATTTGGGGGGGGGGGGCGGCATTTGAAAATAATTACTGACAGAATGGAACAGAAAAGAGAGCCTCGTCTTCGTATTTTGATTTCAGACGCGGCCGACCGACGCGACTCTAACGAGACACAGTGGATCGAAAAGTCTATTTTTTCGGACATATGTGGAGTCGATGTTTATTTCTGTTTGTTTTTGAAACATTTTAAGGGTAATATTTTGTTGCAAAAACCGTGATCTTTGACTCAATTTAAGTTTTGAAAGGAATGACTTCATGGACTGATCGAGAATGCAGCACTTTGGCAATCATGCATTCATCCCATTTGAACGGCGGATGAGAAACAATCGATTCTTGAAGGGGCCACGGCCCTTTTACTTATCGATTGTTTCTCAAGCATTCAAATGAGGATGATCCATCACTTTGGCAATCATGCATTCATCCCATTTGAACGTATGAGAAACAATCGATTCTTGAAGGGGCCGTGACCCTTTTAATTCTCGATTGTTACTCAAGCATTCAAATGAGAATGATCCATCACTTTGGCAACCATGCATTCACCCCATTTGAACTATGAGAAACAATCGATTCTTGAAGGGGCCATGACCCTTTTACTTATCGATTGTTACTCAGGTATTCAAATGAGAATGATCCATCACTTTGGCAATGATACATTCACCCCATTTGAACTATGCGAAACAATCGATTCTTGAAGGGGCCATGACCCTTTTACTTCTCGATTGTTACTCAAGCATTCAAATGAGAATAAATGAGAATGAGCCATCACTTTGGCAATGATGCATTCACCCCATTTAAAGCGAATAAAAGCGTTTATTGAGTTTAGGAGTGGATTTCGGAAGTTTCAAAACCTGGAAGTTACTTAACGTCAAATTGGCTGGACCGATGACGATTGTCATCCACGCGAACACATCCAAAAACATTTTTTTCAAGTTTCAAAAATTCTGAAATTTGAACTTGGATATACATCCTACAAGAGAAACAAAAAAAAATGTATATTTCTTTGAAATCAGCATCAAAAATTTTGAGCCTAAAATATTGGTATTTTCAAAAGTGGCAAAATCTGAATTTCCCATTTTTTAGTTTTTCACCATTTGCAAAAAAAATGGGTCGGAATTTTCGAAATTTCTGTCATTCAAGTTACTAAAGAGGGTTTCCCCAATCGATTGAGTATACATACATATACACACATACATGCATTTTTAGGCTTAAATTGGCAGACTTATAACCATTTTTAAAAGTGGATGACGTATGTCATCCACGCGACGTTTCGTGTCACAAAATGCGAGCGCGACCACTCAAGGGTTAAAAGGTCGAAAACGATGAATTTAAATGATTTTTTTCTTTCAATGGGTCTGTTGCGTACTTTTGCTACATCAATATAACTCATTGTTTCTAACGTAAAATTCGGCGAAAATAACGATGCGGTCATTAAAAACGTTCAAAATCCACTCATTCACTCAGAAAATACCTTCCATTTCAAACAACCCGCGCTACACTAGACACTATATCACCGACTTATAACTACATAGATGGAACCATCTCGATTATGTAAACATGAACAGAACTTACAAACATTGGAAATGTTTCGTTTAGATGCGTACATTTCTTACATTATTTTATTGTAATCTTTGACCAGACAAAACCAGACAAAGACAGTAAAAGACCAGACAGCAAATGCAGCCAATAGATCATGCTTTTAGAAGGGAATTCCATCATTTCGTAGTGACGATGTTGTTCACTTATGCACGGTGATTCCGTATATATAGTAGTATACCGGTGCAAATAGTGTCTAGTGTACCGCGGACTATTTGAAATTGAAGTGATTTCCCGAGTTGATGAGTGGATTTTAAACGTTTTTAATGTGCGCATCAATATTTTCCTTGAATTTTTCATAAGAATCAAGGTTCTATATTGTTGTAGCAAAAGTATGCAACAGACCCATTGTTGGCCTCTTTTTTTCGATCGCAGACCCATAGTGCTACGGTCGCGCGCTGCAGTGCGCTGCGCTGTGCCGGACCAGAATCGTTTCCATCGACTGCTTTTCTGTCAAATCCCGATTCTTAAAGTTTCCGGTTTCGATCGGTTTGGTTCGCGTTGATCCGTCGAGTGAGGCGGACGAGCGCCGAGGTTCGCAAGCAAGCAAGCCAGCAAGCGTGCGAGGACAAGGGCGCTACAGTCAAGCGCCGCGCTAGCCGAAAGAGGAGCCAGAGAGTCATTAACCCCCGCGTCATTTTACGGCCGTACAGCCCTTCCTCGCACACCCCCCCTCCCCTCACATTGTATTTTCACACCCCCTTGCCCCCACACTCCCATTCTATCATGCTCTTGAACAACTTTTATCTCCTACAAAACAGGCTCCACATTTTGGATCTCAAGTATTTTCCTGGTCATTATCTCTCTCTCTCTCTCTCTCTCTCTCTCTCTCTCTCTCTCTCTCTCTCTCTCTCTCTCTCTCTCTCTCTCTCTCTCTTTCTTTCTCTCTCTCTCTCTCTCACTCTCTCTCTCTCTCTATCTCTCTCTCTCTCTTTTTCTGTCTCTCTCCCACTCTCACTTCGATTCCAGCTATTTCGCACATGAAAAAGTTTAGAAGCGTTCAATTAAGGAACGACCGTTTTTTTTTTTTTTTTTTTTTTTTTTTTTTATTTTTTATTTTTTTTTTTATTTGCTCAGATGATTTGAAAAATATGTTATATTGATAGAAACAATGAAAATAAACCATGACTATATAGTCAGCTCCATCCGCAGTTATTGACACAATTTACTTGACAAGGAAGGAAAGAAGTTAGAATGAACAGAAGCAACAAATAGAAGCAACATATATACGAGTAAGTCGAAAAGTACCAACTTATAAGGTATGGGTCTTGGGATCTGACTTGGGGACACGACCCCAATGGGACGAGTTGAATAGCAACGTTCTATAATAATTCTTATCGGATTGTGGAGTCACCAAGATTGTAAAAAACACAGCTCTAAAACATTCTAAAAAACAGAGATTCCATATGCAACTACCGGGCAGACGTGGAAAAGTTGAGTGTTGCAAACCTCCAGTTTTTTCAAACATTAACAACTGATTGAAAGCTCTGTCTGTGTTTGGCTGGTCTGTTTTGTTTGTTTTATGTAACCGGTAACGCAGTATTCGTTAATCAGTCCCTCTTCCAACTCGTTTGAGTATCTATTATTCTTATTGTTTTATTTTTTCCGATTGAAAATGGTGCTGCGAGCGCACCGAAAAGTCTCGGAGATTTCGTTCGTTTGTTGGCCTGGTTCCCATTTTAATTTTTTACTTGTACTTATTTATTATGTGTAAGTGAATTTTAAGAGTAATTGGTTTCTCTGTGTTATAGGTGGTTCATTGGAGAATTCTTGGATTCCGGTCAATGCTAAAGTGCGATTGTGTGTTATGATTGGCTAATCAACGAAAACACATGTCGCTACCCAAAAACTAAAGACAAATTTAAATTAAAAACCTTGACGGAAAATTGTGCAAAATACAAAGATTTGTGGATGATCTGTACTGTCGAAAAAATTTTAAAACCAAACATAGCTAAATTTGCGGATGCAACAAAGTTCTTAGCTCTAAGTGAAGAAAGGTCTGACTTCGAAATTGGAAGTGATAATGACGCTGAAAAAGAAAGCACAAAAAAGTAGTTTCCCAACAAATTTCCAGCGGTCTCCAACCCCTCCTAAGGGGAACAGTACAATGAGAGCCGCAAATATTTTTGTCACCAAGAATAATCTGAAACAGCGTGAGAATAATGCTAAACCGTTTGAAATTAATGTAAAGCAGTGTGTAGACCAGTCGTTACGAAGTGAAAGCCCATGGACATTTACAAAAGGTAAAAATTACGAGGATCGTGTCAGAAGTAAGAATCATGTTTCTTCTAAGAAACGCTAGAGACGCCAAAAGATGTGACAGCAAGTCTGTAAAAAGAGTTTGACGTAATATCCTCAGCTTTAAAATCCTTATTTCTGATTTCAAGATCTCAAAAATTAAACAGCAGCGATTTTACCGCGACTATCTACCATCACCGCGGGCTTAAAACTTTGCACTTTTCGAGATATTTTCCAACATCTATAATAATTTACACCTCGTTTTGTTTCCTTGTTGACACCTTCCTCTTTGTTCTCTTAAACATTCGTTTCCCATATCTAAATATCGACTGCTTCGATTGCACAAAATTTTGGACCAACAGAGATGTTTGATATAGTCTCAGTAAAATTGCCGCAATTTTTTTTCATTTCTGAGTAATTGACAATCCATAAAACGGGTTTCAATGCTGAGGATATGACAAATAAAAACCTTTTCTTAGATTTGCTCCAGCATCAAAAGTATTTTTATTTAAAAAAAAAAAAAAAAAAAAAAAAAAAAAAAAAAAAAAAACATGAAACTTCGGAGAAGACCCTCGCATTATGTTTTTATACTGTATTTTTTCTATGCCTGATTTGAAATGATGTGCAAATATGCACTTTTTTGTCCTTTTTGAGTGGATTGAATTTATGTGACCCAAAAAGTGACAGATTTTTAGGAGTGGTGACTCAAAAGATGAGGGTGACAATTTCATTTTTGCAAAAAGTCCCTTTGAATTTCATTGAAGCCAGTGTTAAATTAAGTGGCACAGCATGTGTCCCACTATCCCTGAAATGGTTAGCTCTCTTTGTACAAAGACACTAGTTCGGAATGAACAAAACCTCAATCTCGCGGCGAAGGAAAATGTTTCGAATTGAATCTGCGTTTGAACTTCCCATTGACTTAAGGGGTCAACGTTTGAAGCATTTATTCACGGCTGCGGAGCAACGCGACGTGGCGGAAGCTAACGAGAGAATGAGGAATATTTCCAGATAAAAATGAGGGGAGGCTAATAAGAGAAGCATAGCGACGCGCCGCGACGCGGCCGTTTTAACGTCAAGCCACGTGGTTCGTGAGTGGTGACAGAGAGGAAACACAGGAATTTAACGAGAGAACGTCAGTTGTCGCGTGGTTATGGTATAGAGAGAAGGAGGGTGAGAGAAGAGGAGGAGGGGGGGGAATAAAATAATGGAATTAAAATAAAAAAGGGATGCGAAAGCAGGAAAAGACAGTATAGTAATTTGCTGAGAATGTTTTCCGTTGAACTAGTTTGGGAATGATATGTACACGACGCCGAAACGGGGATGCGGAAAGAAAAGGTGGGTGGATGCGGGGTGGAGGGGAGGGGGATTACGGAGGAGAAGGGGGGGAGAGAGCTAAAACTGAGGGGTTCACAGCTCCTGCGCGCCGGGATGTTAGCGCTCAAGCCAAACAGCAGAGAGTTGCGGGCTGCTAGTTGAGCAGTCTCTCTGTCGCGATCAACATTCGCTGCCCCCGAATGCGCTACTGCTACCCCTTCACTATTCGAGCCACGTTTCTTGTGTGCCCTGTCTTGTCTCCTTTAAAATTTGCTCTGATGAAGTTGAAAATTTTTCGTTTTTTTGTTTCTCATCTGATCTCAAAATTTGATCTCGCGATGAAATAGCTTTCGTCTCGGTCGTATTTATTCGGAGCGTGAGTTTTCCCGAGACGACTCTCCGGCAAGTTTAAAATATAATTAGTCCCATTCCGTTTTTCTTAAAGTCGTTTGAAAAAGTGTCGGGCAGAATCAGGATTAACGGTAAGTAGTTTACTAGTTTCAGAAGATAGTATTGTGAAAGTTTTATTTTATTACTATCATTATCATCATTACTATGATCGAACTGCTTTTCACAGAAATGAAGCTAGTCCAAGCGATTATTTATGCTCGTCCTATATGAAGCTGGATTCTGGAGAATTTCGATACGGAATTTTCAATTTTCTCAGAAAAAATTAAAAATTGAATAATAAATCGAATGCTCTAAAGGGTCTCAAAATATTAAAGATGGAACGGAAATGAAGAAGAACAACGGTTGATTATCATAGCATATTTAAAAATTGCAAAAAAACTCTCTGACCTCAACATTGGGGGGGGGGGGGGGGGGGGGGGGGTTATCACGCAAAATCTATCAGCAAGACAATTTGCTAGGGGTTATGGCGAAGATTAGGTATTAAATTAGTAGAGAGATACATTATTCAATCCTCGAACGTCATTCAGAAATCCATGGGCGGATCTAATAATTATACTATTCATCTCACTTTCTCTCTCCCCTCTTTCTCTCTCTCTCGGGTTATTTGAAGACGGCTATTAAAAAGGGAGGGTATATCATCTATTACGTATTTTTCGTCTATTTTCAAACACCAGTGTTAAAAGGAGAGGCGAGAGTTGACGACCACATCTTTACATTTAATACGTGAGTGTTTGCGGTGTAACTTAAAAAGAATGAGGCTCAAAAACTTTTTCTGACATGAAAAATTACCAAACAACGGAACTGTAGAAAGATAACGAGAAAAAAGTGAAAATTTAGTCATTAAATGAATCTATTATTTTTGTTTTATTCATTTTGGAATCTTATCACTGCTCGTCAATTGATAATTTGTTTTAAAACTAGGTTGGATACTCGGCTAATGAAAATGTCATGAAAATGCATTTCCATTTCGAAAAATTTCGCGCTGTTCAAATTTTTTACCAGGTTGTGAAATTTGGCGAGTTTGGTCTAATTCAATGAGCTCCAGCTGTGCAAAGACGATGGATACTACACTGAGAGAAATCACTTCTTTAAAAAGAAGGAAACACGTTTACTTGTGACAGTTTTCCTTGCGCGAAGTAAAGTTCTGTTGCATAAAGGAGAATCACTGTCACAACAAGTAATCTTTTCCTTGGGTTAAAGAAATTCCCACTTAGTCAATATTTCACTGTGCAGTTTCTTTAACACAAACAAAATACACCTTGGATTAAAAAAAGAATTCTCTAAGGGTAGTATAACTGATTTTTAGGCTTCGATGGTGCTCTGCATAAAAAAGTTCAAAGGCATTAATGATGGAGGCGAGGAGGAGGGGGAGGGGGAGGGGGGTCCCCTCCGTGTATCTAAGTCCAATATGAGAGTCTTGGTAAGGCAGTGTGGTAACGTGGATTGGAAGATGAATTATGACAGGAGCTCGAAATGAATCAAAAACCACTCGAGAAAAACACGAGACAAAAATGGTCAGCGTCCAAGGAGTGATGTATCATCTGTAACTGTCGTGAATTATCATAATTTGTAAGATGATGTTTGATAAAAACCCGAGGGTACCGAGGTTTGTGGGGGGGGGGGGGGGGGTCCATCGTCCTTCTCTTGCCATCCCAATTCTCGCATCGCTATATCGGCATCGGTCGCCTTAACCTAATTCTCGAGAAGAGTGTTCACTTTATGAAGACAAGGTGTACCTATTTTCTACAAGATATACGATGTGAACTGGCATGCAGACACTAATAAACATAAGCATAGACTAAAAAGAAAATTTTATTAGAGTTACTGGAATTCTCGCAACATTTCTCACAATTGAAAAGAAATACCTTTCGGAATCACTATAATTTTCATTGATCCAATCGAACGTTCTCATAATTGGTGAGAAAGAATCGTTGAGTCAATGAGAATTCTGGAGATTTGAAAAGGAATTACTTATCAGTCTATATTAATAAGACTTTCCGTAATTCCAACGATTTTTTTTTCCGTGTCTTTTGCGTAGATACAATGATTCAAGCAGTTCGGAAAAAATTAGAATCCTGATTTTTTAATGTAGACCCAGTGCGTAAAAAAAAAAAAAAAAAAAAAAAAAAAAAAAAAAAAAAAAAAAAAAAATGTATGAATGTTAAAATTGTAAAAAAAAAAAAAACAAAACAAAACAAAAAAAAACAAAACAAAAAACGAACAAAAAAAAACAAGCAGATAGTTCTGACACTACAGTGTCAGAGAAGGCGCACCTTGAGCAAATTTGGTCCTCATGAGTCAAATTCCATTTCCACCATCTCAAAAATAACGTGTCCCGCAAAAAACCGGGTCCTAACCTGGATGCGGCGAGTGGGTAGGGGTTAGGACCACTACATACGATCTTATATGGGACAAACCCTTCGAATATTCCACCACCTCAGAAAAAATTGTCTAGCAAAAATGAGGGTCCGAACCTGTGTGCGGCGAGTGGGGGGGGGGGGTGTAGAACCCCTACAGCCAATCTTAGAACAATCCCTTCGAATTTTCCAATATCTAAAAAAAATTGTCCAGCAAAAGTTAGGGTCCGAACCTGTGTGCGGCGAGTGGAGGAGGGGGGGGGGGAAACTTACGGACAATCTTAGGACAATCCCTTCGAATTTTCTAACAACTCAAAAAAATTGTCCAGCAAAAGTTTGGGTCCGAACCTGTGTGCGGCGAGCGGCGAGGGGGGGGGGTGGGGGTAGAACCACTACGGACAATCTTAGAACAATCCCTCCGAATTTTCCACCATCTCAAAAAAAATTGTCCAGCAAAAGTTAAGGTCCGAACCTGTGCACGGCGAGTGGGGGGGGGGGGGGGGGTAGAACCACTTCGGACAATCTTAGAACAATCCCTTGGATTCTCAAAAAATCATCTCAAAAAAAAATTGTCCGGCAAAAGTTTGGGTCCGAACCGGTTGTGTGGCGATTGGGGGGGGGGGGGGGGGGGAGGTGGGGGGGGGGGGGGAGGTTAGGACCACTACGGACAATCTTAAACCATCCCCTCAGATTTTCCACCATATCTAGCAAAAGTTCGGGTCTGAACATGTGTTCGTCGTGTGGTGGGGGGGCGGTGGGACCACTACGGAATCATAGAACAAATCCTTCGAATTTCCTACTGCACATCACTAAACGCACGTAATAAACAATTAAATACTCATGAAACAATTTTAAACCCCCTTTAGTAAAAAGGTAGTCAACGATATAGTATGTCCCGCAAAATAGGGACATGAAAAAGTGATCGGTAGTAAGAAGAAATCGGACCACCAAGAATCGATTATTTTTCATGATGTGTTAGAGTAGAGAAAAACAATGTTGCCATATTCCATTAGCTGGCACCGTTCTTTGGTTGCCCGGTAAAAAATTTGAACGTGAAGTGTGATGCCAAGTAAAACAAAGACGCCATGGCAAAACGTAATAAAAGATGAAGAAGTTACAGTGAGTCAAAAGACATCTTTCCTAAATGTCCCCATGACGTCCCACGACTGGTGACAAAGCATTTGATCCGCGCACAATGGCCGAAATACGTTAATCAAATCTCGAAATGATAAAAAATAAACTGTAGGGAATACCCTACGAACACTTTCTCACATCACTTTTATCTGAGGGAGGCCCCCAGACCCCCCTAACCCCCTAAAGAATTCTGGGGGAGACCCCCAGACCCCCTTTAGAATACTAGGAGAGACCCCCAAACCCCCCTTTAAAATGCTGGGGGATACCTCCAGACCCCCTTTAGAATTCTGGGGGAGATCCCCAAACCCCCCTCAAATTTCAAATATTTTTCACCTCCGGACATAATATTTCTGCCTTCAATCCGAAGAGTTTGCAATTTTGTAGAGAAGCTGTAGGAATAGTTGCCTATTTTGTTACTTGAAGGCTAATTGAGAGCCTTAATCTGATGTTGCTTATAACAGGGTTTAGAGTAGGTAATTGAAGATTCCAATAAGTTTTTATTCTTTGAGCTGCATTCATTATATTTGCTCTTTGTTCTATTTTTGGGAGTTTCTTTTTTCCCTTAGTTTTTATAGGAGGTCGAAATGTACTGATTCTTGCATTTCCTCCATTGAGTACTATGTTTGGTTTCTTCTTTCAAACTGTGGATCTTCGAAATAATTTTTTTTGTTTAATAGATTAACCCCCCTCCAAAGATGTACTTAAGTCGTAGATTGTGCAAACAAAATTTCAACAAAATTCATTCAGCCATTTTTGATTGACTTTTCTTTATAAGATTAATTTTCCTCGAATATCTATTTTTTTTTGGTGTAATGAAACCTATATTGCTTTTAAACAGCTTTAGACTTTAAAGTTGAATATTGTAGTAAAACTTTGAAAAGAAATTTCTGCCTAGGCTGGTTGCAAACGTTTTGATGCAATTTCATCGAACTTAATTGAGTCATACTTGAATTACTTATTGCAAATATTATGTTTGTCTTAATATTTGCTTACACTTAGTTTCAAACAGTGGCGGCTCGTGCAATCTGATAACCGTGCACTTTTGCCATTTAAACGTATGCAAAAAGATCGATACTAGGTGAGGCGCTACGCCTCACCAAGTAATCGATTATTTTACACAGTTTTAAATGGAGGAAATCCATTGTTGCCAGATTGCACGAGCCGCCACTGGATTCAAAAGATTTTTGCTCGATCGAACCTATATTGCCCCTCAACGGTCGTAAGGTTTTTATGAGGACTGTACCAGAAAAATGTTTTAGTGCACACAGTGCAGTGTTTAGTGTATTTTTTTAACACATTATGTTTGTGAACATTTTTGTCAAAATCAATCCCATTAATGATTGACTCCAAGTTTAAAATTAATTCTTCACTTTCATTCTTTTTTTTTTTTTTGGTCAAACACCCTATTTTGATTTTTTAAACTCTCTTAAGGGTTGTATATTGTAACTGTAAGGGCTAATTTCTTTTGTAAACCAATTGTAGATTTTATTTGCCAGATTTGTCAAAATCCATTGACCAAACCTGAAGTATCCGAAATAATAAGATTATGTTTTTATTTGCTTATATACCCATATTTTTTCTCAATCGCACCTATATTACCTCTTGAAAAGGTCTAATCGGTTGTGTATGGTGATCAAGAGAGGATAATATGTTAGTACTTTGATAGTAGATTGGTGTAAAAAGTTTCATGAAAATTCATCCAGCCATTATTGATTGACTCCAAGTTTTAAGATTACTTAATTTCTCACGATAATTCCATTTTTTGGCTCGAGCGCACATATTTTGATTTTTTAAACGGTTTTGAGGGTTGAATATTGTAACTATAAGTGGTTTATTTTATAGTAGGCTGAATGTAGATTTTTGTCGCTAACTTTCATCAAAATTGATTGAACCAAACCTGAACTATCCAAATAATAGGACTATATTTTATTTGCTTATATTCCCAATTTTTTTGCTCAATCGCACCTATATTACCTCTAGAAATGGTTTTATCGGTGTTTTTGGTGACACAGAGAGGAAAATATTTAAGTTTATTGATAGTAGATTGTGTGTACAAAGTTTTATCAAAATTCATGGAGCCATTATTGATTGACTCCAAGTTTTAAGATTGATTTCTCACGATAATTCTATTTTTCGGCTCAAGCGTGCTTATTTTGATTTTTTAAACAGTCTTAAGGAATGAATATAGGACTATAAGTGGTTCATTCTATAGTAGGCTGAAAATAGATATTTTTTTGCTAACTTTCATCAAAATTGATTGAGCCAAACTTGAATTATTCCATTTTTATTCATTTTTATCCATTTTACCATTGATTTTAATGAAAATAATTTTTTCCCCATAACTACCCTAAAAATCAAAATTTCAAAAAAAACAAAAAGTACCCCTGGGGAATCTAAAAAGCAACAACTGTGCAAAATCTGGATGCATAAGGATCAATGGTTCAAACTATGCCTAGGTACGGAGTGACGAACAGCCGGACTGACGGACAGACGCCACAGATTTTTTTTACATAAATCTCTCTAAGTCAGAAAGGGTTAAGAAATAGAAAATATGATGGAAGATGTTTTTATGGATGGTATTAGACATGATAAGAGGCAATTACTTTGACTAAATCATGATTGACTTGTCCTGAGAGGCAACTATCGCAACAAAATACCTTGAAAATCTCTGCGCCAACGCAATACTTTCTCAATTTTTCTAATTTCATTTGAGTGAGAAAGTAAAAATACAATCACACCATCTCCGTCGGATGTAGACTTTTAGGCATGACTGATCCAACCTCAACACACTAATCAGTCTCTAATTCTGATTATTAGCGTTAAAAATATTTTTGGCTCAAATTAGCGCTCTCACCTCAGTATCAGTAAAAACCGATGCGCTGACATAATTTTTAGAAGAATTTGATGAGATCACAAAATTTTCAGAAACACATGGCGCGTTGAGTCATTTGCAGCAAAAAAAAGCGCCATAACTTAATTTTACCCAAATTGTGGTGCACGACTTTAATTTTCAGCAAAAGTATAAGCACTAACTCAATTTCCCTATTTTCTCTCCAATGCCGTATTGTTTTCTTTTTTTCTTATAGCGTTGAAGATGTTTTTGCTCAAAACTGTGCGCTCACTCAAGTTTCAGTAAAAACAGCATGTACGCTGACATATTTTTCAGAAGAAATTGACTCGGTAACACAAATTTCAGAAAGAAATGGAGCGCTGATTCATATTTCATCATATGACGCTAACTTAACTGTCACCAAATTGTGAGGCGCAATCTCAATTTTGTACAAAAGTCTAAGCGCTGGACTTTTAGGCATGACTGATGATGATCTCCGACAAAATAGGTGACTGTCAAAGGTTAGCGGACTACCAAACTATATGATAAGGAACCAGTTTGAGTGTCTCAAGATACTTTGAGACATATAAGGAGAGTCAGCTTGAATCAACATAGGTAGTACAACAGATGTAGCATAAGGTAGCATAAGAAATCAGGAAGTTCCTGGAGTACTATAAATTTGAGCGTAAACAAATAGCTGAAATTTGATAGGAAATATGGAGGAGGTTAGGGCAGGGACCACTATGGAAACAACGACATCAGGGCTGAATAATAAGAGATCCTCTTCGATGCGCAGTAATTTTTGGTAATTAAATGAGAATTCTGAGTATTGAGATAAGGAATGTTCAGAGTTCTTGCTGTAGGGTCTTTCCGTTTTGCGTTTGACCACACGCTATAATTACTTAATTATAATAATTGCATTTACCCACATGCAAAAAAACAAACATTCAGAACGGCAAATGATTGGTTCTCTTGATCACCTAGAATATATACCGGGAAAATTTGAAATAATCAAAAAGTGAGGTTGGAAATTTTTGACATAGAATAACTTTAAAAAAACGTCAATCAATGAACATGAAATTACTCCCAACCAACTCAGAATTCAGTCGTGGCTGGGAGAACATTAACTTTTCAAATGAAATTAGCATAAAAAAAACACAGGACACAACCTAAATTTCACGACATCAAAAAAGCTCATTTCGCCATTTGATCACAAGGGGGCGTAGTATACTCTATTGAGTATCAGGGCGATTTCAATAGGCGCACGTTGTGCCAACGGTGCGCCTAAAAACACAAAATGGGAATACACTTTACAGTAAGAATAAAGGTGTATGTAATGAAATACTAATTTACCCACAAATATTGCTAATTTATCCATATTGTTTGCTTTTCCAGCATTTTTTTTTTTGTTAAATTAGCAATATATTTTGCAATGTTAGCTGTATCTGTTGCTAAATTAGTATATTCTAAAATACAATTTTGGTAATGTATTGGGTGTTCCCGGTTTTTAGCATTTTTAGCGCAATTTCAAGTGAATATTTTTTCTGTAAGGCATCAAGGGAACGAAGGGAAATACTGCTAGACTGCTCTCCCACTCCTATCTTGTTAGTCTGTAATCCTTTCAGTACCGACTTAGTAACTCAATTGACCGCGCAGCCTGGCTCAAATCAGGCGGGTAGGTATATAAATATTCGTGGTCCTCGGTACATGTTTTTGCCTACACTGACAAATGAAGGCTCTTCACGACGCGTTCTTTTGTAAGCGTTCACAATTTTACTCAGTTATATCTTATACACCTTTTTTTCTGTCAAAGGAATGAAATTAAACAATGTTAAAAGTATTAAAGTGTGCGAATAATTATACGGACGTGGTACTGTAAAGGTCGAGGAAAATTAAGGAGATACGATTTAGATACACTTGGAGTTCGGTGTTTGAGTGTAAATAATCATGGAGTAAGGAGAATTTGAAAGTTTTCCCAAAAAAAAAAAAAAAAAAAAAAAAAAAATTTTTTGCGTTTCACCTTTCTAAAATTTTATAATGATCGAATCCGACGATATAAGAAAGGAAATGGTATTATTACTATCGTTTAGCCGCCTCCTCAACTCCACCACGCGTGACGCAGCAGGAGCAAGTACAAAGCAGTTGAGAGCCGTCCATTCCCTATCGCAGAGCGGCCGTTATGCGTATAATCAATGGTATATTTTCATGCGTTGAGACGGTTGAAAAGAAATGTTTGAATATTTCGAATTTTCCAAATTTCGGTGGGTCTAAATTTCGGAAATGTTGGAACTCTCATCGATTGAATCTTTATTAAATTTCTCAAATGTCGATTCTTTCATATAAAATATGCTTTAAAAAATCGCTAAAAAAAAAAATCGAAATTTTCCAAAGTTTCGATCGACAGAAACTTCAAGTTTTTCAAAATGCGATTCGAACCGATGGGAATTTCAATCGAACACACACATGGACGGATCCAGCAACTTAGCAAACATGATTTCTTTCCATTTGAACGCATGAGAAAAAATTCATTCTTGAGGGGGTCATGACCCTTCTGCTAATCGGTTGTTTTTCGTATATTCAAATGGGAAGTTTCCACAGTTGCCAGATTGCTGGATCCGCCTTTGAACACACAGGCGTAACTCCGGTTACATTTATACCAAAAATCCGGTTAGGAACACTGAAAAAAAAGGTTTGTTGGAAGAGCATGGGGCATTGCTAAAATAGCAATTGCTAATTGCAAAAAAACGTTACACTCTTCATTTTGCTGGACTGGCAAAACAGTAATTTGCAATTCTATAAAATGACAGTTTTGCTCGAATAACAAAATGTTTTGGAAGAATTGCAAACATTTACTTTGCAAAAATTGCAAATTAAGGATTGCAAAATTAGCAAAGTATGTTTGTCATTTGGACATTTTGAATTACAAAACTTACGAAATGAGTTTGGTAGACCAGCAATTTTCAATTTGCAATATCAACAATTTCCTTTTTGTTCAACCAGCAATTTTCAATTTGCAATATTAACAAAACTTTTTTGTTCAACCAACAATAATTTTACCGTACAAGTTACAATACATAACTCGCCATTCGACCATTATCAAATTGCAATGTATACTAGGTAATATTATCATGCAATTAGGTTGGGCACACAGCGCGCTGCTATCAAATACCGCGGACTCTATGGTTATTCCTAATTTTTTAGCTGTCAAGTTCCCGACCGGGATTTGAACCTACAACCTACCTATTCCTACAGATTCCTAATCCAGTATCCTATCCAATACGCCAGCTAGAGCCGATGGTGAATGCGGACACAATTTCGGTACATAAGCTTGCGGGCGGCAAAAAAGGACAAATAGCAGTTGTTTAACGGCCGATTTGCATGAAATTTGGTAGCCAGGGGTATTTTTGGTCAAGAAAAACGAATCTGATGTTGGATTTTCAAAATATTAAAAACCATTTGGGATATATAGGGTGATTCAAAAATAATGCACCTTTTAACTTTTTTCCTTATCGATGGAACATTGCGCCATTTCCCTACGTTTATAGCTTTTTCAGGGGGTGCTATTTTCGATGGCTCTTACTCAAGAGATATAGTGGGGGGCGGAGGGGCTTAGTTAAATAGATTGGGGGGTAACTTTATATACAGGGTGGCTGTAAAGTAACTGAAAGTGGTCATAACTTTTGCACTATTAAAGATATTTGGACGTGGTTTGCGCCGTTCTTTATCTTTTCGAAGGACCAATTCGCTAGGAAAATTTTCGAAATTAAGACCCCTGGGGAAGTTTCCCTAGGGTGGAGAGGTAAACTCGAAAACAACTATCATTAAAATATGGGCAAAAATAGTTTCGGTCTATCTTGTACTGATATTTTGGGAGGTGATGGAACTTGATTTTAGGCGTCCAAAACTGGGATTACTTTTGATCCAGCCCATTGAGAACCGGGGAGAGGGAAGGAATGTCTATCAAAACACGAAAATCTTCATAACTTTTAAATAAAACGTTTGATTCAAGGGTGAAATTTGTAAAACAAAATTTAAATAATAGTTTTGTCCGGGGGAAAAAGTTATAAGTGCAGTTGATACGGTTAATTGAATCAGGCGTAACTCAAAGTAAAAAAAACAAGCAAGGAAAATTCCAACACGTAGGTGTTGGAAAAGCTTGCCACTAAAGTCTGGACAGCTTTAATGCTTTTGCTAGCAATGATAATAATTAGACAGCATTCATTAAAAAGGAACCACGTGACATGGAGCTAATCTCGAGAAAATTGAGTCCAAAGTTGAAGAGCTAGCACTTAAACAAAAAACTTGGAATTACTTACGTTTTGATTTCATTCAACTACCGTGTTATGTTTTTGCATTTCAACACCGGAAAAGTAGAATTTCCTCTACAGGAAAGGTACTTAATTTTTAGCGTTTAAAGTGACTTGGTTCCTTTCTTCTTTTTGTTTGGCATAATCACGAAAAACGAAT
Organism: Trialeurodes vaporariorum; assembly: GCA_011764245.1. Lineage (NCBI taxonomy): Eukaryota > Metazoa > Arthropoda > Insecta > Hemiptera > Aleyrodidae > Trialeurodes > Trialeurodes vaporariorum. The sequence continues at coordinate 58,611,332 of VMOF01000111.1, read as the reverse complement.
CTCTAAGAGAAACCAAACGGCAGAGTTGGTTTACACTGTTGATTAATTTAAAATCCGTTAATCCGGACTTAAGTCCGTTCCCAATTCTATTAAAGTAACCAAGTCGGAGTTGGTTCCTTACGTGACTCGGATTAAGGTTTAACCTAATCAGAAAAAGGAACCAAGTTCTCATTTTATTTCATCATATATGGACAATGACTTCAATGAGGCTCACCAGCTCACTTTTACCTGGAATTTTGACAGGAAGTAGTTGTTATTAGAAGAAGCACTTGTCGCTTCGAGATTCAGTATTGCTACGTCTATCAATCAATAACTCAATTTTATCAAAAATGTCACTCGGTTCTTTTGTGACAAGTGCTGTCCAATTGAGCTTATTTGGTGAGAAATTATGAAAAAAATAAATTTAGATCAGATGTATCTATAAGGAGATGATTCAAAGGTTTTGTTTTTTGTGTTTGTTTTTGTTTTCTGTTTTTTGTTTTCAAAACTTTGGAGGGCTCTAGCTCAGAAGAGAAACATTTGCAGCACTTATTCATGTAGGAAAATAAAGCCTTAAATATATGTTGACCCCAAAAATACACTCCATAAGTTTGGCACTTAAGTTTTGAAACACACTATATTCTTGATATTTTGGCCCCCCCCTCCACCCTTCATAGAACACAACATCTTGACCATGCAAATTTTTAAAATCACAGTTTGACTGTAGAGATATTTTCTTTTCCCCCTTTCAACGAAAAAGGGGAAAATGGATCGCCTATCTTTGATGTTCGACGTGCGCATGCACAGATTGTTCGGCTTTACGACTGCCATTTTGGCTTTCTTTATAATGCGTTTTGTGGGTTTACTAATGGATTTTATGACTATTTGATGCCGCCAATGTAATTTTCAGGCGATTTTAATCAGATTCAAAACTCTATAGCGCTGTAGCAAAAGTTTGCAACAAACCCATTGAAAGCTGAAAAGAGAAAATTATTTGATAAGGCTCGCTTTGACCGGAGTCCGCACTCCACAGGAGGCGCGCCCCAGCGAACGACCGAACGGATACCATTATGTTTTGCTTTTGTAATTAAAATAATTTGCTGTTTTATAAAACAAATTGCAATTTTTGCAAACAAATGAATTTGCAATTTTCGCAAAAAAGTTAATTTGCAATTTGAGCAAAATACATTTTGTTACTTTTAAAAAATGTTATTGCTGTTTTTCCAAAACAAATTGCAATTTTTGCAAAAATGTCAATTTGCAATTTGAGCAAATTGGAATTTTGCCATTTTTATAAATGTTTTTGCAAATTGGCCGATTTATTTTGCTCGTATAGCATTTTTTTAATTTGCAATTTTTACAATTTTTTTATTTGCTATAACTACAATTCAATTTTGCTCTTTTTGCTATTTGTATTGATAAACTAGCAAATTGTTTGTTATGTTTACATAAAAAATGAATGCAAAAACTGCAATATTTTAATTTGCAATATTTACAATTTTCATTTTGTAATTTTTACAAAACTATCGCTCAATTATCCATGAGCATGTATAAACCAGCAAATTGATTAATTTGCTATTTCAGCAAAGCAAATTTTGATATTCCAGCAATCATTTTTTTTTCAGTGAAAGTATTAAACAGAATTCCTGTTACGGTATCCGGAGATTGTTCTCAGAGCTCAGTGACGTCATCTCTCATCTCCACGAATGAGGAGTGCGCTCGTTAAAAAGTAGTTCACAAAATGATCGATTGATTTTTATAAATCAGCAAACCGCAAGCTGACAAGCTGACCTGTCAGTTTTGCTAGATGGTGGATAGAATTCACCACATCCTGCATTTAAATCATTATGCAATTGAATGAATTTTTCTCTAAGTCTGGCAATCATGACACTCAACAATGTTGCCGTATGGTGGTGATAAATCACCACATTCTGCATTTAAATCAATGTAAAATCTAATGAATTTTCCTTTAAAAGTGGCAACCACGCAACCTGTTATTTATGGAAATGAGATACGTGTTTTTCGGCTGTGTCCATTCATATATTGTCACAGACAGTTTGGAGAATGAATACAAGCCAAAGGAGAAAATCAAAAAGAGTCGGATCGGTTGCTTTAACCGATGGATTGAGAGATAGTTTTATCAACATCTTCACATTTTATCGCTCAACTGAGAGCGCAAAAAAAAAAAAAAAAAAAAATGTCGCAAAAACTAAATCTGATGATACAAAAGACGGAGGAATATAAAAGGAAGGTGGCAAAGTTGAGATTCCGCGAGGAGTTCAGGGCAAAGAAATCCCCGGGGGAGGGAGGGAGGGGGGTCATGGAAAAGACTGTCGAGAGAGATCAAACCTCAAATCATATTTTCGAGGACAAGCAACGAACGAGCAAAGCAGCCTATACGTATCGGGACTATCGTGATCATACGTGAAAAAAAAATAAATAAAAAGTGCCGACAAAATTGCACACGCGGAAATAATGCGAGTCGCTTTCCTGCTGACGTCGCGTCAGGAGAAAAAAAGTGTGGGGTTGAATTTTTCAGCTTTCCCTCGCGTTGCCATATCGCTGAAAGCAACGCGTGATCTGCATCAGAACTTAGACGACTCCATTTTAAGTAGTAAGGGCCAGAGGCGTACCTAGCGTGCAATTTGGCAACGTTGCAATAGTCTATTTAAACCTATGAAAAAGATCGAAATGTTGGGTGTTCAGTGAACACCTTTGCATTCAACCTTTCACATAGGTTTAAATGGACACAAATACAGCGTTGCCCCCATTGCACGCTTCGCCACTGGTAAGGACCCGTGAAATTAAAACTCCCTACTTTGATGACACGGTACATAATTTCAATGCTTTTTAAATGTAAGAAATAACAAGAATAAAAGTGTGAAAAGTCGACAATTTTCGTTGAACTTTGAAAAGAAGACAAACAGCCAAACGGAAAGAAAGATTTTTTACAATTTAAAAAAGATTGGTATACACCTGCCAGAGCTTTCTAGGAAATTAGCTAGAACTAAGCTCGGAAGAGAACTTTAGACAAGCATGAAAATGGCAACAAAGTGGATCTCGCTGTAATGAACAAGGATCTGTAAGATTCGAGCTTCCAGCTCGCTGCGGCAAAGACTTGCCATTGTTATCATAGCAGCTGGTTCGCTGCTTTGTCTCACATCGCTACTTTCTCACTTCCCGAAGGTAGAGAAAGTATTATTTACATAAATAACATTTTTAAACTTGAGTTTTCTCCATTTCTTGGCATTGCATGACCTCTTCAACCCAAAATACCACTTTTTGCCTCACAGAAAATATGTTTGTTGAAATTTTTAAAAGAACCTATCTGGCTTGCAAACAATTTTTTTGGCTCCTCCTGATGCACTGAAAAAAAATTAATGTCCTGAACCGGACGTTCCCGGTGTCACACCCAGATTTTGCCGGTGTTCCATATTTACCCGAATTTTTCCGTACTTTTTTTTCAGTTAGTGAAATCAGTTTTGTGAACTACGTTAGTTTCTGCAATTAGCGCGGTTCAAATATAAATCACTTCTGGATTAATCAAACAGTATAGCGCTCTGTTGACAGAAATATCGGTAATAAACACTGAAGATTCACCTTAGGGTGATTCCTTGCAAAACTATTACAGATTTCAATCCGATGGATAGCACCACTAGCGCTGTTCAAAAAGTCAACATTTTCGGCAGAAATTAATGGAATCACATAAAAATTACAAATTTGAGGTGCGTTAGAACCTGCAAACATACCTCAGGAAGATTATATTATATCCTGAAAGTTTCAAGCTGAAATACTCAGAAATAAAGCCGGAAATTATGATTTACGAAAATGTTCAATAAGTCTTAATGAGTGCGAGTGAGGCAGATAGACATAGTATCACTCGCTCTCAATATACTTATGACGAAATAAATTCACAATTAACGGCTTTAATTCTCAACCAATTTTGTTCATTTAGGACAAAAAAAAACTCCTCAATTTTTTTACTGGTGCTCCGAAGTTCTTGGATTTTGCGTTTTTTCCTTGGTTTCAGTATAAATGCAGAAAACGCGACATTCCCAAAAAGCGACTAGTGGCGCTATCCATCGAATTGAAATCTGGATAAGTTTCGCTTGGAATCGCCTTAACCCTTTCACCACCAAGTTAAGGTTATTAGAATAAATCAAAGCTATAACTCGCTCTTTCGTGGGTAGATAACTATTCGCACTCTGCTGTGTCCATTTTGCCTATCCCGGTAATTGAAGGCGCTCGCCGTAACATTACTTTGGAAATACTGATTGTACTGTTAACGAGGGATCAAGTTACGAAAAGAAAATAACTTGGGCGTGTTATTTAAAGGGTTACCACAAACAAACAAAAAAAAAACAAAACAAAACAAGAACAAAACAAAAAACAAACAAAAAAACAAAACAAAAAAAAAAAAAACAGAAAAAAAAATAGATGAAAAGAGACTGTACACAGCAAAAGCTCTATAGTTTCCGTTCTCTGCGAAATGTGTATCTGTATCAAAATAAACTGGTGGCACTGGCGCAACCAGAATCTCTTCCATCTCTCTCATTTCCCATTTGAATGTATAAGTAGGAAAAGGACTGAAAGAGGGAGTTTTATCCCGTTGTCCATCCTTGTCTAACATACGTTTTTTAATGGAGGAAAGAGAGAGATGAAGAAACTCTCGGTGCGCTACTGACTGGTGGGGTACATTATCGCAGTGTAATTGCAGCAGAGGAGACGCGCTAGGTAAAAATCTCAATCTTTGAAGCAAACTCGCGAAATTCGAGATTGATTCTTGGCTGACTTCGTGCTTCCGGTTAATTTTTAAACCACTCGGTTGGCAGTCACACTGCAGTGACTTACACAACAAAACAAAGCAAAACAAAAAGTGTCTGTTTGCTATTTTGTACACTGTTTCACTTATAAATTCTTCCATTCTTTCCTTCAAGCTGACACTTAACGCTTGACTCCTTCTATTGATACAACATTGTTTTCCCGCTCAGAGGCGAGGTAAGGGATCGCACGCAGGTCTTCACAGGAAAAAAATTAAATGACAAAAAAAGCAATTAAGTTATGTAAAAATAGTAAAATGAAGCAAACGCAAATTATTTCAGTCATTTTTGGTGAAACCTACTTAATTTATGGCTAATTTTACAATTTGAATTGTAAATTTATTTTCCTCAAATTTAATTGATTTTTCAATTTGGATTGACAATTTTTCAATTTGAATTATAAATTTTTCAATTTGAATTGTAAATTTTATCATCCAAAAACATTGTGACTTTTGCATTTTACATGACTGTCATAGCGTGACAGCTATACTAACTGTAAAAGTTACAATGTTTTGGATTGTAAAATTTACAATCCAAATGGTAAAATTTGCAATCCAAGTTGTGAAATTAATTAAACTTATGCAAAATTGTCAATCCTAATTGTAAAATTATCTATTTGATTAGTAAATGTTACCAAAATGGCTGGTGAAATAAGCATTTGCTTCATTTTACTGATTTACCAATCTATTTTTTCCGTGATTGTTTGCCTAGCTAATGACAGGGTTCTCTATGTTTGAAAATAATATGATCATTTGGAAGAAAGCTTTAGAAATCTTCTTGATGAAGTATGTCGATGGTGTAAAAAAATTGTCAGCCGCCGAGACTTTGCAGGTGACAGTCGCTCCGAAACCCTGAATTGGCATCAGAGACAAATAGAGACCTCTAGCTCATGATATGCTTCCCGTTTTGTGAAAGTGACGGAAGCAAAATACGTTCATTTTTGCTTGGGAGCTCCGCAAATCAACAAATTTGCTTTGAAGTCTGAATTTCAATTTTTCGAGTATATAATCTTGAAATAACTGATCAGAAACCGTTCCCTTGGATACTTTTTTTTTTTTTTTATAAATTCCATTTTATTCATAATGAGTATGAAACTACAGGCGAAAGGGTCTAGGGTGATCGGCTCAAGGTCTAATAACCCTCTAAGGACCAGGTTAGTTCAAAAGAACACAGCACTCTTCCGTTTATGAAGGGTAGGTAGTTAACTGTTCGTGCCCGGGGGAGTTGATGTTGCCTATACGACGAATTGAAGGCGCCTGACTGAGTCTTAAAGAGATCCCACATTTTGAAGGATCATCATTAGTCACGTTTACATCTTTCGTGAGCCGTTTATTGTAAAGATGTCTATTTTTCCGACCCAGCCCAACATGAGTTGCGCATCAAATGCTGAAAGTATAGCAATGTCTCAGTATTTTGGTCTCCGGCAAAGGAAAATTCTGTTGAGAGCACACTGAGAAAAAAGTACGGCCGTGGTAACCAGAATTCTGGTAGCCATGAAGATCCTGAACGAATTAACCGTATCATCAAAGTCCGTACTGCAACGATCGTAATCTAACCTAACCACTTTTTGAGGTTACGGTGTATCGCCATCGACGAAGTGGAACAATAGAGAGGCTGACACATGTTATGAGTCCTACCTCAAAGTGCGACAGCATTGATGATCTGATTCTAGGTTTTTTTTTTCAACCTTAAATTAAATGTTTTAATTAATTCAGTGGAAATTGGTTTTAAACGAAAGTGCAAGTGTTTTTAGAGTTGGTTATTTGGCCACAGAAGCCCAATACAACTAAATCCAGGTGAGAAAATGTTGCTTGTCTCTTTATCGTGCAAAGCCTTCCAAAATAAACAGTTATGTCGATTTCTGTGTCCAGATTGCTATATTCTTAATAGCTTGCACTTTCGTTTCAAACTATTTCAAATGGAGTAGTCACAATCTTTTTTTTTGGAGGGGGGGGGGGTTAAAGAAATGAAGCAAACAACCCGAGCCTGAGTGAAAATGACCATTAAAGATTTGCATCGTGGTTGCCTGATTGGTGTTCCAAAATAATGTCTCATAATCCTCTCTATTGGTATGCGTCAAAGTCCACCAGACATACCGGACATATCTACTGGACAGTATGCATTAAAGGGTCCCAGAACGGTGGCAATCAACGCCTAGTATCTTTATCTTTAACAATAAGACACACTTCCACTACCCTAAGAGTCCCGGGTTCGAATCCCAGCCGAAGTGACAAGATTTGACGAACTCACAATTAGATCTGGTCATCTCAGAAGGACATGGATCAGTGGCGCAGCGGGCGATCTGGCAATGTTGCACTGTCCCCATTTAAACTCATGTAATAGGTCGAATGTGTAGGCGTTCACCGAACACCCAATACTTCGATCTTTTTCATGGCTTTAAATGGACGAACTGCAACGTTGCCAAATGGCACGCTACGCCACTGACAAGGATGTAACTCTTCTCTCTTTCATCTTTCCTTCTGATTCTTTCTTCCATTTCGTCTGTTGGGCCCTAGTTGGCGAAAGAGGACACTTAAACTTCCTTAAAAAGAAAACAAAAACAAAATTACACATTATTCTTCTCCTCCGTGTGAGATATAAGACAAAGGCTCTTGATAAAACTTTGGATTGTCTCGGAAGTATATCATGATCAGTACATTTTGACACTTACAACCAACGGTTCCGACCGAAGCGCGACGCGACGCGACACTTTCTTTCAATTAATTAGTGCACCAAACTATAAAAGCTAGAGTAATTGATTTGTGGTGCGCGGTTGACGATCGTCGAAGTATTTGAGCCGAAAATGAAACAACTCGGAAGAGAGCGAGAGACGCTCTGAGTCACGACGCGACTATACGATTGTGAGAATTCGCTCCGGCGGCGAGATGAACTATTCAGCGATGGGCAAATAGCTGGGACGGAGGGAGGGGGGACACGATCGCGGACGAGGGTGTTTATTCCGACATTCTCCGAATATTTGCCCGACTCTTGATTTCAAGCTTCAGCTGAAACGCGGCGCCCACTGGTCCAAAAAACGGATTTTTCTGGACATTTAAAATTTTCGTTTTCTGCTTCAGAAACATTTTAAAGTCGTCTTAAAACCATGTAATTTGACTCGTTTTAAGCTGTTAAATCGTTTATTAAACTCAGTTTTTAATTATCTTGCCATTAATTGCTCATAATTTTGATTTTTGTCCATGAAAAAATGTCCGGGAAATTTCATACTTTGTCCCAATGTGCGGCGCAGCGCGACACGACTGAGGCATCGGATCGCTCGCTCGGTATGAGAGAAGAGGTGAAGTTGAGGACGGGCAAAACCAATTAAATAACTGCGAAAGGAATCGTAAACTCGAATCTTGAGACCTTCACGTACTTTACAAATTGTTCCGCGTGGGGGACGGAGTTGCTAGATGTAGCTTGTGGGTAAAAATCCCGTACACTCTATTTAGGTTGAGACTGAAATCAAGACATTATCAGGGCCTTTCAACTTGTTCCTCAACCTCTCCTCGACTTTAAAAGTGTACTTTTTATATACATGGAAGATGAATAAAGGGGTTTTAGTAATGGCGGCATCCGGTGATGAGCGTTCCAAACAAAAGCAAACTGTCTCTCCCGCTCTCACGTATCACCTATGTACTGCCATCTCACTCTGATTTCAAAAGCCGTTATCGAGACATCTTTCGTGAAATTTTTTGGTTGAAATGAATTTTTCGAGGCATTTTAACGCGATTTTGATAATAATGTCGTAAAATAAGGCCCTGTATACGAATTTCAAAACTAGAAAGAGATGGGTATACATGAGGGTCACGGGTTTGGAAAGCTACGAGAGTTTTATCACAACCGATTGCGATAGATGAGTACATTGTTGTAGTTGTTGGCTAACCGTTTACTTCGCACTAAAACCGTCTATAGAGGGTGATTCCTAACTGGAGGAAGACTTCGGAAAAATGCGGTAAATATAAGTTTGTGAAATACCGGATTATACAGGGTGTTGAAAAACTGTTCCCGAATATTTCAGGGGCGGATTTTACAGGTCAAAATAAGACCTTTTTTACCTATAAACATGTGTCCGAAAATGCCCCCCTTTTGAGCTACAGCCCCCCAAAGTTTTAAAAAATTTACGGTTTTTTTGGAATAGCGACCACTATTATGAACCAAATGTCTTAAAACTTGGTGTCCTGGGGTAATTTTACGTGTAAAATCCATTACTGACCTCGAAAAATTCAGAAATTGATTCTAATTGTACTTTTCACGCAATATTGTACCTTTAACGGCACGAATTTTATGTTACGGATTAAAATTTTGAAGAATAATTACCGAAATCAGATGCGAAAAACCCTTAGAAAGATTTTAGGTACTCCTTGTTTCTTTCGATACGACGCGTTTTAAGCGAGATAATCGCTGCACAGTGTGGAAAAGTCAGCGTTTTTACCATAGCGGCCGGCCCGTAAAAGCAGCGGAGAGGCGGGTTGCATACTCACTGCCGTTTTTCATGGTAAAAGCGCTGACTTTTCCACACTGTGCAGCGATTATCTCGCTTAAAACGCGTCGTATCGAAAGAAACAAGGAGTACCTAAAATCTTTCTAAGGGTTTTTCGCATCTGATTTCGGTAATTATTCTTCAAAATTTTAATCCGTAACATAAAATTCGTGCCGTTAAAGGTACAATATTGCGTGAAAAGTACAATTAGAATCAATTTCTGAATTTTTCGAGGTCAGTAATGGATTCTACACGTAAAATTACCCCAGGACACCAAGTTTTAAGACATTTGGTTCATAATAGTGGTCGCTATTCCAAAAAAACCGTAAATTTTTTAAAACTTTGGGGGGCTGTAGCTCAAAAGGGGGGCATTTTCGGACACATGTTTATAAGTAAAAAAGGTCTTATTTTGACCTGTAAAATCCGCCCCTGAAATATTCGGGAACAGTTTTTCAACACCCTGTATACAACTGATGGATTACATTTAGACAAGGTTAAGTTGATACAAATGAAATGGATTTATGTATTGAGGAAATTAAAAATTGGGGATAGACAATTTTATAATTTCAAAGGAAATCTCGACATTTTCCAACCTCACGATTTTTTATTTCCTCAATAAATTTCCAATACATTCATATCAATTTTATTTAAGCTTTTCTCAATGTGTTCAATCAGTTTTACAATTCAATAATTCACATATCCCCATTTACATCATTTGCCCTAAATATTTCTCCATCAGGACATTTTTAAAAATAAAAACGTTTATAAAAAATGAATTGATTCTCGTATCAAAATGCGATATTTCATTTTTTAAAACTTTCAGCCTATAACTTTTAAAGTCATTGACGTTTTATTCTGGAGAGGTATTCTTGAGGTGATAGTGTAAGTAAGCGAGGTGATAGTGTAAGTAAGCGACCAGTGGCGGTTCGTGCAAAGTGGCAGCAACGCATTCTTTCCATTTAAACCTACGTAAAAAATCGATCTTGAAGGGAGTCGCTGAATCCCTAACAAATTGATACTTTTGCATGGGTTCAAATGGCAAAAAACGTGGTTGCCAAATGGCACGAACCGCCACTATACCCGACACTCCATTCATGGGCGGAGCTAGCAGTTTTGGCAACTGTGGATTCTTTCAATTAGAATGTATGAGAAATAATCGATTAGAAATTGGGCCATGGCCCCCTCAAGAATCGATTGTTTCTCATACATTCAAATGGGAAGAATCCACAGTTGCCAAATTGCTTGTTCCTCCCATGACTCCATTTTCTTAAAGATAAATTACTTTTGATAGGTTCATTTGAGTTTAATCGAACAGTGGCGCTCTGGTGGCTGATATTGGCACTGAACGCTGGAAATTCACTTTAAACAAATATGTGCGTCAAGAATAAACAAATTACAACATTAGTGTTTTATGGATGCTCGGGAAACTTTAATGTTTGTTCTACTTTTTAGGGGTGTAGTTGACTTTCGGTCTTATGTTCTACCTAACGCTTTATCATCCTTTTGAGGGGGATTTACGTCTCACTTTAACCCATCTGCTTTCCACAGGCTTTTCCGTTATTGAGAAAGGATGCTCTATGGTATGACCATCTCTCATTCTTCCCCTTACTCTCCTCATCATTTCCAAACCCGCCGTCCTCTCCTTCTCATTACTACTTTTCACCCTCCCTCCTACCCTCTCTATTAGGTCGAAGGAATATGGAATTATAACGTACATGGTGAATGAACTTGCGTATTGATCAGACTGGCGTTTGATACAAAGCCGAGTTGATGTTCGTCGCTCTGATAAGGCTTTCACAATAAATTACTCTACTTGTTTTGTTTTCGCACGGAGGGCGAATCGAATTTGTTTGTATTAATTATTAACTCATTCAATCTGAGATAGAATCGATCAACCGAGGGGTGGATTCCGATTAGTGCGGATGTAGATTTGAATTGCGTATTGATTTCACTATCTATTCGAGTGAGATGATACAACTACCGTGAGCGACAGAGCGTCATCCAAGAGAAGCTGCCAATATAATGACAGAGATGTTCGTATCAACTTGTATTTACATTAAATAACTATAGGTGATGTATGTATACCTAGAACAAAAAATAAACAAATAAATAGAGAAATATATAAATAAATAGAAAACCTCTAATAATTTCGATAGTAATAACAATACTGAAAAACCATATAATATTAGGACAGACCCGTTAACAGTGTTGCCAGGTGTACGGCTTTGGGTTGCATATATTTCCAAAATGACTCAATGTAAAATATGCGGCTTTTAACCGAAAATCTAGCACCACTGGGCGCTGATTACAATGCTGTCGATTAAGCTACAAAGGCAATTCTATAGGCAGTGGCATGGCGCGCAATCTGGCAACGCTGTAGTTTGCCCATTTAAAACCTAATAAAATATTGATTAAATGAGTGCACTGGGCAGTGTACACCTCCAAATGTTCGATATTTTTCAGGAGTTTAAATGAAAAAAATCCAAAGTGGTGAAAGTGCTCGAAATCCTAAGATATAGAGAAAAAATGTAAAAGGGGTACCAATCAATCAGCCAATCACGTATATCGATTCTAAAAGAAACTAGACGGAATGATGATCATTATTCTAACCAATGACAACCATATTGCTGCAAGGTATGTTTAAGGTAAAATTTAAAGAAATATGTGTACGTCTGTGTTGCCAGTGTCTGAAATTATGTGTATTTTTTAAAAAAAAAAATTAACCTAATTGGTGTGCTGACAATGAGCTATAACTTTAGAGTGGCAGCGGGCTGGTCCACCTTGTGCCACACAGGGTAGAAGGAATCCCGGGAAAAAGCGGAATTTGGACGGCAGATTCCGAGTTTTGAGGTTAAATTTTGTAGGTCGTTCGGAATTTGGCGGGAATTTGGACGGCAGATTCGTAGGTCGTTTCCGGCGATGCCCGAGTTTGTTAACGAAACGACCGGAAACAACCTACAAAACTTAACCTCAAAATCGATTTTTACGGCAAGATGGCGGCGCCCTAGGTGACAACAATGAACCAGCGGAACGTTCCTTGATGTGCCACTCTAAAGTTATAGCTCATTGTGTGCTGAGAACAAAGGTGCCTTTGGTTTTTTCCTAAAAGTCCCGAATTTGGAGATGCACTTGAGGAAAGTTGCAGAAAGGCGTGTCTTGAGACATCAAAACGCAGATTTCCCATTTAAAACAATGTATTTTGGACCAAAATCTGTAATTTTGAAACCTTGTTTGAAACCAAAGACATCCTTGTTTTCAGCGCACCAATTAATTACATTTGATCACTAAAAAAAAACGAAAATTTAGACTATTGCGATTGCCCCCATTGCAGCTTTCTGTACAGAGAAAATTGATTAATCATACAAGAAGCTGCAAGTAGATAGGTGACTCCCCTATTCAAACCCGCTCATTTGAATTTGATCACTGTCTTGGATTTCTCTACAACGCCTCTTGTGGGTCTATGAGAGGATTTTGAGACTTGTTGGTGCTTTTGAGATGATTCCAGGGTTAGTTCCAACCGTAGACACCACGTCGCGTCGCGCTGCTCAAACAGACAACAGTTTTTGGCTAAAATTGACGAAATTACGCCAAGAACACAAACTTGAGGAAAGTTAGCACCTGCGAACATACTTCAAAAAAATACCCTGAAAGTTTCAAGCTGAAACACTCAAAAGTAAAGCCGGAAATTACGAAATAAAATTACCACAAGCTTCAATGAGTGCGAATGAGGCAGATAGACGTATTATCACTCGCACTCATTAAGCTTATGGCGAAATTAATTTCATAATTTACGGCTTTAATTTTAAACCAATTTTGCTCGTTTTGGGCCCAACAAATCCGTAAAAAAAAAGTTTACAAGTAGGTACTGACGTTATTGGATTTTGCGTTTTATGTATGGTTTCAGTTTGAAACGCCAAAAACACGACTTTTCCGAAAAGCAACTAGTGGCGCTATCCATTGGATTGAAATCTGGAAAAGTTTCACCTGGAATCACCTTAGTATGATTTTCACGCGATTTTCACATGACGCTGTAGCAAAAGTTTTCAACCGTCTCATTTTGAGAGAGAATTAACGGACAAGACCAAGGATATTTGTTAAAAGGACGCTCGACAAAAAAGAGAAAAGAAAACGAAAACCTTCGAAATAAGTAAATCGGACAGTAACATCAAAGTTGAAACGAGAAACGAGACAGGAGCAATTTTAGATGCAGCAAATCAAATCAGGTTTCTTTTGAAGCCTTTTTAAGAAACCTTTTGAAAAGTAATGAGGGGGTGAGCGGGGAAGGGGGGTAAGAAATAAGAGCAAGAGTGTTGAGTGGTAAGAAAGCACGCACTCCCAGCAGTGTTGTCAGCTTTGGCAACAAAGATACAGACTCTTCATTAAGTTATACATGGACAATTTGTATTTTAATGTCAAACCGGGCAACACTGGAGTCAATTTTGCCAGATGTACGACTTTAGCCCGTGTATTTTCCATGAGACTCAATGTAAAACATACGGATTTTAACCCCAAATCTGGCAACACTGACTGACTCCTAGTCTCGCAAGCTCATCAAAACTCTGTTCGGTCAAGTTTCTCCGATCGTCGAAGAGAATAGGGTGAAAAGGAAAAGGGCTTACACAAGGAATATTGAATATTTACTCACTCTGCTTTCTGACAATTGTTACGTTTCTGAAGTAATTCAGAATCAATTCATAAAAAAAAAGAGGGATGATCAACTTTTCAGGCGAATTGGTTCTTAATTGAAGACAAATCCGGAAGAGGGGTCATAAAAAAATAGGTGTGCTCTTCCGGAGAATTGTGTATTGTGATCGGATATAGATTTTTAGCTGGAGAGCACACCAGTTGTTTTGTGGATTCCTTACTCTGGGAATGAACTCAATTGTTCTCTCGCACTGATTGTGCACGCATTTCTTAAGGTGTCCGCTTTCATGGAGTTTGAAAGTTGCCTACCGTCTCCGTGTCCCATCGTTGGTCTTCAGTTCAGGGCTGCCGCTTTGGGTGTACTTTACGCATTTCCCAACTATAAAAATTGAATTATGTGAAATTTCCCGCCAATCAGGCATCAATGGCTTTCGTCCCACTCTAAAATGATGCCTTAATTGATAAAGAAAAAAATCTCCTTTAAACGAAGAAGACGAACGGAAGGATTGGCATTTTCAACTCTTCATCCCCTCTCACAAATAAATAACATGGAATTTCCGTAAATCTAATTCTGCTATTATTGTTATTTTGAAATTATTCCCCATTCAGAGACACCCCTTAAACTCTCTTTATCGTAAGCCTTACCAATTCCGTAGCAAGAAAAATGTTGACCGAGTCAATGTATTAATTACTTATTTTATGCAACCATACATAGAGCATGAAGTATCGTTTTGGATGTGCAGTAAAACACTACGCAAATGATGCTCTTGCAAACTTTTGCTGTAAGGAAATAATTAGTACAATCTGATGTAAAAACCAGCAAAAGTCACGATAATCACACTAAAAAGGTCTAAAATTCAGTTATAAACTCACAAAACTAATCTAAAGGCATGATCGTAACGGCTCTTCAACGCAGTTATCATCGGAGATTCCTGTCTAATTTGTCACTTTCTCTACGGAAACACTGAGCTATGTCCCAAATTATATAGGAATCTCCCATGATACATGCATTGAACCGCCAATATGCCTGATTCTGATATTGAATTTCGAGAATTTACTACGTGCGCATCGTCATGTTTACAGGTTTTTTTGCAAGAATTAACTCTTCAAGCATACGTGGCAAAAATTTGCAAGAGCCCCATTCAGAGAATTATTGTCAAATAAATGTATCCAAGGAGTCAACAAAAGGACGAGAAAATAATTACCAGCAAAAATATCTCAATTTGTGAAAAAATATGTATTAAATAATTAACAATTAAAAAGAGGTAACATAAGGGATATAAACATTCTAAAAAATAACAATGATACTACTTAAAAAGGAGAATTTTCAAACGATTTGATTATATCCTAATTCGTTTCGAAATTCCAGAACATTTCTTTGAAGAACTAATTTTTCGTTTTTTCGACATGACTACGTCTTGCTTGTTGTTAACCGGGAGCACTTTTGTTGAAATTGCTGGTTGAAAAACTGATGATACTCTCGGAAAATCTGCAACAGTGAAAGAAAATAAGATCATTAATACACAAAAAAGAAAATAAATGCAACGTAAAAATAGAACTTGCAGTAATCTGTGATCAGACAGTAACCAATTAATTTATTAGTGTTTTATTTGTCGATCCTTAGTTCCGAAAACAAAGGTAAGGTAAGACAGTAACGGGTAAAAATTAGTACCTGAATAATTAACTAAAATTATTCGCAATATTCTTTGTAATTTTGTTAGTAAATCAAATTTTTACCACTACCAGCCATTCATCTTTTGACAGATGAATATGTTAGTAGTGTAAAATCTTTTATTTACTCAGATGAATACCATGAACATAATTTTCGTTAATTATTCATTATTTTTCAAAAACTGCTTCTTGCCGGTCACTGGCTTAAGTAAACACGTGATTCAGATTTGAAATGAACATAATAGGCTAGGTACGTGAATAACTGTTACAAATTTAGGAAAGATAAAAGAAAACAAATCAAACTTACCAAATTCTCGTTTGATGACTATTCTTCTGCTGGCATTTTCTACTCGAAATGCATTGGAAGAGCTGCCAGCTGTTTCTTCTCTCAGAACAGTGACTTTCACCGGGTTCAGCATTCGTCTCAGCTGTTCTTTCCGTTCTTTGCGCAGATGTCTTCGAATCGTCGTTCTAAGCTGTTTGTTGTTCTTGCAAATTTTGAAAAGACGCTTGTTCGTCCTTGCCATGGTTGACAGCGACTTTCCATCAAGGTAACTGAAACAGAAAAACAAACATTCGACTGTTAGTAAACGGTAATGAAATAATTTAATAAACGAACGATGTAATAATATTTAAACTTAAACGACATGGAACTTTAAATATTCCGTGATTGAAATGCAACGTCACTAATTACTCTCACTATTAGAAAAAAGAATAGAATGGATCCGATAAAATCATAAGAAATAGATGTTTACTTCAGAAATCTGAACGTGAATCTTAATTCAGACAGAAACATTTACAGATTGTGAGATGAAACTAATAAATCTGATGATAAAGGGAAGGAAAAGTAGCTTTTGTTTATAACTGTTTCGTAAGGCCTTGTTTGGCGATTAAATAAAGTAAACGGATCAAACGATAGCGTCAACGATCCGAATAAATAATAGAAATGACAGGATAAACGAAGTGGGGTAAGTAAAAAATTAAATAATAGATAAAAGGACAAATACCTTAAAATCACAATGATTAATTCCACGGGCATTTCATCAAAGAATTGCAAATCATCGACTGGAAAACAGCAGGATCCGATGCCCATCGCAATCAACAAATTATAGAACATGGTAACGACTTTTTTAGAGAATAAGCTGAAGCACAACACTTGAAAATTTCGAGAACTAAGATGAGAGAAAAATAACACTAAGTTGCGAGAACACACTTGAGAAACGGACTAATACGACAACTTATCACAAACTGAAGATATAAAGGAAATCAGTCGAGAGGAGCGAGCGAGCACCGGTGGATGGAGGGTACTTCCCCGCCCGTAGGGCGACGAACTTCTCCTTCGTCAGAGGGAAGTGGCCGGCGGCGGCGGCCAATCAGGAGCGAGCGCACCCCTCGATGAGACTCAAGGTCCAGTTACCCACCCTTCCCCTTCAACTGGATTTGGTTTCAACACGATTCTGATGATTTTCAATTCATCAACTAAACCTAATGACCTCATTACGGAATATTGGGCATTATAAAACCAGGACTCGGAACTACTATGATCTGTTAAGTAGGTCATCAAGACTGGGTCACTAGGTCACGCAACTTCTTATATGATACGCGAGAACTTGATTTTTGACAGTTGAACGATAGACAAGTCGATTCGTTGATGCAGGTGGGGGCAGACTTTGGATTTCCATAAATTAATCTTGAACAATCGGACTGTTACGTCATGAGCTCAAGCTGGTTTTGGACTACTGGAAGAGACACAGGCACAGGACTTTAGTCTAAAGAATAAGCAACGCCACTTTTACAACTGTTGAGTAGTATCTTTTTTCGTGCGTTGTGTATTGCATTTCTTTGCCCCCGCAAGCATGGAAATTCTTTTTATTATTATTATTTTTAACAGAACAAAGACAGTGTCTTCCACTCGAGAGCCCGGGGTTTTAAGGTTATGGGACCAGGTGTTTTATATTTACACAGATTAATTTAGTAGTAGGGAATATTTGGGCCTTTTGTAAAGGAAAATTGGCTTTCTTTCCCACTATAGAGTATTTTCTTAATTTCCGGAGCATTTTCACAACAGAATTTGTTTCATAAAAATGCTCAGAAGCATCGGGGGAACAATGTTGGGGTACAATGGGGCTCTTGCAAACTTTTGCTGTAGGGGATTGAAGAGTTGATTCTTGCATTAAAACCTAGTGTAAAAATGACGATGAGGACAGTAAAAAATATCGAAATGTACTCTCAGAATCGGGCTTAGTGGCGAAAAGACGCATGGTATCATGAGAGATTCCTATCTAATTTCAGACATATCTCTTTTTCCGTAGAGGAAGTGAAAATTCAGACAGGAATCTCTCAAGATACCTGCAGTGAACCACCGTTACGATCTTGCTTTTAAAGCAGTTTTGTGAGTTAATTACTAAATTTGAGAAACTTTGAGTATGATTTTTGCTGGTTTTTACATCAGATTGTGCTATTTATTTACTCACAGCAAATGTTTGGAAGAGCCCCATTGTCCTTCCACACCTTAAAATGGCCCAAAACTGTCAATAACAGTTAAAAATTCTATTTTCCTTATCAAGCTTGTACAGAAATAGACTACCTTTAAGGATATGACCTCAAACCCCTAAAGTTTGATTTCGTGACATGTTAGTAATACTCTCTGTATTGGCAGACAATCGATGGTTGCCTATAGGCTTCATTTGTCTGTTAAAATGCAAACTTAAATTAATATTACCTCAAAAACTTATCATGCTATTAAATGTGTGCCGTGCGGAATTTTGCTCAGCGGCATCTGAAGAATCAGATTATAGAGGGTCCTCTTGGTGGACAAAAAAAATGTCTGTTTACATCATAGATGCATCTTTAAACTTGAGCATTTTCTCGTTCGTCAAAATATTAAAATAAATGTTTTCGCAATTTTTCAAGTTTGTCTCAAAACTTAATTTTGGCTATACATCGTATCGGTTCGTTCCAAAGTCAGCTGCTCACCTTTTATTGACACAAATTCCACTTTTGATAGATATTACGTCCACACATTGTTCCGGGGCTTGTACAAAAGGAAACATTCGACGGTTGAAATCGATTTTGAAAATGTTTAGAAGCAAAACTGTGAATTTAAAACCGAAAGATCAAGGAATGTAAGATGATACCTGCAAATATTACTCACTGATATTTGACTTCACTAATGATTACGTTTTCGGAACCGGGGTTGGCTAATTCGTCTTTGTCGACTACTTTTTAAAGGTAACCTTGGATGGTTTTAGCATTGATCAGGGTTGCCGCTTTCAATTAAACTTTTATTTGGTGCACAAAAATTAATCTCATCAAAACATCTTGATTTTATTGAAATTGGTACGGTCGATTACAACTAAAATCCGTCTCGATTACTTTTGAAAACGAATCGTAAAAAGTATATGATCCATTATTATTCGCCCAACTATTCTGCATTCGATCCACATGACCCTGAGTAAAATATCAAAGAATTGAAATAGTTTGTTTCCGTAAGTTTACGTGAATAAATGCAAAGGTGCATAACCCGTTTATATTACGAACGCGATCATTCAAATCAACAGAAATTTGAAAAAAAAAACCAATATGTACTACCGTCAGGGTCGTGCATAATAGAAATTTGGAAAACCCAGGTAAAACTTAGAGACTCCATAAGAATAAGTTTACTTACGTCCATTATTATTCACATTATATTGGGAGATGACAAGTCTTTTCATCGTGTAGGTTGTACCTAATTCGTTAAAAATAACCATACAATGGGACGGTTAATGTGTCAAAAAGGAATTCATTGGAGTAATAAGAATCAGACGAAGTAAGTATAGAAATGTTTATGTATTCTTTGAGAAAATATAATAAGTCGAATTTACGTTATTTACAGCGTTTTAAAATGGAAAATATTTATAACTATGAACAATATTTACAACTATGAACAATATTTACAAATATGAACAATATTTACAAGGATACTAATATTATTACAAGATCGATACACTTCATGCCAAATCAGATTCGCATCCTTTTAGCAATGTTTTCCTTCTTCTGAGCTTTAGGCTTCTGCTTCTTAAAAACTCCCCGCCGTTTTCGCTTTTGTACGGGTTGGATTTCAGTTCCATCTGAAACAATTAAAAAAATATAATTAGAGATTAAAAAAATGTAAAACAAAAAAAATGCTTAGGACTAGAAAGGTGGGAAGAAACATTATCCACTTGATCGCCCAATTAAAAAATTAAAGAAAAACAAAGACGGTCTGAAATTGAGAAATAAGGCGGTATGGAAAGAATGATAAAAATACTACTTACAAAATTCACGCTTGACGACTATTCTTCTGTCGGCATTTCCTGTTTGAAATGCATTTGAAGAGCTACCAGCTGTTTCTTCTCTCAGAACAGTGACTTTCACCGGGTTCAGCATTCGTCTCAGCTGTTCTTTCCGTTCTTTGCGCAGATGTCTTCGAATCGTCGTTCTAAGCTGTTTGTTGTTCTTGCAAATGTTGAAAAGACGCTTGTTCGTCCTTGCCATGGTTGACAGCGACTTTCCATCAAGGTAACTGAAACAGAAAAACAAACATTCGACTGTTAGTAAACGGTAATGAAATAATTTAATGAACGAACAATGTAATAATATTTAAACTTAAACGACATGGAACTTTAAATATTCCCTGATTTAAACCTTATGGCACTAATTACTCTAACTATTACAGAAAAAGAAAGAAATATTAAGAAATGGATGGTTATTTCAAAAATATGAACGTCACACTTAAGAGAAGAACATAAACTAATTGTGAGATGAAACTAATAAATCTGATGATAAAGGGAAGGAAAAGTAGCTTTTGTTTATAACTGTTTCGTAAGGTCTTGTTTGGCGATTAAATAAAGTAAGTAAACGGATCAAACGATAACGTCAACGATCCGAATAAATAATAGAAATGACAGGATAAATGAATTGGAGAGTAAAAAAGTAAATAATAGATAAAAGGACAAATACCTTAAAATCACAATGATTAATTCCACGGGCATTTCATCAAAGAATTGCAGATCATCGACTGGAAAACAGCAGGCTCCGATGCCCATCGCCATCAACAAATTATAGAACATGGTAACGACTTTTTTTGAGAATAAGCTGAAGCACAACACTTGACAATTTCGAGAACTAAGATGAGAGAAAAATAACACTAACTGGCGAGAACACACTTGCGAAACGGACTAATCACAACGACAACTGATCACAAACTGAAGATTTAAAGGAAATCAGTCGAGAGGAGCGAGCGAACACCGGTGGATGGAGGGGACTTCCCCACCCGTAGGGCGACGCACTTCTCCTTCGTCGGAGGGAAGTGGCCGGCGGCGGCGGCCAATCAGGAGCGAGCGCACCACTCAACGAGACGCATGGCTCCCTTCCCCTCCTTTGCGCTACTTCAACATTCGATTCAATTCTTTTATACTATCACTGTCCTCTTCGAAAAGAGTTTTACAAGAAAACACAACAATCCTGGAACTACCATCGATCATTAGATTCATCTGTCTCTGTCACTAGTATTGCATGAATTATTTACAATTACTTTCATTGTAGTTGTGTGACTTAATGACTCAGTTCTAATGACCTATTTCACGTTAAGTAAGTGGTCTCACTCATTTTATGATTGGCTTCTGTAAGTTTTACAGATATTAAATTTGATTACCATCCATTTATACTTACGGAAATATAAAGGAGGATAGTTCATCCAAATATTTATCTTCAAAACTTACTGAAACCAATGATAAAATGAGAAAGACCTCTGAATTTACATGAAATAGGTCATCGAAATTGTCATTAGGTCACACAACTACTATGAAAGTATTTACACAGAATTCATTCAATGCAAGTGACGAAGACAAAGGGATATAATGATCGATGATAGTTGCATAATTAGTTATTGGATTTCTTTGAAATATTTGGACCGTAAATGTCCGGCTAGATGCCGATGAACCAGCGAGAACAAATATATCTTGTCGGAAAAATGCAAAGCGCAACGTGGCTCATAGTACAAGTGCTTAAATGGAATGGCATATATTCATTTGCGTTCCGCATATATACCGAAACAATACAAAAATGAAGCAACAAGCTTATAAACATTTGAAAAGTTAACAATGATTGTATAAGTACAAGAATAATTATTTTTTGGAGACAACTACATCGTTTTGGAGAGCTGGTTCTAGTATAAAATCACTTCAAAATAACGTTGATAGCATCGGAGAAGTCCAAAGTCCACTCACAAACTCAAAAAATATGATTAACAAAATTCAAAGATGGGGGTCCAAGAAGCCTTTCACTACAGAGGAGTCCAATTTAATCGCTACTTTCTGTGCGCGCATACGTAATTCATCCCAGAGACAGCTGCAATAAGATGGGACTCCTACATTGTCACCCACTCATTCGACCGCCATCTTTGATTTTTGTTACACGCATTTTTTGCGTTCGTGAGTGGATTTGGAATAGTATTGATCTTGATGCTTTAAACGTTTTCTTCAATTATATCTTAAATTGCAACCAGCCCTCCAAAAAGCTATAGCAAAAGTTTGCCTGAGGATCATTGCAATGCATCCGTAATCCAGCCAATCTACTTGACTTGACCAAGCATCAGAGATCCTTAAGAGTCTAGTTGATTCAGATAAATGACTATTTGGAAACGCTCATCGAAAATTATATATTTGAGATTCATCTTTCAGGGAAACTGCGTGATCTTGAAGCGTTAAATAACTAATTTGCGCCATTTTTTTGCGAGAGAACCAATTGAAAAAGTCTCGAGAAATTTTAACACACTTTAGTTCAAATAAAATGTGGCGGACTTTAGAAGTTGGAGTCAAGGCAAGTGGATCTCAAGCTTCCAGATAGCATTATTAGTCTTCCTGCTTATAATTGAGATCCCCATCATAATAAACAGCAATTTGATTGAAAAAAAGTTATTCGTCGTGCAACGTGGCAACAACGGATACCCTCCAGTTAAACCTATAAAATAAACTCGATCTTCGACGGCTCCTCCAAATCCGTCAGAATTAAAAATTAATACTTCAGAAAGAAAAATGACAGAAAAAACGAACCAGCGACGACATGAACAATAAACGGAACAGAAACGGGTAAAATGCTATAATTCAACCTAAATTGTCGAGGAAGTTTAGGCTAAATTCGCAGCCATTTTCAACTAAAAAAATAAAGTATAATTAACAAATACATTACAAAGGGCGGAGAAGGGCACCCCTCACAAACCGTACACACAGATTCATCCTGTGTATGCGGATTGTGAGTGGTGGCCCTATCCAACTTTAGATATTATTTCTTGAGTTGAAAATGGCTACGATTTGAGCCAAAAGGTCCTCTCCAATTTAGGTTAAATTCCAGCAGTTTACCAGTTCCTGTTCTATTTATTGTTTAATTATTTTGCCAAGGAGCAGATGCTCAAATAAAACAGTTGCCAAATAGCAGGAGCCACCACTGCTTTGAATTCGGCAATTTAGTGTCAAATAAAGGTCTCCAACGAGTCAATGAAAAAATAAGAGAGAAAATATTTCAGCTTTAAAAAAACGTATATTAACACTACTAATTAACAAATAAAAAAGAGGCAACAAGCTTGTAAACATTTAAAAATTAACAATGATTGTATATTTACAAAGAATAATTATTTCTTGGGAAAAAAATCATCAAATCCTGATCCTTTTCGAAATTCCGGCACATTTCCCTGGAGGAGCAATTTTTCGTTTCTTCGAGACGGTCCTGTCTTGCTTGTTGTGAAACGGGAGCATCTTCGTCGAATCTGCTGATTCCCTCGCAAAATCTGCAACAAAACAAAAACAAAAAAATATCAGCAAAGCACAAAAAAAGACTGATAATCAGCAAA
Organism: Trialeurodes vaporariorum; assembly: GCA_011764245.1. Lineage (NCBI taxonomy): Eukaryota > Metazoa > Arthropoda > Insecta > Hemiptera > Aleyrodidae > Trialeurodes > Trialeurodes vaporariorum. Next base: position 58,587,871 of record VMOF01000111.1, on the reverse strand, counting down.
ACTAAAACTTAAAACCTTCTGATTAAGATTTTAGACCTCTATTCGCTAGATTCGTTTCAGCTTTTATACGGATAGGAAAGACTATTAGTGTGACATCGTGATTGAGATTTTAAAAAGGAAAATATAGAAATAAACATAATATGCTCGGAGCGTGAAAAGTGGTTTGTAAAACAACTGATACGAACCTAGGAAAATAAGAGACAATAATTCAAACTTACCAAATTCACGCTTGACGACTATTCTTCTGTTGGCATTTCCAGCTTGAAATGCATTGGAGGAGCTACCAGCTGTTTCTTCCCTCAGAACAGTGACTTTCACCGGGTTCAGCATTCGTCTCAGCTGTTCTTTCCGTTCTCTGCGCAGATGTCTTCGAATCGTCGTTCTTAGATGCTTGTTGTTCTTGCAAATTTTGAAAAGACGCTTGTTCGTCCTTGCCATGGTTGACAGCGACTTTCCATCAAGGTAACTGGAACAGAAAAATAAAAATACGACTATTAGCAAACGGTAATTGAATCATTTAATAAACGAACAATGTAATAATATTTAAACTGAAACGAAATGGAATTTTCAATGTTCCGTGACGTAAACTCAATGGCAGAAATTACTCTCACTTGTAAAATAAAAAGAACGGAATGTCTGAGCTAAAATAATAAGAAATGGTTACATCCAAAATATGAACGTGAATCTTAATTCAGACAAAAACATATACTGATTGTGAGATAAAACTAATAATAATAAATCGGACGAGAAAGGGAAGGAAAAGTAGTTCTTCTTAATGACATTTTCGTCCGAGATAGTTTGACGAATAAATAATGGAAGTAAATAGATCGATCGACAGAGTCGACGATCGAAATAAATAAGTAAAATGACAAGATAATCTAATATTAGAGAACAAAATTAAATCATGTGAATAAATTTAATAATAGAGAAAAAGACACCTACCTTAAAATCAAAATAACCAATTCCACGGGCATTTCATCAAAGAATTGCAGATCATCCACCGGAAAACAGCAGGATCCGATGCCCATCGCCATCAACAAACTGTAGAACATGGTGACAACTGTTTTTGAGAAGCTGAAGCACTAGCACAACACTTGGAAAATTTTGAGAACCGAGATGAGAGGAAAATAGCACTAACTGGCGAGGACACACTTGAGACACGGACTAATCACAACAACAACTGATCACAAACTGAGGATTCAAAGGAAATCAGTTGAGAAGAGCGAGCGGTGGACGGAGGAGACTTCCCCGCCCGTTGGGCGATGCACTTCTCCTTCGTCGGAGGGGAGTGGTGGGCGACGACGGCCAATCAGGATCGAGCGCACCCCTCAATGAGACGCATGGACTCATTCCCCTACCAAAACATTTCCGTTCCATGTCCGTGTTTAGGGCCGATGAGGCGAATTCACATGAATAAACCAAAACTGATATTCTGCAGGACCCAATGATGAAACGAGAAAAGTTTCTGAATTATTATGAAACAGTTTACAAGTAGGTCATCGAAAGTGGGTAATTAGGTCACGCATCTATTAATAGTCTATATTAATTCCAAACAATCGATCCATTCAATCTACAAAGACACTTTGATTTATCGATGGTCGATAGATTGTCGGTAAGGCATTAGATTTGAATAATTTATTTTTGATATTTATTTGGACTGTCAAGAGCTACCAATGTATAGTTCCTTTCATAACTATAGATGTAGATCAACGATACTCTTTTGCGAGCGCACTTCCGCAATGAAAATCTTGGAATCCAGCCCCTCTTTCGCCATTTTTTATACAACATCCGTTGATGTTTTACGTTATCGGACGATGTGTGGATTTTACATGTATAATCCTACGTAATAACTTAAAAACCGAAGGAAACCAATTAGAGGACGATGCTTGCCTCTCTATTATTATGAGAAGTAATACCAATGAGTCATTGAAACTGGGTCAGTTGGTCGCGCATTGATTGTGATGATTTAAATAATTGCGAACAATTGATTTCTTGCTATCGACAACGGATTTTCGTGAGTTCAATTGAAAAGATGAACTGCAAAGAGCCCTTAATGCACTAGTAAGACGGCTAAAAACCTTATCTGGATACGCAAGGCGCACCGCAGCTGGCTTATGAGATGAAAGGCATCCTGTTTGTTGCACAGTGCAATTGAGGGGTCATTCCTGGAAAAAGATCCATAAAACAAAGGGTGCGCTCTTCGAACATAAAAGTCCTCATTCAATCAGAATACTGATTTCTCAGGAAGAGCACACCCGTTGTTTTGTGGGCCCTACTTCCAAAAATGGCCACAATTCTTGGTCATGGATTTTCGTCACCATTAGAAGAATGTTATTCTTATTGTTTCTTGCTGCAAAGCGTTTGTGGACTTGTTGAATGAGGAATGACGAGTCTTCAAAGAAGCAAGCGTGTCCATCGCACTTGTGCCGCAACGATTGGGAGACCTAATTACTGTAGCGTTTGATGGAAAAATGTCAATTTATCGAGAGTACCACTGAGCCTCTTCTACATGATTTTGTATCTTTACAATCACATGATAGAGGCGCTAACGTATGGAGTGGCCGCTCGAGCAATGAGGCAACAAAGTATTAGCTCAATTTAAATCTAAGAACTTGTAATAATCGTAGAACAGGGTGCTCGGCCAAAATCTCAGAAATTGATACTCTTGCATCAGTTCATATAGCAAATAACACAAATTAGAGCAGATCAGATCTTCAAATTCAATTTGCAATTCCAGGAGCTAAATCCGAACCTAAACGCATTTAAATTTCCCTAAAAAGGTCTCAGAGGATTTTCAAGCTAGGATGGGTCTCCGGCAAACTTTTTCTACAGCGTTTTGGAGAAATGATTCCTCTGTAACATCACTTCAACAGCACGTTGAAAGCATTAGAGAAGTCTAGAGTCGACTCACAAACTCTAAAAATGCGATTAAAAAACTCAAAGATGACTGTTCAAGAAGCCATTCACTACAGAGGAGGCCCATTTAATCGCAACTTCCTGTGCGTGCATACGTGATTCATCACAGAGACAGCTGCAATAAGATGGGACTCCTATTTTCTCACCCACTCATTCGACCGCCATATTTGATTTTTGTTAGACGCTGAGCTTACTGAGTTCGTCGGTGGATGTTGCATATTTTTGATCTTGATGCTTTAAAAATTTTAAACGTTAGTTTTGAAAATTTTTAAATAACATAGCCCTCCAAAAAGCTATTGCAACATTTTGCCTACGGATCTTTGTTACGAATTCGTAATTCAGACAATCTACTTGACTTGACCAAGCCACAGAAATCCTTAAGTGTCTATTTGATTCAGAAAACATCTGACATCCTATAAAAAACGACGTGGAATCAATAGATTCTCACCATTTAAAGTAAAGAAATATGATCGATCTTTAGAGGATCCGGTAAATCTCTGAGAAGGATTTTTTTCGGTGCAAAGGGGAGAAATACTCAGATTAGCCACCACTCCTGCAAAGTCAGAGATTTCTTGTCAAACATGTGTCTACAGGAAGTCAATGTAAGAATGAGAGAAAGAATAACTTTGATAACAGATTTATTAAAACTAATTAACAATGAAAAGCGAAGCAACAAGCTTATAAACATTTAAAAATTAACAATGGTTGCTTATTTACAAAGAATAATTATTACTTGGAAATTTTTTTATCAAATCCTGATCCTTTTCGAAATTTTGGAACAATTTTCTGGAGGAGCAATTTTTCGTTTCTTCGAGACGGTCCCATCTTGCTCGCTGTGAAACGGGAGTATCTTAGATGAATCTGTTGATTCTCTCGCAAAATCTGCAACAAAACAAAAATAAATAATAAATAAAAAATATTAGTACTACACAAAAAAGTAAACTAATAAACAGCAAACTAGAACTTGCAACCATATTTAAATAGGATTTTAGGCCTCTGATTAATTTAAAACGCTTGATTCGTTTCAGCTTTTATGAGGCTAGGAAAGACATTTAATACGACACAGTGATTGAGATATTAAAAGAGCAAATATAGAAATAAACATAATATGCTCGGAACGAGAAAAGTGGTTTGTAAAACAACTGATGCGAAGCTAGGAAAAATAAAAGACAATAATTCAAACTTACCAACTTCACACTTGACGACTATTCTTCTGTTGGCATTTCCTGCTTGAAATGCATTGGAGGGGCTACCAGCTGTTTCTTCCCTCAGAACAGTGACTTTCACCGGGTTCAGCATTCGTCTCAGCTGTTCTTTCCGTTCTCTGCGCAGATGTCGTCGAATCGTCGTTCTAAGCTGTTTGTTGTTCTTGCAAATTTTGAAAAGACGCTTGTTCGTCCTTGCCATGGTTGACAGCGACTTTCCATCAAGGTAACTGGAACAGAAAAACAAAAATACGACTGTTAGCAAACGGTAATGAAATAATTTAATAATCGAACGATGTAATAATATTTCAACTTAAACGACATGGAACTTCAAATATTCCGTGTTTGAAACGCAATGGCACTAAATAATCTCACTATTAGAAAATGAATAGAATGGATCCGATAAAATCATAAGAAATAGATGTTTACTTCAGAAAACTGAACGTGAATCTTAATTCAGACGGAAACATTTACAGATTGTGAGATAAAACTAATAAATCTGATGATAAAGGGAAGGAAAAGTAGCTTATGTTTATAACTGTTTCGTAAGGTCTTGTTTGGCGATTAAATAAAGTAAGTAAACGGATGAAACGATAGCGTCAACGATCCGTATAAATAATGGAAATGACAGGATAAACTAATTGGAGTGTAAAAAATTAAATAATAGATAAAAGGACAAATACCTTAAAATCACAATGATTAATTCCACGGGCATTTCGTCAAAGAATTGCAGATCATCGACTGGAAAACAGCAGGCTCCGATGCCCATCGCCATCAACAAATTATAGAACATGGTAACAACTTTTTTAGAGTATAAGCTGAAGCACAACACTTGAAAATTTCGAGAACTGAGATGAGAGAAAAATAACACTAACTGGCGAGAACACACTTGAGAAACGGACTAATCACAACGACAACTGATCACAAACTGAAGATTAAAAGGAAATCAGTCGAGAGGAGCGAGCGAGCACCGGTGGATGGAGGGGACTTCCCCGCCCGTAGGGCGACGAATTTCTCCTTCGTCGGAGGAAAGTGGCCGGCGGCGCGCGGCGGCGGCCAATCAGGAGCGAGCGCACTCCTCGATGAGACGCTTGGACTCATTCCCCTACCAAAACACTTCCGTTTCATATCCGTGATGTAGGTCGTTAAGTCGATTTTACAAGAATAAACTAAAATTGATGTTCTGCAGGACCCAATGATTAAAAGGGAGAAGCTTCTGAAATATCATGGAACAGTAAACAAGTGGGTCATCGAAAGGGGGTTATTAGGTCACGCACCTATAATTTTAATCTACAGTAAATGCAAATTATCGATCCATTCAATCAAGTAAGACAGCTAGATTTATTGACAGACGATAGATTGACGGCGAGTCATTAGATTTGGATTGATTCTTTTTGATGTTTGGACTGTCAGGAGCTACCAATGTAGAGTTCGTTTCAGTAGTGTGGGAGCAGATCAACGATGATATTTTGCGGTCGTACTTCTCAGTTTACAACCACTTTATGCAACATCCGTTAACTGTTCACACTGGAGGACGATATGTGGATGGTCCATGAATAATAATCCAACCTTATAATTTCAAAACCCTTAAGAGAACGTTGCAGGCCTCTGTATTATTAATGAAGTAGTACACATGGGTCATGGAAACTGGGTCAGTAGGCCACGCATGGATTGTGATGGATTTTGAATAATTACGAACAGTTGATTCCTTGCAATCTACAATGGATTTCCGTGGATTCTTTTGAAAATCTGAACTGCCAGCGGGCCGATCATTAACTATATCGTTAAACCGATCGTTAAAACTGTTTACGAGTGATGTTTTCCGTCGAAAATTGTAAAACTTGGCTGTTGCTATGGTGACCATCGTTCAAAGTCTCGTTTTATAAAGGAGTAACCTTTAAAAAACGGACACTATAACGATGGTTACCATCGCAACGGCTAAGTTTTACCATTTTCGACCAATAGAATTACTCATACACAGTCTCAACGATCGGTTTAACGATGAAGTAAATGGTAGGCCTCCTGGAGCTCTAAATGATCCAGTAAGACGGAAAAAACCTCATCAGGATACGCAAGGCGCACCACTCTTGGCTTTTGTGATGAAAGGCATCTTGTTTGTCGCCTGGTGCAATTGAGAGATTGAGACGTCATCCCTGGAAAAATGACCCAAAAAACAAAGAGTGCGCTCTTCGGAAATAAAAGCCCTCATTCAATCAGAATACTGATTTCTCAGGAAAAGCATGGCAGCTTGTATCGCAGCGATTGTGAAACCTATTTACTGCAAAATTCTACGTAAAAATATCGATTTTTCGAGAGTACCAATGAGCCTCTTTGTCATCAATTCGTATCTTTACTATTCCATGAAAGAAGAGGTCGTGTATTTAATGGCGGCTTGAACAATGAGGCAATAACGCATTTATTTACTGTAAATCAAGAGAAAATAATTAGTCGAAGAACAGGGGTGAACCGGTGAATTGGTGAACCTCAGAGAAATCCATACTTTTGCATAAGTTCGAATGCCAAAAAAGATGGTTGCCAAATAGAGCAAGCCGCTGCATGCGTTCCACATTTCACACGCCTCCCTTCCTTTAATACACCCATGAACCATACTACCACACTATTCCGTCCGTATTGGTAAATGCTATTTTTCACCAGATCACGCTTCAAACTATTTTGTTAGCACATTGAGGAGGTAAACTCAAAATTTTATCGATCCAACCGTAAATAGAAAACCAGTAACCCAATATAGATCGATAAATGTATATAATAACCATCTGGAATCATTGACGCAAAGTGCAATCTGGCAACGTATGCATTTCGTCTATATAAAACCCGCGAAAAATATCAATTCAAGCAAGTACACTTAGCTCTACGAAAAATAGAAAAAAAAATAGCTTGCAAATATTCTCCGGTTGAAAATGACGGGATGCGTTGATGCCAAATTACAAAGAACGCTTCCGCCTGGAATCATGATAAATGAAGTGGCGACTAGAAGTGGCGTGGCGTGCAATTGGGCAACGCTGTACTTTCTTCATTTAAAAAAATTCAAAAATCGAATAACGTACTGGGTGTGCGGTAAACGCCCACGAATTCGATCATTTACGCATATTTATTAATAGAAAAAATACAACATTGCCAAATTGCACGAGCCACAACATGCTTAAAAAATTCGGCAAATTAATTATTGTCAAATAAAGGCCTCCAGTCACGAGTCAATAAAAAATATTTCCATTTTAAAAAAAAAAGATTTATTAAAACTAATTAACAATGAAAAACGAAGAAACAACATTATAAACATTTACAAAATTAACGACGATTGCATATTTACAAAGAATAATTATTACTTGGAAAAAATTTCATCAAATCCTGATCCTTTTCGGAATTTTGGCACATTTCTCTGGAGGAGCAAGTTTTCGTTTCTTCGAGACGGTACTGTGTTGTTTGTTGTGAAACGGGAGTATCTTAGATGAATCTGTTGATTCTCTCGCAAAATCTGCAACAAAACAAAGATAAGAAGATATTAGCAAAACACATAAAAGTAAACTAATAAACAGCAAACTAGAACTTGCAACCATTTTTTCATAAGATTTCATGCCTCTAATTAATTTAAAACGCTTGATTCTTTTCAGCTTTTATGAGGCTAGGAAAGACATTTAATACGACACAGTGATTGAGATTTTAAAAGAGCAAATATAGAAATAAACATAATATGCTCGGAACGTGAAAAGTGGTTTGTAAAACAACTGATGCGAAGCTAGGAAAAATAAAAGACAATAATTCAAACTTACCAAATTCACGCTTGACGACTATTCTTCTGTTGGCATTCCCTGCTTGAAATGCATTGGAGGAGCTACCAGCTGTCTCTTCCCTCAGAACAGTGACTTTCACCGGGTTCAGCATTCGTCTCAGCTGTTCTTTCCGTTCTCTGCGCAGATGTCTTCGAATCGTCGTTCTTAGCTGCTTGTTGTTCTTGCAAATTTTGAAAAGACGCTTGTTCGTCCTTGCCATGGTTGACAGCGACTTTCCATCAAGGTAACTGGAACAGAAAAACAAAAATACGACTATTAGCAAACGGTAATTGAATCATTTAATAAACGAACAATGTAATAATATTTAAACTGAAACGAAATGGAATTTTCAATGTTCCGTGACGTAAACTCAATGGCAGAAATTACTCTCACTTGTAAAATAAAAAGAATGGAATGTCTGAGCTAAAATAATAAGAAATGGTTACATCCAAAATATGAACGTGAATCTTAATTCAGACAAAAACATATACTGATTGTGAGATAAAACTAATAATAATAAATCGGACGAGAAAGGGAAGGAAAAGTAGTTCTTCTTAATGACATTTTCGTCCGAGATAGTTTGACGAATAAATAATGGAAGTAAATAGATCGATCGACAGAGTCGACGATCGAAATAAATAAGTAAAATGACAAGATAATCTAACATTAGAGAACAAAATTAAATCATGTGAATAATTTTAATAATAGATAAAAAGACACCTACCTTAAAATCAAAATAACTAATTCCACGGGCATTTCATCAAAGAATTGCAGATCATCCACTGGAAAACAGCAGGCTCCGATGCCCATCGCCATCAACAAACTGTAGAACATGGTGACAACTGTTTTTGAGAAGCTGAAGCACTAGCACAACACTTGGAAAATTTTGAGAACCGAGATGAGAGGAAAATAGCACTAACTGGCGAGGACACACTTGAGACACGGACTAATCACAACAACAACTGATCATAAACTGAGGAGTCAAAGGAAATCAGTTGAGAAGAGCAAGCGGCGGATGGAGGAGACTTCCCCGCCCGTTGGGCGATGCACTTCTCCTTTGTCGGAGGGGAGTGGTGGGCGACGACAGCCAATCAGGATCGAGCGCACCCCTCAATGAGACGCATGGACTCATTCCCCTACCAAAACACTTCCGTTCCATGTCCGTGTTTAAAGCCGATGAGGCGATTTCACACGAATAAACCACAACTGATATTCTGCAGGACCCAATGATGAAACGAGAAAAGTTTCTGAATGAACCAGAACCAGGTTATTATGAACCAGTTTACAAGTAGGTCATCGAAAGTGGGTAATTAGGTCACGCATCTGTTAATAGTCTATATTAATTCCAAACAATCGATCCATTCAATCTACAAAGAAACTTTGATTTATCGATGGACGATAGAGTGTCGGTAAGGCATTAGATTTAAATAATTTATTTTTGATATTTATTTGGACTGTCAAGAGCGACCAATGTACAGTTCCTTTCATAAGTATAGAAGTACATCAATGATACGCTTTTGCGAGCGCACTTCCGCAATGAAAAGCTTGGAATCCAGCCCCTCTATTGCCATTTTTTATACAACATCCGTTGATGTTTTACGTTATCGGACGATGTGTGGATTTTACATGTATAATCCTACGAAATAACCTAAAAACCTAAGGAAATCAATTAGAGAACGATGCTTGCCTCTCTATTATTATGAGAAGTAATACCAATGAGTCATTGAAACTGGGTCAGTTGGTCGGGCATTGATTGTGATGAGTTAAATAATTGCGAACAATTGATTTCTTGCTATCGACAACGGATTTTCGTGAGTTCAATTGAAAAGATGAACTGCCAGGAGCCCTAAATGCACTAGTAAGGCGGCTGAAATCCTTATCTGGATACGCAAGGCGCAGCACAGCTGGCTTATGTGGTGAAAGGCATCCTGTTTGTTGCACAGTGCAATTGAGGGGTCATTCCTGGAAAAAGACCCATAAAACAAAGGGTGCGCTCTTCGGACATAAAAGTCCTCATTCAATCAGAATACTGATTTCTCAGGAAGAGCACTCCCGTTGTTTTGTGGGCCCTACTTCCAAAAATGGCCACAATTCTTGGTCATGGATTTTCGTCACCATTAGAAGAATGTTATCCTTATTTTTTCTTGTTGCAAAAATCAAAATCAACCAAAATCCAACCTTGTGGTTGATTGTGGTTGACCAAAATCAACCACAAGTATGGCTTTCCTTTAGAAGCCCCCCCCCCCGGGGGGGAGGGGAAGTAATCAATAGACTGTAACAATAAGAGATCAAACCGCCATCACTTTTATTTCTCTCCCGTAACTAAACAGATACCTCTTTACGGCTTTGACAGATTACTTATACATACAGATATGGCACAAGCTATCTCGCCCGCATGTTAAGTGAAAAATGGATAAAACGCCGGCCGTGGTACAACCGGGCATACAGAGGGGATCATGAAGATTACAGAATTTTGGTTCGAAAAGATTACATTTTCCACATTTCCTGTTTGTTTACAGAACTAGAACAAACGTGGAACATGGGACACGGAACAGTGTTGTAATAGACAAACATGGAAAAAGTAATCTTTGTGACCCGAAATTCTATAATCTTCATCATTCCTTCTGTATGCCCGGTTGTATCACGGCAGGCGTTTTATCCATTTTTCACTTAACATGGGCGAGATAGCTTGTGCCATATCTGTATGTATAATTAATCTTTGTGTTAAAGCCCTTTTATCCCCCTAGGTCATCCCTTTCATGCCCCTCTCATCATTATGAAAGTAGGCATGTCAACCTTGACACACCTTTTAGATTGGAAGCCTCAAGAGCTTCTGTTCCAGTATCAGCGGTTCAAATTTTTTATTCAATTCCTAAGGAGCTAAAACCTTTATTTAAAAATGATGAGTTTGATAATTTTTTTGGACCGTTCAGATTATTTTTTATCAATAAAGCCCTTTACAGTGTGGAAGAGCTGTGGACTAACACTTATAACTTAAATTTAAAAGGAAATTTATATGTATTGTATTTATTATTCAAGGACCATCATTATTATTTTGTACCTGTTTAGTTTTTTCCTGACGTGTATTCAAAGCTAAATGGCTCTTATGTACAAAATTAAATAAATAAATAAATAGGTGCGCCTACACTTCTGAAACGACCTCTACCAAACTTTTTCATCGGATGACGTCATCACTTAAACTGTCTATATAAGTGCGACCAGTGGAAACAAGGATGTTCAGTGGAGGGATGCGATTGCGAATAGGGCGTGGGACTGCCTGGGCTTGCGGCTGTGCCCGCGCGGGAGCAAGAGGGCAAGGGCGGGTGAGCGACGAACGTGCGTATGATGGAGAGGAGCATCTCTCTCTGAGCTTCGAACTTTAATAACACTCATATTTTTCGTCTAAATCTCATCCTTGGCATGTTGGAAGTTTTTATTAGAAACGTCTCCTTTTTCTCGCCGGAACTCAAAACTGTCTTTAACAAGCATTTTTCAAACTTGAGAACTTCGATAAGGTAAAGTAAAAGAAAACTTTGTCACCTACCGAATGGCTCGGCGCGGCGCCTCCCACTTCCCGGCAATTACTGTAGCCGTGCTAAATATAAGTTGCATTGCAAACTTCTGCGGATTTTTTTTTTTTTGGATGGAGGGTGGTTTCTGAACTGCGCATAAACAGCATACTTGGTCCGTTCACGAGAGCTACTTACCTCAGTACTTTACCAGAGACAAATAGAGAACCAGCACGCATGCTATACTTTCCATGTTATAAAAGTGAGGCAAGTGTCATGTTTTTTTTTTTTTTTTTTTTTTTTTTTTTTTTTTTTTTTTTTTTTTTTTTTTTTTTTTTTAAGAGCATGAGTATCATGCTCTACTGTATGTTGCCAAATGGGATGTAGCCAAGAGGGATCAGCACCCTCTACGCAATGGATTTGGCCTCTATGGCTTACGGAAAACTTAACTATGTCCGTACCACAGCAACGGTCAAATCTTATTACAATACTCGGCCAATATTTCCGTCGAACATGGACATATGTAGTCTGAAATACCAGTTAAAAGTATAAACTATCGACTTGCTGGACTGCGTAATCATTTCGTCATGCGGTAAAACCACTATTGAATTGAACACATATTTTTAAGCTTCTCGAAATGGCACCCTTGCCCGAAATTTACCATCAAGAAAGAAACCCTTTTAAGAGAACTAACATTAAAGCGCATCTCCTTTAGGGGCATCGAGATTTGCGGTTACGAAACCTTTTTACTAGAGAAAGCAAGAAATCAACATCTGCACTTTGAAGAAACTCAATACCTTTCACTCGTATTGTATACTCACCCGCAATCTCCCTCCCTCCTCTCTCTCTCCCTCTCCCTCTCTCCCCCCCCCCCCTCTCTCTCTCTCTCTCTCTCTCTCTCTCTCTCTCTCTCTCTCTCTCTCTCTCTCTCTCTCTCTCTCTCTCTCTCTCTCTCTGAGAAAGTTCTAGGATTACCAAGAGTGAACTAAAACTTTGGGAAACCGCAAGAAACGGAACGAAGGGGCGTTCTTTTTAATGTTTACCATTCAGAAATTAACTTCATTAGCGGAAAACGGAGGAAGTTAAATTAAATTTACCTAAATAACGAGTGCGCTTGCTCCGATTAAAGTTTGAGAAGGGAAATCTACGGAGAGAAATAATAAATTACAAACGCTAAAGATGGAGAGTAAAGATGGGAGATACAAAGTAATCTGTGCCGGAAGAAGATGAGAAACTCGCCGAGCAACGTGTAGCAAATTAGAAGTGGAAGAAAAGAAGAGCACAACGACAAGATATATAAAAAAAAAAAAAAAAAAAAAAAAAAAAAACCGGGGGAGGAGAAGAAAGGAAATTCACGAAAATTCATCTCACTGATTTGCCTTTACCATGTACTTTTGCTTAGAAACAAAGAGGATATTTCGCTGTCAGGGCGCGGGAAAAAATAGTTATTATTCAAACAAGCAAAAACGAGTCGAGTTTTCCAGTTTGAAGAATGGAATCAATTATATTGTATTTAATTGGCTAGGATCATAGAGAAGCGGCGACCATGGAAAGTTTTGGTAATGCATTGAATTTAGATTAACCGTTCCTATGACAGTTCTTATACCAAAATATCGAAGATTATATAAGCTTTTTCAACAGGAAAATGAAAGAACGTTGGCACATAGAGGTAGTTTCAGAAGTGTGGGCACACCTAGACCGATAATCTTTGGAATTTTTCAACATTATTTCTCATGATACAAAATGAAAATTAATGAAAATGAACAGGAGCATAGGCTTTGCATTGAGGAACGCTTTATATAATCAAAAGTTTTAAGTAGGAGGTAACTTTTGTTTTGATTTGGAGGGATGCAAATTGAAAATTCGGCAAAGATTATAGTCTAGGTGCGCCTACACTTCTGAAATGAGCTCTAATAACCACGGTCGTACACCGCACCGATTCTAGACCAGAGTTCTACTCCGATACAGCCGGTGTACACTGGTTTACCGGAGATGTACTCATCCTTTCTTTCTCTCCTAGAAAAATTACGTTTGACTGAATACTCATTATTTCAGTAAAAAATTGTGTAGAAACGGTTGATCTATGGAGTAATTTGAGAAACTGTATTTCATTAAATACGTGATCTCAGTAAGTTTCGCCAGTTCCTCATTCCGCTGTTAGAGTCAGTGGCGTAGCGTGCAATTCGGCAGCGTTGCAGTTTGTCCATTTAAACCCATGAAAACGATCGAACTATTGGGTGTTCGGTGAACACCTTCGCATTCGACCTTTTACATGGGTTTAAATAGACACAGTACAACGTTGCTTGATTGCTTGCTACGCCACTGTCTAGAACGCGATCTGCTCCGCTCTGACTTCTTAGCGAGCTTGCACAGCAAAGGCGGATCCAGGATCCAGCAGTCAGGCAACTATGAATTCTTCCCATTTGAATGTGTGAGAAACAATCGACCAGTCATTGGGCCATATCCTTCTCAAAACTCTATTGTTTTTCATGTGTTCAAATTGGATAAATTTAAGGTTGTCAAATCTGCTGGATTCGTTAATGCAATGCATGGCTGTCAGATTCTGATGAGAAATCTCTCAACTTCAGACAATTATTTAAAAAGTAAAACTTACATTTTGAATGAACGATCTTGCAACAACGCGAGCGGGGCGATCGTTGGAAGGAGGTGAATCAGTCGAGCAGCGATGCCGGATTTTGAAAAAAAAAATAGTGACGCCGTTTCTCAGATCTTCAAAGGAATTTTTTAACTCACCGAAATCTGTTGAAAACTTTGATGCTCACCAATGACTCCATTACATTGGTTGAGTAAAGAATGCAGATTAAAGCACAGAATAACGCAATCAGAATAGAAACTTAAATTCATTTTGAAACATCTTTTGCTTCGGGCGTCTTCGGACTGGTATTTTGAAAATCTATGAACTTCGGCCATACGGCCGGCGCGGCCGCGGCGGTTATAATAGAAATCGGTGCACTATGGTCTGAGATCCAAAAAAAGTGGCAAAAAATCAGCGAAAAATAGTCATCAAAAATCATCGTTTTCGACCTTTTAAGGTTAATTTAAGACTTTATGGTGACACTTTTAAGTTTAAATTACTTGTTAAAAGTGTTCTCTGTAATTGAAATCGCTATTAAAAGTTTATAAATGATGAATTTATGAGAAATTCTTTCTCTGATTTTTGGCCACTTTTTGACGATCTCAGACCATGGTGCGGTGGAGCCACCGGTTAATAAAAGAAGACTCATAATAGCCACGAAAAACACGACCGCCATTTTGAAAATCTATAGACACAGAGGCTCAGCGTTGTCAATCCGTGTTGGGAATGCGAAAACTTGTTTCCAAGGGTTCTTATGGCAGTTTCCATTCTGATTGCGATATTCTGTGACTAAAGTATTTTCGTGCGTTGTGTCATACAGTGGCATAGCGTGCAATTTGACAACGTTGTACTGTGTCCAAACCCATGTAAAAGGTCGAATGCGAAGGTGTTCGCCGAACACCCAATCATTCGATCTTTTCCATGGGTTTAAATTTCAAAATTGCAACGCTACCGAATTGCATGCTACGCCACTGGCGTCATACTCATGCGCATAGATACAAGAATTTCTCTTTTTCTCTCTCTCCTTCCGTTTGAACGTGTGCCTTACAGAAGGCGCAGATACAAGAATTTCTCTTTACCTCTCTCTTCTTCCGTTTGAACGTGTGCCTTACAGAAGGAATAAGGATGGAAAAGGGGGCTAAAGCCACTTGATGGCCCCCTCAACTATCCTTCGCTAAGACATGTGTTCAAATGGAAGAAGCAAGAGAGAGAGAGAGAGAGAGAGAGAGAGAGAGAGAGAGAGAGAGAGAGAGAGAGAGAGAGAGAGAGAGAGAGAGAGTGTGAGAGAGAGAGAGAGGGGGGGAGGAGAGACCCATATATTCCTGTACCTACCAACAGTTATGCTGCTGAACTGGACTGTGTAATCTTTTTGTCAATCTGTGAAACATGAGTGAATTGAATGAATCTATTTCTGTAAAATAATCTACACAGTAAATTTATCAATCTATGATCTATAAGATCCGTAGAGCGACAGCCGTGGAAGAATAAATATGTGTATCTGCAGATTTTGCATCAATTTGAAGGAGTATTCGATAGGTATTTTTCAAGTTTGACGACAGCGCAGAGGCGACGTGTATGGGAATGAGCCACATAGGCGCACTATTATTGCACATAAGATCCAAATAAGTATTCGGGCGAAGAGTGCGTGAAGATGCATACGAGTAGAGAGAACGGGAGGCTTGGTTCGGCGCGACGCGACGCTGCGAGTGTGTCGAGAATTCTGAACAGAAAAGAGAAGAATAGGAGAGACGGAGAGAGAATTAGATGGGAATAAAAGAGAGATAAAGAGAGAGAGAGAGAGAGAGAGAGAGAGAGAGAGAGAGAGAGAGAGAGAGAGAGAGAGAGAGAGCGATGAGAAGATACGGACCGCATACTTGGGTGAAAGGAAGGGGGGAAGAGATGAAGGGATGAAATAGGAAGTGAACAAAAAACGGAGGAAATGCGGGAAGGGGAGCATATTAGACGAGAGAGAGAGAGAGAGAGAGAGAGAGGGGAGAGAGAGAGAGAGAGAGAGAGGAGAGAGAGTGAGGGGGGAGAGAGAGGATGAGGAAAGGAATCATGCAGGGATGACATAAAATCCAGCGCGACGCGGCGAGGACGAGGTTGGGTTCTAGGAAGGATAGGATAGGATAGGATAGGATAGGATAGAAGAGGATAGGATATGATGCTTTGGTGAATCGATTATGAACACACCAAAGCAGCCGATAATCCTACTTGCAACATGCTTGGCGTGTCACCCCATGGTCGTGCGGTGGCTTCGAACTACTCCGACACGAATCATACCGAACATTTCCGAATCGTTCCGACTCCTTGCGATCCTTATTGTGTCCGATTTTCGTCTCGTTCCATGATTTTGCGCCTGAATTGCCGCGTCCGGAATAACGTCCATCCGCTTTTTCCTGGATATTTCCTGGAATTCAACGAGAGATATTATTTCCATTGACCAACAGCTCGTGACCTTACTCCTAATTTTCAACAATAACTTCATTGCACTCCCCGAATGATGCCTTTCGTTTTTTCTGCCAGCATTTTTTTTTTTTTTTTTTTCTTTTTTCTTTTTACAAACATGCATAATGTTCAGGATTTTCAAGCTTTGCAGACGTTTTGCTGAATCAAATTTTCCTTAAATGATGAATACTTTATGGCGGATTCAACTCAGAGGTCCTTGGGCCGAAAAATTGAGTCTCTCGTCTTTTTATTGTGGTCTACCTATATATTTTTAAGTCCCTGTAGCTATTTTCTGGGCGGCCGAATTTGAGATATAGGTATAATAATCTTTAAAACTTGAATTCTGATTTTGAATTCTCTTGAATGCTCAAAAAATACCTTTCTAGGTCTCAGATGCAGTATTTAGAGTATCTTCAGAGACGATCGATACTAGTATCTATAAAAAAAAAAATAAAAAAAAAAAAAAAAAAAAAAAAAAAAAAAAAAAAAAAAAAAAAAAAAAAGCGGGAAAGTATCGATACTTTATAATCTCGAATTTTTTTGAATAACATAAATAAGTAGGTGTGAGCATGAAAATATCAAAAAATCGTTCTACCAACAAAGTTTTCGGTATTACAGCTCTCATTTTATTACTTCATACGATTGAGGTATCGATACTCAAAAGTATCGCGTACCGACCGAAATAGTATTGAAATTAAGTATCGATACTTTCCAACCAAAAGCCATAAATGTATCGATGTCTCTCAAAAAACGCACTACACTCCATACCGAGGAACTGTGTGGCTTTTAAGGTGATATTGACACCAATTTAAATAAATCAATTCTATTCAATTTTATCAAGAGAGAAAAAACACCAATATAGAAAGTCAATTGGAAAGCCTCTGTGGCGTCCACCTAAGAGGAGTTCGTGCGAAACGAAAATTTCAAAGCTATATACTATTTTGGGGGCCAAAAATCAAACTATATACAGCCTTTCTCGAAGATTTGTTGATATTTTCGGCGAATTTTTTTAAATCCTACAAAAAATGTTCACTTCAGTAGACCCTCGGCAACATTGAAGCAGAGTGCTGCAGCGTATAACGCGTGGGAAGGGCCATATGGTCGGATCATTATCTTGGTCGGTGACGGTGAATGGTGAACATTATCTTGTTAAGCAAACAAAACAACGAATGCAAATCCCCGTTTATTCCCCTCAATCGGTACTCACAGTTTACCGCGTCATTCGTGACGTTACAAATCTACGTCTCTGTCTGAGTTTGGAGAAGGAGGGGCTGGCAGGGAGAGGGGGGGTAGGATGGTTGGAATAGACTAATAAGAACACTTATTTGATATCAACATTGAACAAATTATTGGTTACAGACGATTGCGGATGTTTCACTGTGTTCATCAAAAATATTTCAAAAAAGTCAAACAAAGTTAAATTAGTTTTCGTAAAAATTCACGAAAGCTTTAAATGTATATTAATGCTAGCAGATCTGAGTCTTCATTACGAATTTTTGATACAAGCTTTAAAGCTACGCTTTAAATACAAAATATCTTCATTGAAAAGGGGGATATATAAAAGGAAAGGAAAGGAAAGGAAAAAAAAAGGATAAAGCTATATACCGATAATTTGAAAACAGTGACTTTTATATTATAGAACCTCTCAAACTAGAGTCATTAGACTTGAAAGAGCAGTTCTGATCAATTGTATAAGAACAGCTCGTAAGAAATAGAATTTTACAATCCTGAAGTAAGATAACCTTTACACTCTTTCTAACGTTATATCTCATATCATGGGCGCACCGGGGCCAAGGAAGCCAAGCGCCCCCCCCCCCCCCCATAGGAAAAAATAACGAGAGGAAAGGAAAGGAAAACAAGTTGGAACTTGCAACACTGGAACAGTGTTAGCAAAGAGAGCATGAGTGTCGGCCGTAAATCATTGTAAGTGTGGAGTTCCATATTGATAGTACAAAACTGCGACAAAGTCAATCGCAACGCTGCATTTGTGTTTGTATAACAGTGATCGCTGTAAAAATAACTTGATAGGTCAAAGTGGGAATGAAAATTTACTTATAGCGTGTTGAAACAGTTGTTCACGAGGCGAGGTGAATACTGTGGTTTTGAAAATCGATTTCGATAGTGATAGTTCCTTTAAAATCGGATGACGCAATACCAATCCTAGCAAGCCGCAAAGTCTAGTTTAGTTATTTGGGACTTTTTAGATTTCTCTCGCCTGAACCAAAGTCATCAGGAAGGAAATTCTTAATACCAATCCTAGCAAGCCGGAAAGTCTAGTCTAGTTATTTGGGACTTCTATAGAATTTTCCTCGCTTGAACCAAAGTCATCACGATGGGAATTCTTCGTCTTTATGGTTTCAGCTCTTTTTGTCTCAGATTAAAAAATGAATGTTAATATTGATCAAATGTCATCCGACACTCATCAAGGCCCTTAAGGAACGTAATATGAACTTGAAAAAAGCTCATTCGATTTTTAAGGGAGCTTAAACGGTCCATGAGAGACGAAATTCGCGGATACAGAGTATCCACAGCTTATTTCAATGTTCGATCTGACAAGACCGTGCGCCTTTGAAAAATCGATATCTCGATAGTGAATCGATGTATTGCAATTCGGTTTGCACCGGTCGAAAGCGCTTGCTTGTGACTGACAACCTCGAAAATTTCAGATCCATCCGAGTTTATTTAATGACCTTACAGGACCTCTCGCGGCCGCAGTTAGACATTTCTTGTCAGAGTTACGCTGAAACGGGGAGTAGTTCCCCCCCTAAGATGATATTTTTTGGCTCGAAACTGCATTGGGCCCTCTCGGGACATCATTGGGACCCGAAAAAAAGCGGAACCAATATAATACGGCACACGACTGGTTCGTGAGAGACGAAATTCGCCTTTTTCCAGCCTCCAGCGCCCCTCTAAGGTCGATCTGACAAGACCGCGCGCCTTTGAAAAATCGATATCTCGAGAACGAATCGATGGATTGCGCACTGCGGTTTGGATTGGGCGGTAGCTTCAGCTTTTAGATAATTCTTGAAAAAAATTCAGATCCATCCAAGTTTTTAAACGGATCTTATGGGACCTCCCGCGGCCGCAGTTAGACATTGTACGTGAGACTTACGCTGGAGTTGGGGCCACGCCCCCCCCCCCCGATATAGACTTTATCGGTCCGACATTTGTCAGAGCTCTTAATGAACTTCATGTGAACTCAAAAAACTCACATATGACTTCTCACGGCGCATGCTAGGTCCATGAGAGTCGAAATTCGCGGATTTTAGAGAATCTTAGATTTCTGACCCTATACCGCGCGCCTTTGAAAAATCGATATCTCGAGAGTAAATCGATGTATCGCAATTCGGTTTGGACCGATCAAAAGAGTAAGCTTACCGGTACTCACCGTTAAAATTTTGGATCCATCTGATTTCATTTTGAGACCTTACTTGAGTTACTTGGACCCCAGTTGGAATTATTTTTTCGGAGTTACGCTGGCAAGGGGGTCGCTCCCTCTCTTGGAAAACTGTGGAGGGGGCCCTTTGCTGGGGCATTCATTCTATTTTTCACCTTTTTTTTTTTTATTTTTTTTTTTAATTTAATTTTATATTTGTGTCTAATCTAAGTTGGGGGAGGAGGAGGAGAGTACCTGCAAGTCAACCGGCAATTTACTTTTGATAGTGGCTGCGGGTCGAGGGTGCGGATTGCGGACTTTTAACTTGTTGTGGGGTTTACAGGGTGGCCGTGTCTAAACTTATGAGAAAAGAAGGCAACCACAGACCGGAAGAACGTTCAATTTCTGGTTCAGAGACCATGGACAAAGACATGGGCACCCGCAAAACAATTGCCCGGAGGGGCAACTTTTTGAATGTCAATGGAAGGTCTAGGGGACACCACCTAGAGACGGGCAAGTCTAGAGAACCCCCCCCCCCCCCACTTCCGCCCAAAATAGAAAATAAATCAATTATCCTTCCAAATGGTAGAAATTGTAAGTGATTGTAGCATGTAGTTGTATCAAAAGTAATTCTATTTTTGACGTGTTTGATATTATGAATAAAATGACAGCATCAGATGATAGAAATAGTAAAAAGCTAAGTACAACTATTCCTTCTTTATTTTCATTGTCCTAATGAATTCTAAGAGTTAACCTATTTAAATTAACAAAACCAAAACTCTTGCCTATACATTCTCTATTCATGTAATTATCGACCAGAGGATTCTGAATTTTCAAGGAAGTTCGCAAAATTCTCGTTGCCAACGGTAGTTGCCAATGTAGACACGTTCATACTAGTAGATTTTAAAACTTCTTTCGGCGAGGGAGATGACGGGTGGGAAGGATGATGTCGTCTGAATCAGGAGGGGGTGGGGTAAAAATCAGGGGGAGGTCTAGATCTGGGGGGGGGGGAGAGGAATCCTGAAACTGGGGGGCGAGCTGTATAGTGGCAAGGGGTGGTTGGGCACCACTGCTTAGGGGGGGGGCTACTTCCCGCCCTGCCCCCCCCCCTAAATTACGCCCCTAATTAAAATTGTAAAGTAAACTAAGAATAAAGTTTGTTAACTCTTACTCATTTTGTTATTATTTGATCTTCGAATGTTCCGATTCTTTTTTATTGTAAAGTTTTGATTTTTCTGAATTAGGGGGGGGGCGCCGCGCCGCCCCTCGGGGAGCGCCCATTGACAGATAAGGGAGAAAGGTAAGTGTGGGAAAGCGCACGGGAATCCGGCGTAGTGTGCCGCAAAAATTACTACCAATGGCGGATCCAGAAAATTCTTTTTGGGGGGGGGGGGGCTTCACGCCTATGAATTTTCAAATTTGCAGGGAGGAATTTATGGGATTTTTTCTGTTGAAAAAAGGCAAAGGCTACCGTGAGTTGGGGGGGGCGTGCCTTTCCCGAATCCGCCGCTGATTACCATGTAACACTGGGCCACGATGACCGATGTCGCATAAAAACCCGGTAGAAGACCCGTGGCGGGCGTGGCATCCGTGATGGCTGTGAAATTGGGATGAAGTAGATGGACACACATCATTCATGCAATCTGCACAACGCGGCAAGCAACTGTTGTAGGCGTAGGTGCATTAGTTCGTGGGGAGGGCAAAGGGGACGGGAGGTCGTCGCAAAACCATGGACGAAGATATAACTAAGGACTGCCGACTGTTGTTAGTCCTGTTTTGCTCTCGACCCCAGCGCTCCAAGCAGCGGTCAGCTGAACTACTCTTTCAAGTGAGCGATCCTGGCGATGTGTCCATGCTCACATGCTGTGCTACTGCTAAAACCGTTGTTGGAGTTGGTCTGTTATGGCATGGCTGTCAACTGTTGTCGGCGACCCAAGAGGATCAGATAACTCAGTATCTCAATGGAAGATCGAAAGCAAGGGAAATTCAGAATCAACTTTGGACAAGGTAACAGAAATCATCAGCAAATTAAAAGAGTCGCCTGATCTCTACTAATAAAACAAATGTCTATGTACTCTTTCTTGTTTGATTCCGTTTTGAGGTTAACTGTGATGTATAGTATTTCAGTCCTTGATTAATCATTTTCGACAATTCAGGAATCTTTCAAGAAATACTCCAGACGTTTGCTTTTTAGCGGATTTTGCTTCCTTTTAATTCGCTGATCATTTGTTCCCTTCGTTCAATCGTGATTCAAATTACCTACACGGTATACATTTGCGGGAAGGCATGGGAGAAAGGGAGCCGGAGCGGCCACCGCTGCAGCGGTTCGCTTTTAGTTGACCCTTACTGCTGCTTGGAGCGCTGCGGTCGCGCTCGAAAACCCGCTAACAGGTTTTAACACGGGGGGAGATAGGAAGTCGGCAGTCCTTAGTTATATCTTCGTCCATGGCTCGGAATGGTCTTAAAATTTTCCTTAGGATTTGATCTAGAACGCAACGTTCTTACATTTTCGAAAAGTTAACTCTAGCTCTCGCAATCAACGATTAAAGGCGGAAAAAGCATGGTTTCTGGACCGCGGAACAGTGGCGTTATCTAGCGGATGAGAATCTTACTACAGGTCGCTGAGGATTCACCTTTAAACGCAACGCCGATCGCGTTCCCCAAACGAGAACTCTTTTAGCGGACCGAAACATCAACAAGAACAGGATTGGAAATTTGAAATCATCTAAATGCATTTTAAATCGCAGAATACACGAAACATGGACACAATCCTCTGATATAAAACCCCAATATCTCATACAGAAAATTTCGTTGAAGTCTGATCCAAATTAGTAACGTAATTACATTCCCAAAAATGCTTAACCTCAATCTTGGCCAAAAACTCCCGCCACAAAGAAAAAGCGACAAATTGGGAGGACACCGGATTGGCGGAATCACATGGGTCAATCGGTCCTCGAGGACCCGTTCTCGATACTGAAACCAAGCGATCCCCCGAGCGGACCCCCGAACCATGCCGTTCCTATAAGAAAAGCATTATTGACCTTGTAGAAACGATTTCAATAGAGCATGACACTCATGCTCTAAAAGGAGGAAAAGATAAAGAGAGAAGAGGAGGGAAAGAGAAAGAGAGAAGAGGAAGAGTGAATAAGAAAAGATAGGAAAGGAAATGAGTTCAAAAAAAGTATCGATGGCATGAAACATCCTTTTCCTTGGAGGAACACATCGTTCCCGACAGCAATGTCCTTAATTGTTAATTCCGTTCAATCTTCTTCTGGAATCCAGAATTCCTGCAGACTCCGTCTTTCTATCAGCATGATTGCAGATGAAGATCTTTCCGTAATATATTAACAGCATAGTCGCAGAAAATCTCATTTTTCTCGAGAGTTAATTCTTTATAGTTTTTGAGCAGAAGGAGGCTAATTTTGCGTCCAAGAAGAGCTAAATTTTCCAAGGGAGGACCCCCGGACTCCCCATGTGAAATTAAAACTTGCCCCCCTCCTTCCCATACTGAAATCATGGGTGCACCCATGTCTCAAATTGCATAATGGAAATGAATGCAAACGAATTCGAGCTTTGGATTCAAAGATCATCAAAGATTACTATTTAAAACCAATAAGTCTTAAGCAAGTTCTATGTTTTGATCTGTTTGAAGGAACGAAAGTTAAAATTCGGCCAAGATAATCGCCGATCGGTGAGCTTACGTACACTTCTTAAACGAAATCTATCGCGCGACGTTTAATATTTTTATTTTTTCTGAATAAAAAGGGTAGGTAGATAACTATTCCTGCTTGTCCGTTCTGTTTTTGCATAACTTCGAAAATGAAGGCGCTTATGCCGCTCTTACGCACAGCCGAGCCGCGAACCGTCTCTCGTCTGTTTAGTGCTAAGTAAGAATCTGCAAGTGTAAAATGGCGGTGACTCAACATTCCCAACTGACCGCCTAAAAATTGAGAATAAAGCTCTTTTTTGAATTTAAACGGATAGAATTTACATCCAATGGGTTTTCTATTTGGGAGAAAAAATAGTCGGAATTTTGTTGAATTCGAATCATTCTTGAGGTGCCAGTTTTTTTAAAGCCAATCACGAATATAGCCGTTAACGGACACTTTAACGATATGGTTACCATAGCAACAGCCAAGTTTTTCTATTTTATTTCTATACCAATATCGTCAGGTGTCACTCACAGACAGTTCTAACGATTGAGAAGTAAATGATCAGCCCGCTGGAAAAGTTTCGCTTGGAACAGTGGCGGCTCGTGTAGTGTGGCAACAACGTATTCTCTCCATTTAAACTTAGGTAAAACAATCGATCTTGCACCCCCAAGTTATCGATACTTTTACGTAGGTTTAAATGGCAAATAAGCATGGTTGCCGGATTGCACGAGTCGCCACTGGCTTGGAATCACCTTATTTACAATGAATGAAAATCATAAAAATTGCACTGTATCTATTTTGTGCTTTCATGCAGAAAATGGATTAGGGGGGGGGAGAATCAGAAGGCAACAAGACAAACTGAGGAATAATTTTCAAGAAGAAATGACTAAATTTTTGTGAATTCCCTTGACCCCGAGTAAGTGGTCGACCGCAGCGGCTCTGCATTCCGTCTGATTAAATCGCGACGCAATCGATTCATTGCTTATTCATTCATCAAAAGGAGCTAACGATCTGAAACTTCTAAAGGCATCCCCTGAAATTGTCAGCGACTTCAGTTTTTCTCCCCCTTTAGAGACGCCCACTATATGCTCGCACTCGCCCAGCGAGCGACCATGTCGCATGTCGTCTCTCAGTCGGTCAAACTGCGACTTTTCTTTTTACATCCCCACCCCTCATCCTCTCGCCCATACTCCACTCTCCAGGCTCGCGACCAATCAATCCTCCCCTCCCCCCACAGCAAAACCACCATACGTTTCCCCTAAGCATCCCACAGTTTATACAGTTTGTTGGTTTTTGTGTTTAGGTCGGTTTGTTGGATGTTGGTCCTCTTTGCACGACCGCTGCTCCTACTCGCCGCCCGCGACATCAACAACAACAGTAAGGGCGTCTCTTTTCGGTCATAAAAAAAAGGAGAAAGAATAAGCGACTGTGTTCACTGTAAATATTTGTTCACTTGCGACAAAAGCTTACCCCTTTTCCTCATCCCTCTCCCCTGCCTGCCGCGCGCCTGGAGACGAATCCAGGAAGTTTGCCAATTAATATCATCATTCATCTTTTCTCTTCTATGTGTATACTGTATATCTCCCTCTCTTCTTTTCCTTTCTTTCATCTTTTTTTCCCCCTTGTCCATCCGAAAATTGGGCTAAAATTCCGATGCGCATGATCAGGGAGCACCCTTTTCTTTATCCGCTCTGTGGAGGTGGATGGTTGGACCCTGTCGGAGGAGGTATTCATTGAGGATTATGCTCTCTTTTCCGCTTAGCGTCATTGTCACCGCAAGAGAGCGTTGTCAAATCTGGCGGGAAATTCAAAAATTGAACATTGGGTTGGATGGGAAAATGCGTTTGATTATTCGTTGAACGTCAGCCCTGCCGTTGGGTGAGATAGAACAGCGAACACGTGGACCACATAAGTACCCTTTTTGACGCATCCCGCTTAGCATCGGAGCACGGTGGGATGCAGCCGAGACTTTCTTTTTTTCCAACCCCCCCCCCCCCCCTTTCCGCCCTCTCTTCCGCCAATTGAGCGTCACGTTGAACCGTTGAACCACCTTTCTAATTAATCACTCCTCCCCCCCCCCCACTCTACGCCCGACTTCGCGCCACGCCGCCGCCGCGCTCTACAGCCAGCCACTGCCACTACTGTTCAATATTCGCTGCTTAAACAATCTCTCTTCTTTCTCCAGCTCGTGACATCCCACTTAACTGCAGCTTCTTGCCTCCGATAAAATAATTCACCATCACAACTCTCTCACCCCCTCCCACCCCTTCCACTCGCCCTCCAGCATCCCAAATTAATGATTTTGCCCCCTCCCTACCTACCACCTACCTCCTCCTCCTCTGTCCGGGACTTCTTCTTCCCGACGAGTCCCGAGTCCCCTCGAGAGACCCGCCGTTTTGTGACCTACCTACGAACCCCTCGACGACAAAGCCGAAAGATTCAACAACAAAAAAAATAAAGAAAAAGAAAAAAAAACCAGCAGTGACAAAAAGGAGAGATCCGAAAGCCAGCAATTTCTATAATTTAATGGGATTTTAATGATTTTATTGTGCTTTTCCTTCGGTTGCGGTGCCATGCACTGGATGAGATGCAAAAAAAAAAAAAAAAAAAAAAAAAGGTTAAAAGAATAGGGGCAGAGGAAGGGAGAGGGGGAAGGACAAAGATATCATGAGCCAAAATCTGAAAGCATTCGCAAACAATGGAAGTGTCCATGAAAGAAAGCTTAAGGTGATTCTTCAGCGTTTAGTGCCGATTTCTGCCACCAGAGCGCTACCGTTCGATTAAAGTCAAATTACAGACCGAAAGTAATTTATTTTTAAGAAAACGGAGTGTCAGTTACTAGATAATCATCTGAAGCGTGTCTCTGCAAAAAATCTCTTCAATAACTTCAAAAATAAGGCTGAAAGTACCAAAAAATGAAATATCGCATTTCGATACAAGAATCGATTTGCGATATTTCATTTTTTGGTACTTTCAGCCTTATTTTGGAAGTTATTGACGAGATTTTTTGCAGAGACACGCTTCAGATGATTATCTAGTAACTGACACTCCGTTTTCTTAAAAATAAATTACTTTCGGTCTGTAATTTGACTTTAATCGAACGGTAGCGCTCTGGTGGCAGAAATCGGCACTAAACGCTGAAGAATCACCTTAATGTGTCTATGAAAGACAATTCTCCTTTCCGTTAGCGCCCTCTTTTTCGCGGACGTACACCATTCACCATTCATCGCGGTATTCGATGGATGGATCAAGGATGCTGTTTCGTGGATCTTGCGTTGAGTGTATATTTTAATTCACCGACGTGATTCGTAATTCCCATGGGCGGATTGAGCAATTCGGCAACCATGAATTATTCATCCCATTTGAACGTATGATAAACAATCGATTCTTGAGGGTGCCATGGTCCTTCTACTAATCGATTGTTTCTCATGCATTAAAATGAGAATGATACACTGTTGCCAGATTGCTAGATCCGCCTTCCGTATTTCCACCGGTGCACTGATTTTAAGGGAACAGTTCCGGCAAATGCGGCCTAGAGTCCCTTGATGGAAATATTGTATAGGGAGTACCGACACGAGCTCAACGAGTTGTGATTGGTCGTTGGTTTTAGGCTCTCATGGAGTCGAGCAGGAGTCGACGACATCGAAGGCTCGACACACGAAAGGAGTCGATTCGTAGAGAAACGTATGGGAACGGGCCGGAATGCCGGCAAATCCGCCGGTCCACCACTGGTCCACCGTCGAACTTAACCTTCGAATGCGTTCACGCGGTCGACAAAATCGACTCCTGTCAAAATGCATGAAGCGTCGTGTTGGTACTCCCTATACAATATTTCCATCAAGGGACTTTAATGCGGCCGTGCGAACGATTAGATCAGAGCTGCCATTTCGCGTATAATTAATGGCATTTTTCATTTCACCGATGATGCCTCCGGTTGAGAAAAGATTACACAGTTCAGTTCAGCGTATGGCTGTAATGCACAAAAATACTCGAGTCTATTGTTTTCACAACCAGTGGAGTCGTCGATTACTTTAAAAAAAAAAAACACGCGGGTATTTTAATAAATAAATACCGTTTCTACCGATTGAGAAAATATTACAGATTAGAGTATTTTCGTGCATTACAGTCATACACTTAACTGAACTGTGTAACCTTTTCTCAACCGGTGGATTCATCGGTGAATTGAAAAATGTCATGAATTATACGCGAAACGGTAGCTCTGGATAAGATAGTCCCCACTAAAAGAAAAAGAGAGAAAAAAAATGTGTCTATTCTCTGATATAAAATCATTTGAAAAAATTACGTTTGGAGCATATCGGAAAGTTCCAAAAAGTGAATATTACCGAACTAAACATGTGAATATACGTCTGGTTCTTAATATTTTCGGGTTTAATAATTAAGTCGATATTAGCCAGCCATGAAATTATGTTAGAATTTCATAAATAATGCCCAGACGAAATTATCTGGGCTCACCGAACTTGAAAATAATTTAATGTGAGATATTTGGAAAATTTGTAGGCATATTCTTTTAATCAATGAAATGAAAAGTGAGATTTTAGAGATCACCTGCAACCAACATTCCGCACGCTACAGTTTGTTGGTAGATGGTGAGAAAAAGCGGATTTTAAGAATGAGCATATACTTAATATACATATTATTCCATTGAAGTAATTTAAAACTATAAAGTTCACTTCAAAAATGGAGGGAGTTAGCAGTAGCGTAGCGTGCAATTTGGCAACGATGTATCGAGTCCCTTTAAACCCATGTAAAAGGTCGAATGCGAGGGTGTTCACCAAACATCCAATAGTTCGATCTTATTCATGGCTTTAAATTAGCGAACTGCAACGTTGCCAAACTGCACGCTACGCCACTGATGGGAGTAAGTTATCAAGCAGAAACTCCGTACGCACTTAAACATTTTTCTGTCGGCAATTTTTTGTTTCTTTACTCGCCTTTTAAACATATCTTGGTTTTTTTGTTGGTTTTTTTTTCTTTCTGTTTTAACCCTTTCCAGCAAGATGGTACACATATGTACCATTTTCTGTAACATGGGTTTCAATGGAATTTTAATGGACATTTTGCAAAAACATGTGTCTTAGATGAAACATATCTTGGTTTTTTTGTTGGTTTTTTTTTTTTTTTTTTTTTTTTTTTTTTTTTTTTTTTTTTTTTTCTATTTTAATCCTTTCCAGCAAGATGGTACACATATGTACCATGTTCTGTAACATGGGTTTCAATGGAATTTTAATGGACATTTTGCAAAAACATGTGTCTTAGATGAAACATATCTTGGTTTTTTTGTTGGTTTTTTTTTTTTTTTTTTTTCTTTTCTATTTTAATCCTTTCCAGCAAGATGGTACACATATGTACCATTTTCTGTAACATGGGTTTCAATGGAATTTTAATGGACATTTTGCAAAAACATGTGTCTTAGAAAATAGTCCTCTTTTGAACGGTCTAAAAAAAATCTAAAAAGAGAGTCAAATTCCAAAATGCGTGCTAGAAAGGGTTAAAACTATTCCTTCGCTTTTCCACGGGCAAGAATCCAGGGGAAAGTTTCGTTCCAACCGAAGTGATAAGGAGAAATTGATTCGCAAGGATGTGTCCCAGGGGCAAGGCACTTGGAGGGAAGGACCGACGGTGAATAGCTGAGGGGGGTGGGGGGGGAGGTTGCGGGGGGATGTCCGTAAACCTTGAAAACCTCACAGGTTTGGCGCTGGCGGGTTGAGGGTGGTGAGCTCGAAAAGCACGGAAAGAAAGTTGGTCTGAAAAGATAATTTAAGACAACCGTGAGCAATACTGAAGCGTGGATGGATGCGGGAGGGGAAATAGGGGGGGGGGGAGGAGAGTGGTGAGCTCATGCCGCATGTACCGACCGCAAACTGAGACTGAACCACTATGAGGAGCAGTGGAGTACACGCAAATTTGTGGGCTTCGAGAAAACCGAATCATGACTGCAATGTCTGCAACACCCCCTCACCCCTGTCCTCCCTTTCCCCCCCTCCCCGCCCCGCCACCCTCCTCTTCTATTCTATTCATTCTCCCTTAAATTCTGAACTCACGATAAAAACCGCCTATGTATAGCGAGAGAAACCCTATTTTTTTTATTATTCCACGTTAAACCCGGAATGCACGCCCACTCTGTAGAGAAGAAATGCGAGGCAAAAATGAAGAATCTCGGAGATGACAATTACGTACTCTCATTTTATGCAAAGGAAAAACGGGGGAGAACATCGGGTTTAATTTAAGTCGTTGCAGAAGGAAGGCTCTGCTGAACAATTTCTAGTTTTTCTTTTTTCAGCCGCGGCCGCCCCAAGGGATAGTAAAATGGGTGTGCAAGAAAAACGATTTTTCTGACTATGAAATATTTAAAGTAGTCCATCAAACTGAATTTCACCGGTGGAACAAACAAAAAAATTGATTTAAAGCTAATAGGTTATTTTAAAAATTTCTCAACATATTTTCTCTGATTGGACGTACTTACTAATTAGGGACGTTAAAAGGAACGGACTTAAAAAGAAAAAAAAGAAAAAAAAGAGAAAAAAAAGGAGACATGAAGCCTGTGGATGAATACTGGATAGTCCTGGAACCATATATATGCAACTAACCCGTTAAAGGTATTTCCAAATATATTCACAAATATTAGATATTTTGACCTGGTCAAGCTGTCAAGACAGCACATAGAAACACTGTAGTTTTTTTTTTTTTTTTTTTAATGAAGTTTGCCACGTTGTTTACAAACAAAGGATTGGTGACACTTAAAATCCCTCAGCGGATCTACCAAAATCAGGGTCGTAATCAACAAAGAACAAAAGCTGTTTATTGGTGTTAGCTCCACTCGAGCCCGTAATTCAACTTGAAGTTCTTATGAAATTGCTAACTGGAAGAAAAAAAAGTTAAATCGAGATTCGGCGAGAGAAACGTAAGTTTCATCTTGCGGAGCATTGGATCTATAAAG
This sequence comes from Trialeurodes vaporariorum, assembly GCA_011764245.1. Classification (NCBI taxonomy): domain Eukaryota; kingdom Metazoa; phylum Arthropoda; class Insecta; order Hemiptera; family Aleyrodidae; genus Trialeurodes; species Trialeurodes vaporariorum. The sequence continues at coordinate 58,557,422 of VMOF01000111.1, read as the reverse complement.
AGGAGGGAGGGTGGGCGGAGGAGGAGGGGTGTAAAGGACAGAGCCTGGGGGGGGGAGAGAGAAGGAAAGAGCTAGAGCGTCACACTTCAGGTGCAGAAAAATTAATTAATGAAAAATCATTTCGAACAGTTCTCTAAGTCTTGAGAGATTTACGATAAGATTTTTTCAAATAAACATTCTAAATCGAAGTAATTTTAACTTGACGAGGTGTATTTGAGTAAATAAATAAATAAAAACTTTTGACAGTATTTCATTTAAAAGTTCAATCATGGAACAAACTGCTTTAACCTCTCTCCCACCTGCAAAATCACCTTCGAGTTTTCTTCGAGCGCGCAAGAAAGAGAGAGAGAGAGAGAAAAAAAAACGCGACCATAACGACAACATCAAGCAGCACGGGACACACGCTGGAACTTTACTGAAGTTGACACTGGTTAAGTAAACGCAACGGATACCTTTAGTCAAAGAAAGTTCCAGTAGAAAACTAGCATGAAAGTTTCCTTCTAAATGTTTAATACTCTCACTTTTACCGGGATTTTCCTTACAATGACATTTACTATGTCATTCGAATTTAAAGATCGATGTATACGGCGAAGGTAAGAACCTGGCTCGATGGTTTACAGATCTACTTTTCTGGTCACTTTTTGGACTCCTTCAATGCAATTCCGAGTTTCGTCCCGCGGTCAATTTTCGCGCACCCTAGCATCCGAGTTCCGTCCCGTTTCATGTTCCCTAGCATCTGAGCTCCGTCCCTTTGTTTAGCCAATTTCTCAATTAAATGTAGGATTCCCATTAAAATTTGCTGTAAATGGTAACTATGTATGAGTTCTGAACTAGCAACACTGTAAAGCACGAGACAAATTTTCCTGACCAGCTGCAAAGATTTGTAACACTCGATCGGAAGACTGTTTCTGATAAGCGATGGGAAAGAGGTTAATGAGCTTCGTTTAAATTTTCATCCTAATCTTTTTCTCTTAAAGGATGCGTTGATTACTACACAGAGCGAACGTACATCAAACCTCAAAGTATCCATTTACAACTGCAAGAATGCTCCAAAACCACGAAGAAAGAGGAAGAAATGGAAAATTTAGTGCGAGATTACTCTTTAAAATCTATTGGGCGTCATGAATATTTAAAAAAAAAAAAAAAAAAATGTTTCGAATTCCTACCAAAAGCTATTATATAATTCCTGTTATGTGTAGTTTCATTAATTTGACGCTAGCGTTTTCGGCTTTAAAAGTAAAACAAATTTAATGTTAATTTTTCATCATTGACGCGAGTGCCGAATCGACTCCAGAAATGCAATCAATCACAGATCATAGCATCCAGGTAAATTTTCAATTTTTCACCATTCATTGCGATTTCTTGCGATTTACTTTGATGCGATGTTGCCAAACTTCTTTTTAGGACAGATCTGATGCCAAATTTCATGAGCCACGTACCACTCGTACAAAAGTTCAAATACTCGCCCGACAAACAGATCTCTCCGGTGGGATTACAGAGAGTTGTTAGTGTAAAAAGTTAAACTTTCATAAAAACATGTTCCAAGAAACTGAATTAGTGCGTAAGATTAACAACTTCAGGTTCTTGAGAGTTGCTTTAAAGGTGCTTGCATTTGTAAATGTGGAAATTCTCGGCGAGTGATGAAAAATGCGGCGCGTATCCAGCGCGCATGCTGTCAATTCGAAACTGTTGAAATAGAAAGAAATTCGATTAAGATTTTGAAAAAGGCGGGGAGAGAGGGAACTCTGCCTGAAAAATAGGTTGCTTCGCTTTCGAAGTTCTGCATTCTGCCGAACTAGCTCAGCGTGCTACTTAGCATCACCATCACAGCCTTTTACTCCCCCTTTGCACAAAGTACTTAAGATGTTGCCAAGTCTTCAAACATAGCTTATAACCATCCGAGAACAAAGCATTTACATTTTTCACCGAGGATGCTTCGCTCGGATCTAAAAAGTATGGTTTTTGCCCACTCCAATATTTTTGGAAGTATCTCTCTGTCCATTCAAGGGTAACTCGACGGTGATGGGACTTTTTGGGGACGCAGATAGTCAAAATTGTCATAGAAATTAATTTTTTAGTCAAAAGTGTCTCTTGTAGAAAGTTCAATAAGAATAAACCGTTAATGATGCATTGAAATCATACTGCTTTTGATGGGTCAAAAAGTTGTTCTGCCATGATGGAATGGCTATTAGACTATATGGTCATTCCATACTCAGGAACAAAATTATTCATTCGTTTGGTTGCTTTAATCGTTTGAATGATGCAATTTCTGTGACAAATATTAAATCAGCGAAAAGAACTGTTACCGTGGAAGTGACATTAAATGAAGTATTGACGGTCCGTTATTGAAAAACTTGCAGAGAGAAACGCCCTTGTCAAAAGTATTCATTCATTTTGTAGATTTAGCCGTTTTTATGATGTGTAATGTCTATAACATCCATGTTTAAAGGCATAAGCGAAAATTCCTGGTACTAAGGAATTACTTTTAACGGTTTATAATTGAAGGGTAGCGTGGATAAAGGGGTTATGTGACACTTTTTTGATTTTGAGAAAATCAACTTTGAAGTTCAAAGTATGGACGTTTTCGACATTTTAGCTGAACATCAACCGCAATAGCTTTGAAAGTAGGGTCATAATCCTACATTTTTTTAACCAAGTTGGAAAATTTATAGATATAGATACCATTATAACTCCTTCGTCCACTGTGCTGACTCGATTTTTCCAATGATCTATTTCGCATTGTTTCCGTCTTCATTTCTGATAAACGCGATTATCGATGAAAGCCTTTCAAGGTAAGGTTTAGTCGGGCGCCTTCGAATCATCGTATAGGCAATTCCAACTCTCCCGAGTACGAACAGTTAACTACCTATGCCCTACATAAACGGAGGAGTGGCGTTCTTTTGAAATAACCTGGTCCTTGGAGAGTTAGTAAGGGTTCTAATTAAAAATGGACGACTTGCACCCAAAAATTACTTTCAGCTCCAGACATGACTGAAAATTTACTACTTGCAAATAGATGACAAGAGTGATATGTATGCAACACGTAGTTCCTAAAGGAGCACACGTAACACCCATTGTTTATCATACATTAGGTTAAAATAAGGAATCTTTTTGCGCTAGATTTTGGAATTATGTTTGATCCCCTCTGTAATGCTAGGTGGTAGGTATCCATCAAGCATTTTGACGGGTGTTTTGAGCCGAATTTGAAGATACACAAGAATGCGCCTTTAGGTCTTGTAGAGGAGGGAACCGAAGAAGAAAGTGCAATTTCAGAGGAAAGCAGGCGCAGGAAGAAAGAAAGGGATCAGAGCGGAGCAATTCCTACATGTCAGACCGCATTTTTCCCTACAGGTCGCTTATCTGTGTGCTACTGCAACTAACTTGGGATGCCATCCCAAGACGTGGTCTTTTTTCTCTTATATTTAGGTTGTTTCCCGTGAGAATAACAGTAATATACACTAATATTGACTAGCTTCAGTTCAAGATAGATGCTCTTCTCAAGACTACCTAATATCATCAGTAAAAAATAGAAATATTCGCGGGCCTTCGTTTAATATTAGTTCAACCGCATAGTTCTTTGCATCATTGAGAGAATTCTTTCTTTAATCCAAGGTGTATTTCGTTTGTGTTATAGAAACTGCACAGTGAATTATTGACTCATGGAAAACTCCTTAACCCAAGGAAAATATCTGCTTTACAAGTAAAATATTCCTTGCTGTGACAGTGATTCTCCTTCATGCAATCAGAACTTTACTGCGCGCAAGGAAAACTGTCATAAGTAAACGTGTCTCCATGTTTTTAAAGAAGTGATTTGTCACATTTATTAAGTTTGACCGTAGACCATTTCCCATAAGGATTTTGCCACGTCCTTTCTGCTCAAAAACGCTCTGAGTTCGTTTGTAACCAGAGGACACCAAACGGCAATCGATATACGCTGTGTCGCTGTACTAAAACAGTCTATTGCACAAAACTCTCTCTAAAGAGGTTGATCCAGCTCCCATAAGGAATGGGCTATCGGCAAAAAAATTTCATATTTTCAGAGTCGATAGAACTCGTCAAGACGCGTTCAACGATGGTCAGTTTTTTAATTTTGGTCAACTGGTAAGGGGGGGGAGGGGGGTCCAAAGTCAAAACCTTCAAAGTCCCATAACTTTCGCCCAAATCAATATTTTCACTTGTACTTTGCGCCAAAAGATTTGTTTTAAAAAGAGCTTTTGATTTATGTGTATGAAAATTAAATTATACAAATTTTAAACCAATTTTTTTCAATTTTTACAATTTTTCCAACTTAAAATGTTTGGTTTTTTGAGCCTGAAAAATACGCGCAACGGGTTGAGGAGAATAAAAAACTATGGAAATAAAAGTCAAAGCTATGTTCTTTTGAATGGTTTAAACCGCGATCCGGGGAAATGCTCCGTTCAAAAGTTATAAGCGCCTAAAGTTGCGCACCTCCGAAATCACGGTGCGTTCAGTGCATGTTTTCAATGGCGCGTACCGATCTCGGGTGAGCGAGGGTGACGCGCGCCATTGAAAACATGCACTGAACGCACCGTGATTTCGGAGGTGCGCAACTTTAGGCGCTTATAACTTTTGAACGGAGCATTTCCCCGGATCGCGGTTTAAACCATTCAAAAGAACATAGCTTTGACTTTTATTTCCATAGTTTTTTATTCTCCTCAACCCGTTGCGCGTATTTTTCAGGCTCAAAAAACCAAACATTTTAAGTTGGAAAAATTGTAAAAATTGAAAAAAATTGGTTTAAAATTTGTATAATTTAATTTTCATACACATCAATCAAAAGCTCTTTTTAAAACAAATCTTTTGGCGCAAAGTACAAGTGAAAATATTGATTTGGGCGAAAGTTATGGGACTTTGAAGGTTTTGACTTTGGACCCCCTCCCCCCTTTACCAGTTGACCAAAATTAAAAAACTGACCATCGTTGAACGCGTCTTGACGAGTTCTATCGACTCTGAAAATATGAAATTTTTTTGCCGATAGCCCATTCCTTATGGGAGCTGGATCAACCTCTTTGTAAAATTCTCTCTCAAACTCGGCGGAAGCAAATAGAACAATGCTTTCGTATTGACGTCTCAGGAGTTAATATCCGGCAAAGACCCCTATCACACCTTGACCTGCGATATCCTCGGAGACAAAAAAAAAAAAAAAAAAAAAAAAAAAAAAAACTATATCGACCTCCGTTATGCGCCAAAACGCTTGATTGTTTGCATTCTTTTGCACGATGAATCTTGAACTAGGAGTTGTCGTCAGATGGTTTCGGAAAGGTCGAAATCGAGATTTTGATTCCGATGAACCAAATACGGGGGGGGGGGGAAAATTGGACCTTTAGTTTGAATTGAAATTCCCCTAGCAATTTACTCGACCCCCCCCCCCCTCCCCGCCCCGATTTTTTCACGCGTGTGTTTACTCTTTCGGGAAAACCATAATGTCGAGCAGGTTATACGAGCAACGACATTATATTCTGTGCCCTGAGTGGTGCTCGGAGGAATCGTTCCTTAAAAAGAATCAATTGATATAACATACTTGACTCTCACACTGAGAGAATTCTTTTTTTAATCCTATAGGTGTATTTCGTTTGTGTTAAAGGAACTGCACAGTGAAATATCGACTGAGGGGAAATTCCTTTAACCCAAGGAAAATGTCTGCTGCTACAAGTAAAAGATTCCTTGTTGTGACGGTGATTCTCTTTCATGCAATCACAACTTACTTCGCGCAAGGAAAACCGTCACAAGTAAACTTGTTTCCTTGGTTTTAAAAAAAGTGATTTCTCTCAGTGCAACGGGCCCATGCATTGAACGAAAACTAAAAGGACGCAGCTATCGAAAGCCAGTTGCAAGGCAAATGAAAGAGAAGAGGCGAGTGAAAGCGGAGAAAGGAGGGGAAGGAAGAGAGGGAGGGGGGAGTATGTTTGAAAGATAAGATCCGTATCATGTATATACGTGCATTGCCCGAAGAGAGAAAACAGAGGGTGAATACTAATCTCAATAACTTTTCTTCTTCTTCTTTATTTCTTTTTTTCCCCCAAATAGCTGTCAAATAAATGGGTTGAAACAGAAACGAATCCGATGGTTTGCTCCGGCAGACTTTGACTTTTTGAAAAAAAAAAGGAGGGGGGGTAGGATTGGGGTTGGAAAATAAGAGAGGAACAGAAACAGAGGAGAAAGAAAGATATTAATGCGTTTAATTCCATTAAATTCAAGAGAAGCGACTTGCAGATTTATCATTTAAGGGATGTAAAAGACGGAAGGAAGGGCAGGAAAGAAAGCAAGGAAAAGATGGATATGGGTTTTAGACAAGCGTGAAAACGAGGCTGCGAATATTTCTAATTTATTCCATTCGCAGCCCATGAATTTTCCTTCCTATTCCTGTTTTCATAATTTTGTATTTATTAAAAAATTTAGATGAAAAATTAAGCTCAGGAGCGGGATGATCGTTGAGGAGGAGTGAGATGGAAGAAAATCTCAATCCATCACGGTGTAAGCATACTTGCCATTGCTCCTATGTAGGAAAAACCATGCATTTATACAGGTACAGTCAGCGAATTAAATATAATGTCAGTAGACGCCTTAGATTTTGGCTCAGATAGACAACTTGCAATACTTATCACCAGTAGCGCAACGAGAGTTTCTTCATCTCTCTCTTTTCTCCATTAAAAAACGTGTGTTGGACAAGGATGGACAACGGAATAAAACCCCCTCTTTCTGTCCTTTTCCTACTTATACATTCAAATGGGAAATGAGAGAGATGGAAGAGATCCTGGTTACGCCAGTGCTTATCACAATGAATTTAAGCGTTGCAAGTTGCCTACCGGGGCTAAAATCTAAAGACCTTCGTACGCGCTCAAAGTAGGATCGTTAAATTGGCATCGGCGAGGTGAAATCTACCGCAAACTAGAGACTTGCCAGACTGACAATTCGAAAATTCTAACATAACCTTGACCAAAACACCACCAAAAGGGGTTAATTGATTTTGTTGACAGTAGGTTATTGGTGAACAGATGGCACACCATCCATCGTCAAATAACTTTGCAGTTTGACGGGTCGTCAAATTAAACCGTTGTTTGACGAACGGAACATTAACCAAACAATCAGTTAAACATGCAACGGTTAGCTCACGTCTGCTCTCCTGCCGATTTGTGATGAATTACGGCTCACCGATGCCAATTTGACGATCCTACTTTAAGCGTGTGCGAAGGCCTTAAGGTGTCAACTTACACGATTTAATTAGCTGACTGTACAGTGTACATGGGTATAATACCACGGTATCCGGACTTGTCGCTGACGCCGACCAAGAGGCTCTTGCTAACTTTTGCTACATGATTGGATAAGTAAGAATTTTTCCGTAAAAACAGGCGAAAGTGGCCACAATTGTTCGAAAAAATCACAAAATCCACTCACAGACTCACAAAATAACCTTAAAGTTAAAGGCGTAAAGGCAAAGCTACGCAGGTACAAGCAGAGCCATAAGTCCTGCGTTGACGATTCGACGCAACCCGCATTACACGTACACTTAACACTCTCTTATCTTTCTTTTCTTTTGTTCTCTCAAGACCGAGCGAGGTTTTGGCTACGTGTAGTGCTGGTTGCGTCGAATCGTCGACGCAGGACTAATGGCTCTGCTTGTACCATGGGATACTTATCAAATTTGAGACTTTCTCTGTGCGTTTCTAAAAAAAGGAGAGGGATAAACGTTATTTTCTATTCCGATTTCTAGCATGCTTTTATTCATCTAATAATTTTATTATAATAGATTCAATCACATTATATTACCTTATGTTTAGTCAATTTCTTTACAATAAGTTCCGAAAACCAAGTTCAGATAAAACCTGAAAGTTTTTGTATTAATTTTAACTTAAACGTCCTGAGATTTTGGGAAAAATCCATGCGGAGGAAAAAAAAGCTTTGGTTCATACAGGATGCCGAAGTGTTTGGTTGAGAAATATTGAAGTTTTTAGTAGGGATCAAATTTCGGTCAAAGTGTATTAGTCGCACTTAAACGAAAAGTCTTTGGTAAGTACTCCTAACCGAAAACTTTGGTGTTTTATAAGAACGAAAGTGCAGTTCACTTAACTGCAGGTTTTTGTTTTTCATTATTATTGTTTCTACGACGCAAACACTTTGAAAACATAGAACTGATCGAAGCTTTCAGTAGGGACCAAATTTGGGTCAAAGTGTTTTAGTCACACTTAAACCGAAAAGTCTTTGGTACTCCTAACCGAGAACTTTGGTGTTTTATATAAACGAAAGTTCAGCTCACTTAGCAGGTTCTTTTCTTTTTATTTCTACTGCGCAGACACTTTGAAAACATCGCAGAATTCGTTTGAAATTGGGTGGAATCCAGCTTTCAGGGAGTGGGAGAAAATACTTCCAGCTCGTGCAACGGAAAGAATATAGCCATAATTGTTGCTACAATAATCATTCTCATCGGCTGAACGCCACTCAGGGGAAAGCGAAAATCTGAGAAAGGGGCGGACGGGCGGTCGGAGGGGTAGAAAAAGTCGTCTTCCGTGGCATTTAAAACATTTGGTAATGTAAACAGAAGAAGGTATATAAGCTGCAGGTCGAGAATAAATGCTGGAGAGAGATAGACGCAAATGGCATTACACAAAAGTCGTGAGAGAAATGCGAGGAAGAAGCAGCGCTGTGAACGAATTTTCCTACTGCCAAGGAAAATATGAAGGGGTTGGGGGTGGGATTGGCGGGGGAGCAGTTTCGGGAAAGCTTCCTCGGTAGAACCGAGAGATTTAACTCTATTGGAACAGAGTTTTTTGCAGTTCTTGGAATTCTATAACCGCGCACCAAAGCGACCAGCGTCACACGGCAATGAACTGAAAGTATACATATAAACCTACATTAGTATATGTATGTACATACTTATTTTTTCGGGTCGCAACGACGGCCGGCGACGCAGTGGGACAAAGTATGGAATTTCCCGGACATTTTTACATGGACAAAACTCAAGATTGTGAGCAAATTAATGGCAAGATAACTAAAAACTGAGTTTAATAAACGATGTCACAGCTTAAAGTGAGTCAGATAACATGGTTTTAGATGGAAAATAACGAATTTAAAATGTTTCTGAAGCAAAAAACGAAAAATTTTAATGTCCAGAAAAAGTCATGTTTCGGACCAGTGTGCGACACGTCGAGAGCAGTGGCGGCTAGTGCAATTTGGCAACAATGGTTTTCCTCCATTTGAATCTATGAACCATCGATCGATTATTGGTGAGTCGGTGCTTCATTAAAGCTCGTTTCAGAAGAGTAGGCGCACCTATCATAATCTTTGGCGAATTTTCAATTTTCATTCCTTAAAATCCAAATAAAATTTGCCTCCGACTTCAAATTTTGAAATTAAAACGTTCCTTAATGAAAATCAAACTCTCAGGATCAATTCCATAAATTTTCATTTTGTATAATGAGAAATAATGATGAAAAATTCCAAAGATTATGGGTCTAGGTGCGCCAAAACTTCTAAAACAACCTCTACCAAATTGATTGTATATGATATGCAATCAAATGGAGGAAAAACGTTGTTGCCAAATTGCACGAGCCGCTACTGGACGGGAAATAGTTTCAGGTTCATCTCACTTAAAGCCGTCCTTTGCATTTCTAGTTTTTCAAGTTTTAAAAATAAATAAACTGTAGGGAACACCCTACGAACACTTTCTCCCTCCATTTTTATCTGGGGGGGGGTCGAAGGACCCCCAGACCCCCTTAAGAATTCTGGGGGAGACCCCCAGACCCCCCTCTGGTATTCTGGGGGAGACCCCCAGACCCCCCTTTATAATTTTGGGGGAGACCCCCAGACCCCCCCTTTAGAATTCTGGGGGAGACCCCCAGACCCCCCTTTAGATCCTTTAGAATTCTGGAAGAGACTCCTAGACTCCCATCAAATTTAAAATATTTTCACCTCTGGACATAATTTCGCCTTCAATTCGAAGTGTTGGCGATTTTGCAGAGAAGCTGTACGAATAGTTGCCTACTTCATCCTTTGAAGAATGGGTTTTGAACTGTGGATCTTCAAAATAATTTTTTAGTTTGGTAGATTAAACCCCCATTTAAAGATGTGCTTTGTTTGTAGATTGTGTACACCAAATGTCAACAAAATTCATCCATCCATTTTCTTTATAAGTTTAATTTTCTTTGGATATTCTTTTTTTTGGGTTTATTGATGGAACAGCTATTTTGCCTTTAAACAGTCTCAGACTTAAGGGTTGTATATTATAGTTTTACATTCAAAAGAAATCCCTGCCTGGGTTGGTTGCAAACTTTTTGTTGCTATTTTCATGAAACATAATTGAGTCATAATTAAATTTCTTATTCCAAGTATTACGATTGTTTTTTTATTTGCTTGGTTTCAAAGATTTTTGCTCGATCGCACCTATATTGGCCCTTGAAATGGTCTTAAAGGTTTTTGATGATGACTCTATGATAGGAATATTTTAGTGGGTCAGTAACATAATATGTTTGTGCAAAGTTTCATCAAAATTCATCCCATGAATGATTGACTCCAAGTTTTACCATTAATTCCCCGCTTTAATTCATGTTTTTGGGTGGAACACCCTATTTTGATTTTTAAACTCTCGTAAGTGTTGTATATTGCATCTGTAAGAAATACTTTCTTTTATAGACTAATTGTAGATTGTATTTGCCAATTTTTATAAAAATTCATTGGACCAAACCTGAATTATCCCAATTAATACTCAATCCCACCTATATTGCCTCTTGAAAAAGGGTTTTTTCAGTTGTGTATGGCGACTAAGAAAGGAAATATCTTAGTATTTTGATAGTGGATTGTGTGTACAAAAGTTTTTATCAAAATTCATTGAGCCATAATTGATTGACTCCAAGTTTAAAGATTAATTTCTCATGATAATTCCATTTTTTGGCTCGAGCGCACTGATTTTGATTTTTTAAACAGTCTTAAGGGCTGTATATTGTAATGATAAGAAATTCTATATAAAGTAGAGTAAATGTAGGTAGGTAGATTGTTTGTGCAGGATTTAATTAAAATTAATTGGACCTAACCCGAATTATCTCGATAAGTAGGATTATGTTTTTATTTGCTTAATTGGTCTTATTTTTTCTCAATCGCACCTATATGGTCCCTTGAAACGGTCCAAAGGATTTATTATGATGATAGTGAGAAGAAAACATTTTAGTACTGTGGTAGTACATTGTGTATACAAAGTTTCATCAAAATTCATCCAGCTTTTAGTAATTGGCACTGATATACAAGATTAATTTCTCACTTTTATTCCATTTTTTGGCTCGAACGCCCTTAATTAATTTTTTAAACGGTCTTAAGGGTTATTTTACTGAACTATAAGGGTTAATTTTACTGTGGGCTGGTTGTAGAATGTTTTTACAAATTTTCTTCCGAATCCAAAGATCTAATATTGAAATATTTAAATTTTTCTCTTTTTTGACCCATTTTCCCATTGATTTTAATGGAAACCATTTTTTTTCCATAACTAACCTAAAAATTAAAATTTTAAAAAAACAAAAAAAAGTCCTTCTGGGGAATGTTAAAAGCAACATCTCTGCAAAATTTGGATGCATATAGATCAATAGCTGAAAAGTTATGCTGGATTTCACGTTCATGACTACAGACGGACAGACAGACAGACAGACAGACAGACAGACGCCACAGAAATTTTTTGCATTTACTCCTCCCTACCACATATGGTTCAGAAATATTGAAATATCATGGGTGGATGTTCTTTAGGATAGTATTAGGCATGATAAGAGCCAATTATTTTATAATTATCATGATTGACTTAGTCGCAGCGGGCCAAGTATCGAAACAAAATGCATCAAAAATCTCTGCGCCATCGCAATACTTTCTCAATTTTTCTAATTCCATTAGAGTGAGAAAGTAAAAATAAAAACTACGTCTTTTATTAATATGTTACTGACAATTTGAAATTGTCAAACATCAGAGCCTCAGTTTGGGATAGGGCAAAAGAATTCAAAAGAGATGAGTCTAGATTTAGGCATTTTCAGAAGATCTAACTGGATCCTCAAAGTAGCTCCCAAGAGGGCATTTGCCGTGATCTATGCACAACAATACATCATTTTCAAATATTCGCAAATTAACGGACATTTCTGACGTCTCAATTTTTAAAAAGTTGTGTAATTTGACGGGAAATGAATCTGCACCGTGATTGATTTTAATCCCCGAAAACATTGATGATCGTCAAAGGTTTGCGGGCCGCCACATTATAAGATGGTGCGCATTGTGCATCAATCGTTCACAATCAGATGGTCCAATTTGATCGTCTGAAGACTGAATAGGCTTTTTGGTCGAATGGGGCTGTTGCACACTTTTGCTGTACAAGCAATATAAGGGTCGATTCAGATGCAAAAACCTGCAAAAATAACGATGGTAGCTCTTAAAACTCACGAAATTTACTCCGAAACTCAATAAATGCATTTAAATGTGCGAGCGTGGTGGCGGCGAATGGCACTAATGAAGCACAGAATTTGCTCAATGGGGCTGTTCACACTTTTGCTATACAAGCAATTTAATAGTCGATTCTGGCACGGAAAAAAAAGATCAGTGAAAATATAACCATACGGATACCTGATTTTGGCACCTGCTAGATGTTATGGTAAACTTGGCCAGAAGTATACTATGTTTGACTAGGTACTAGGTGATGTTACCTGATTGCATGTCGAATTTACTCAAAGTATCGGTAAATGTACCATACTTCTGGTCAAGTTTACCATAACATCTAGCAGGTGCCAAAGTCAGGTATCCGTATGGTTATTTTCACTGATCTTTTTTTTCCGTGGGTGTAAACACCTCAAAAAATAACGATGACAGCACTACAAACTTCTGAAATCCACTTCTAAACTCAAAAACCGCTTTTATTTTCGCGAGAGTAATGGTGGCTCAGGGTAGTAACAATGGGAGATTCCCATCTAACAACACTGTAACTCCATCAAAAAGTGACCAACAAGAGACGACTTTCATTTGACACCAGTGTCACTAGGTGTCACAGTACCATTCATCGGATGTGGATCACTACTCTGGTGATAATTACTCTGTGAATCATCCTTGTTAGCATAGAAAGTGACGAAATTAAGATAGGAATTTCCCTTTATTATACTGCCCTCAGTCACCATTACGCTCGCGTTTTGCGCGTTTATTGAGTTTAGGAGTGACTTTCGAAAAAGTGCAGTGCTGTCATCTTTAATATTTGAGATTTTTACACCAGAATAGACTAATAAATCGCTTATAGCAAAAGTGTGCAACAGCCCCATTGCATTGCGCAAAATTCTAAATTTCGTGTTTTAAAAGGATTGAACGTGTGGAATATTGTGGTGTGTGAATAATGAAAACTTAGTTAAAAAAAAAATTTAAAAAAAAAATAAAATAAATAAGTAAAGACGAAACTGCAGGCAAATGTTAGGAAAAATCCAAATCAACGAACAAATGAGAGAGGAAAAATGCAGAAAGTCTAACGACGGGGGATATAGAGGCAAAAAAGGGAGGCTCCTGGCTCGGCCTGGAAGAAGCGAAAAGATCCCGCAATCAATTTACAGATTGCGACCACGTTTTTTCTATTAATCTTATCAACAGCGATAAAGGGCCTTTTTTCTCGAAAATATGGTTCTTAAACGCACTATTTAAATTCTGCGAGTAATCTCTGTTTCTGGAGCAGACAGGCTGTCTAGCTTATTCCTGTGTATGCTTTCCGCTTCGAGCGGGTTGTAAAAACCCCTGGTCCTTCCTCCCCCTCCCTCCCTCCCTCCTCCCCTCCCCCCCCACGGTCTCGTCGCAACTTACCCTATCATTCCGCGAGAAGCACAACACTACAACTTATATTTCTATCGCCTTCTTTAAGCCTTCTCTCCCTCAATGCTTCACTACTATACCTACCTTTTCTCGAGGTGCTAAACGTGCACATCTCAAAATATCATCTCAGCTGCTGGTTTTTAATCAACGACCTTTCGTGCAAGGTTAGGTTAGGTTAGGCGCGGCACTCGCGGCGTAGTTCTCGTTCCACACTTCGCCCATCATTTATTATTTATTTGGCGTTTCAACCGTAGATACTACAATACTCGAGGCGAATTTACGATCATTTACAGGGCTAATAGAAAATTTGCCGGCATATGCCACAAACAGAGCTGGTGCACTTAAAGACTACAGAGCTGCCACTTTGTGTGTATTTGCAGGCATTTCACAATGGGACTCTTGCAAACTTTTGCTGTGAGCAAATGAATAGTCCAATCTGATGTAAAAACCAGCAAAAATCACGAAAATCACACTAAAAAAGTCTAAAATTCAGTATAATAAACTCACATAACTGCTACAACGACAAGATCGTCATGGCGGTTCAACGCAGGTATCATGGGAGATTCTTGCCTGTTACGTCCCTTTCTCTACCGAAACACAGAGATATGTCTCAATTTAGATAGGAATCTCACATGAAACCTGCGTCTCTCCGCCATAAAGGCCGATTCTGAGAGTGAATTTCGTGATTTTTTAGTGTACTCATCGTAGTCATTGTAGTCTATAGGTAACCTAGCTATAGACTTGTAGATTTTGAAACGTGAAAAGTAATATATGATCACATATTTTCTGAATTTTCAGGTTAAAACAACAAGTGCACAATAGGGATGCCGGGATGCGGTTGACGATATGATTTATATGCGCGGGGATGCCGAGTGCGTCGCTTATTTAAGGTAAGAATTTGTAACGACCATCTCAGCTTTTTGATTAATGCATAAGTGCGTCTCTTCAATGGAGCTCTTGCAAGGTTTCGCTGGAGGCAAATAAATTGGCAATTCTATTGGAGAATGCTGCGAAAATAACGAGAAGACCGATTAAAAAAGTCTAAAAATCACTTCTCACAAAAAAACAACTCATAGCTCTAAATTCAGATGGACCACCCTCCGTGTATGTGTGTGCCTACGCATCAAGTACGTTTCGTACCCAAAACAAAAGAACAACAGACAAAAAACAAAAAAACAACAAAAGACATTTTTGTAACAAAAGATCAGTTGACTGAATGGGGAAGTTGCAAGGGTCTGAAATGTTGTTATAAAGGAAATGAAAGTACACGGTGAGCTGAAAACAAAGATGCCTTTTGTTTCTAATTAAGTCTCATTGTTCCGGAGATGAGATTTTGGCCCAAAACACATGTTTTTTAAACAGGAATTCCGCATATAGTGACGTCACTATGCACACAAATTTTTACAACTTTACACGAGTGTAACTTCAAAATTGGAACACTTAGAAAAAACCGAAGGCGCAATTGTTCTCAGCTCATCAAGTACTTTCATTTTTTTTTTTTTTTTTTTTTTTTTTTTTTTTTTTTTTTTTTTTTTTTTTTTACAAAACACAAAATTTCAGACCATTGCAACTGCCCCATTAAGTGCCACCTTTCTCGCTTACCAAGCAACTTTTCTATTGTTATCACCGTGCTCCTCGCGACAAAATCTGTAAGAATCAGCCTTCAAATTTAAAAGTGCCGCATTGTTAGAAATGTTCACTCCAACTCTGGTTACATCATAGCCATGATTTTTCCCGGTGTATAGTTTTGGGAGTTAGATATTTGTATAGTAGAAAATAATGGGAAAAGGAGGAAAGTTACAGTAATCAGTTGCACTTTTCCGGAGTTAAAACATGATTTTACTCCATAGAGGCGGCATGAACACCACATGATAGTATTTTCCGCTGTTTACTCTCGGTGCATTCTATTTTTACTACGCATGAGAGTAAAATTTACCCTTATATTTATGTTTGCTTCGATTTTCACTCCGGATTTTTAACAGTGCACGCAGAAAGTCAGCTCAGGTTCAGCCCTATGTGCGTCGTGCAACATCGTCCGAAATTAGATTCGCGCCGCTAATTTACGGTAATTCGTCTTGCCTCTCTCCATATCTCTCTCTTCCCCCCTCTCTGTCACTCCTCGAACCCTCTTCCTCACTCTTACAATATCCCTTTCGCAGCTCAGCCCCGTTTCCCCTCTCGCTCTGTCAGGTACCAGTTCGATAAATCCAGTGTGTGCGTGTCCTAATGAATAACCACGGATACTTGTGTGCCTATAAAGACGCTTTAATGAGTATAAATTATCCTCAAACTATTCTCAACTCTGCCCTCTGATCTTAGATTATTAATTTAATTACACTCCCTTTTCCTCAGACCCTTGATCCTTTACACCCCCCTCCTCTTTATTCGTCAATCATCCTATAGGATGATCAACAATTCAACAGTAGTGTCGTGAGAGGGCGAATTCCGCTCTGGTCTGGGTTACCATGACGTACCACCCTTGCGGGATGACATGAGACACCCAACAGACTTTTTCTCGTTGGAAAAATTGTCATTTTCGATGCGGAGCATATGGTGGGGGAAAATGCTCAGTCATCACTGATTTTCCACTCTTTGGTAATATTATTTGTGCATTATTTTTAATTATTTTTATTTATTTTTATTATTTTTTTATTTTCTTAATTTTTTTTTCTTCTTTTTTTTGGGACAGTAAGATTTCTATTTGTTGAGAAGAAAATAGCAGAAAATGGGAGTGTTATCCTTTCAATGTTTCCCCTCAGTCACACGTGCAAGCAAAATTGAAGAAGAATCATATCCCTTCAACGTGATCCTCACCGATGTAGTTCTAGATTCGTCAGCATAGATGGCGCTGAATGTTCACTGCAGTTCAATTAATGATGAAATTCTGCAAATTTAATTCTTTTCTCCAGAAAATTATAGGGTCGTCAAACTTTTGAGATGATTTTAAGAATGTGTACGCCCATATAGACAGCAAAAATGTCCACAGTAGGAGCGACAGCTACCAAGCTCCAAAAGTCACGGATTAATATGATGGAATCGATTCGCGATTTGCGGAAAGTGGTAGCTCTATTCTATCAGCTGAATCAGCTCCTATTTTGAAAAATTATGCGATCTATTTGGGTGTACAAATTCTAAAAAATCAATCTCAAGGGCCGTTAAAATCCGGTTTTTTGGAGGGGGGAACCCGGTTGATTTGCAGTCTTTCTCGGCGCCATCAACTGACGAATATACAGAGTGATTTAGACCACCCGCCACTTTCTTTCTAGCGCAAACAGCGCGACGCATGCACGTACGGAAATACTAACAAAACTTAATCATAAATATCGACCACAAAGAATTCAGGGGAAATATTGCCAACCCCAAAAAACGACCCTCCCAGGCTGTCAAATTTCTGTTTCTCGATATTTTGAAATGTCACGGTTGCTTCTTTTATTCTCTCATCTTTTTTTTCAGAAATGAATCGTTCACATATAAATAAGCATTTTTTGTAACGTGCAGTTTTTTTTTCAAAAAATGGCCCTTCCTCAAGTTAGGGGCCATTTCGAATCGCTCGTTGTGTCCCTCACAATTTTCGTTTCTAAAAAGACTAACAATATTTTGAATCAGTAAGTCCAAGCCTTTCTTTTGATGTATTTGTATCACAACCCTATTTTCTGCAAAAAAGAAATTAGGAGCCCCTCCCCTTAAAATTTTGGGGTGTTGGGGGCCCCTGCGAAAAAAATTAAAATGGCAAGGATATAAGTATAGTGATTCATCATTCGAAATCTATTGGAAAGATCAAGAAAATGGTTTAAACCGGAGGTCAATGTGATAATTTCAACGAGAGTTGTCTATCTCCTAGGAAAAAGAGGCCAAAGCTTGATTTGAATCCGGGACCAGTTCAAGTACTAGCGGAGACAAAGATACCCAGCCAGAGTATGTAATACGCAACGCACGTAATCATAGACGGATCCAGAAAATTTTCTGGGGGGGGGCACGCCTGTGAAATGTTGAAATTTGAAGCGTTGGTGGAAGCAATTTCGGGCTATTTTCTAGAGAAAAAAGGCACAATTTGTGGCTTCTGGGGGGGGGCGCACGTGGCCCCCCGTGGATCCGCCACTGCACGTAATACATGTGTTGAATGGTGTACCGTGCATTGCGTATTGCATACCCTGGCCAGGTATCTTTGTCTCCGCTACTTCACAAGACGTATGACAATAAATAGTTACGAGCTTATACCATTATTATGATGTCCTACGAATCAAGGGCTGATTCTTCTGTGCGGCGCTCAGTGCGGATCAAAACATCGACTTTCTGGGACATAATTTTATCAATGAAAATCAAAGTCATGAACGCTATAAAAATGGCCACAGATTACTTGAAAATGCGCGAAATCAATCAATATTGAGCTTAGAACGAGTCAATTAACATGGTTCAAGCAAGTTATTATCAACACTAAAACATTTTTCGAAACAAAAGAACAACAATAATTTTTCGTATCCGGAAAAATCCACGTTTCTAACCAGTGCGCGACGGAGTTTGGAAAGAGACAAACAGCCAAGCCATTTGCCTCGATCTTCACTCACTGATTTTGCTCCCATTTCGTCCTCGTCTCCTCCATCACTCCTCCTCAGAATTACCCCCACCCCTGGCCTCCCCCCCTTCCCCGAATTGGAGAGTGGATCGGCTATGAGCAAATTAGCGATCTCCGCTCAGAGATTTCTAATCTCTGTCTCCCCCCCCCCCAAGTCCACGAGTCTCGCATTTCCTGCTTTTTCGTCCTTGCGCGCATTCTTTAACAAACACCTCACGAAAACTTCAATAAGTCCCGCGTGACCCGAGACCCCGGCTAAAGGGGTCCATACCAACACCGCCGCGTACCCCTTTACCGGTACTCCTTAGTAACACTCTGTGTGCTTTACTGCTCTTTTGCCTTTCTCCCTTGTGCCCTTCCGGACTCGAACGCGACGCGACGTCTAAAGCCATTCGCACTAATCCATGTCTTGTCGCATTCTTTCCGCTCTGCGAATCGATTCCGCTTGAGAAGGGGCAGAAAGACGGAGAGGGGAGGGGGGTTAGGAGATGGTCTCCCCCTTTATTTCATTGGCGCAGTGACCCTCGTCGTCGGTTCACTTAATCGTCGTGAAGAACTGAAACTGTTCCGTAGACGCTTTGAAAACCGGGGACACCCAATCAAAGTGGAATCTCAAAGTTTTCTTATTCTCAAGGTAGATGCATAAAAATATATATGGTGGATAAATACGGGGATCAACTCTTTTATGTTCTTCTTCTTCAAAATATTAATTAATAGGAGTATACAATGGAGCTGTTGCAAACTTTTGCTACAGGCTTATGAATAAATAATTATGGAGTAAAACCCTGTAAAAATAATGATTGGCGCACTAAAAAATCACTAAATCCACTCCCAAACTCATAAAATGCTTTGAAACGAGGGACCGTAATGGCGGACGTTGCCGCCGATTACATTGGGTGCCCCTATCTCAATTAGCTCCATATTCACGAGGTGTTCTTGCGACACCACACAAGAAGAAGAAGAAGCATACAATTGCCATAAGATTTAGGCGGCAACGGCCGCCATTACAGTCTCACGTTTGAAGTTTCATGATATGAGTTTGAGAGTGAATTTCGTGATTGTTTAGTGCGCTAATCGTCATTTTTACAGGGGTTTCTACCCCATAATCAAATATTAATAAGCCTGTAGCAAAAGTTTGCAACAGCTCCATTCAGAGACTCAAAAAAATAAAAAAATAAAAGTTGAGAAGGCCTTGGCTTGAGAATTCTTTACCAAAGGTGGCGCATGACAACACAGCTCCCCAATTTTCAAGGAAAAAATTTAGAAGTTTTCATGCGTGAGGAGTAATTACGTTTCAGGGCAGCCGTTTCGCGGATCTTCAAAGGAGTTTTGTAATATACCGACACCGGTGACTCAGTCCTGTTCAGTAGTACATGACTAACGCATGAAATAAATACTCTGATCTGGCAATTTTTTTCAACCGATGGAACCATCGGTGATAGTTAAAATTCCATTTTTCAAAGTCAACAGAGGTGTTTCTATCGGTGTGGTGGCCAAAGAGATTACGGTTTGAAGCATTATTTTTATGAGTTGTGTACTGTGTAGTCACACTAGCTGCGGAAGTAGACTGTATAATTTATCTGTCTATCCGTGGAAGCATCGGTGAAATAAATCCCGTTTACGCGATCCGCAAAACAACTGTCAACCAGCCGCATGTTTAAAATAATACTTTAGATTGATCTTTGTATACGAGAGAATTCTTTTTTTAATCCAAGGTGTATTTCGTCTGTGTTAAGAAACTGCACAGTGCAATATTGACTGAGGGGAAATTTCTTTAACCCAAGGAAAATGTCTGCTGCTACAAGTAAAAGATTCCTTGTTGTGACAGTGATTCTCCTTCATGCAATCATAACTTACTTCGCGCAAGGAAAACTGCCACAAGTAAATGTGTTTTTTTGTTTTTAAAGAAGTGATTTTTATGAGTGTTGGTTTCCGCAGTTTAGCGGCGGCTCGAGCAATGTGGCAACAACGTATTCTCATTCGACCTTCAAGGGATTTACTTAATCCCTGAAAAATCTATACTTTTGCAAAGGCTCAATTGGAAAAAGAAACATGGTTTCCAAAAAGCACGAGTCGCTACTGCCGCAACTTTTCCCGCCGCGCGCCACCTGTCACTCAAATGGGTGAAAAATGTGATGCACTCTCGGTTGATAATACATGAATTAAAGGGGCGGAGAGAGAAAGGCATTTGCGAGAAGTGAAGTAAAAGAAGGTGGGAGTGGGGGGGGGGATACTAAAGGGACGGAAAAAGCGTGAGTAGCATGTCAGCGAACGGTTAATAGCTGACAACACTCGAGTACTGATATCCATCAGCCTTTAGACAATGTCTACACTTCATACACTCCCATCGTTCACGTTGTTTTTCGCATTTTATTAAATTGATTTCAATCGACAGAATGCAAGACAAAAGGAAGGCAAAATCATGATAGCTGTTTCCCTGAGATTATTCACGACTTTTAACTGTTGCGCCAACCACCTTAAGAATTTTTAAGAGCGCAGATTATAATGATTTGCAGAGACGATCTGTGCACTGAGAGAATTATTTTTTTAATCCAAGGTGTGTATCTCGTTTGTGTTAAAGAAACTGCACAGTGAAATATTGACTAAGGGGGCATTCCTGTAACCCAAGGAAAATGACTGCTGCTACAAGTAAAAGGTTCTTTGTTATTGTGACAGTGATTCTCCTTCATGCAATCATAACTTACTTTGCGCAAGGAAAACTATCACAAAGTAAACGCGTTTCCTCGTTTTTAAAGATGCGATTTCTCTCAATGTGGAGGGGGGGGGGGGCTTCTTTATGGTAGTCTAACCACATCGTTGAATTTGCCATATCTTCAGCTTTTCAGCGACAATTGGTTTGTTCAAATAAGTTCATTTTGGACGGATATATGGCTTCAGTTTTCTGCACTCATGTAAAAAAAATTCCCGCCACCTCCCGCTATTTTTTTAAGAACGAGAGGAATCTTCAAATCAGCGGCAAAAAATTGCTCATACCAAAAAATGACTTTGACATATTTTGTTTAAAAATTTGAAACCGCAGTCCGCACCTGATTTAATGTCAGAAAAATAACTGATAACACGGCAAAAGCGCATCGACGTTGGCCGATCGAGAACGGATAGTTTTTATCGATGATTTGAAGATTGTTCCCGTTCGTAAAAAGTTGGTGGGAAATTTTTTGACATGGTTGCAGAAAACTAGCAACTAGCCAAAAATGAATCTATTTTAACAAACTATACACATGGCAAAGAAAAGTTGGAGATATGATAAATTCAACAGATCAATTGGATTTTTTCTAGTATAAATGGGCCTGAGAAGAGATTGTTGAGTATTCAATGAAAATACAACAATATTGAAGATAGTTATCTAGATATTGCATTTAATTAAGTTTCAAGATAATTGGAGACAAGATCGAATATCAAAGATATTCACATAACCGCAATAATAATAAGTGAATTACTTAGAGGTAACTTTTATTAAAGGTTTTTTTCTATTTCCGACTATTGTTGACATGTTTCTTCAAATTCTCACAACCTTTCTTAACTAGGTCCAAATCTTCTTCTTTGTATTTGGCAGGTAGAGGTGCTCACGACACAGCCATACCGAGCACCTCTACCTGCCAAATAAAAAGAGAAAGATTTGGACCTAGTTAAGGAATGTTGTGCGAATTTGAAGAAACATGTCAGCAATTGTCGGAAATTGATAAAACCCTTTAATAAAAGTAACCTCTAAGTAGTAATTCACTTATTATTATTGCGGTTATATGAATATCTTTGATATTCGATCTAGTCTCCAATTATCTTGAAACTTAATTAAATGCAATAGACAACTATCTTCAATATTGTTGTGAATATTCATTGAATACTCAACAGAGATCTATGAAACTTACTTTTTGACTGGCCCTCAAATATTGAGCTTTTGAGCAAAAGTTTGGTACTGCCCTACCACTGAAAGTTGACCATCATACGGCAAATCCACTTCTGAGAAATCCATGAGACCGAGTGAATTATGATTCTATAGATAAAATCAAGACAACAGCAGACACGAGAAACATCGCAACAGCCAACAACGCACACTTACTCATAGATAAACCCACTCTCTCTCTCTTTCTATCTCACACACACACTCACTCACACAAACACACAAACGGCCAAAGCTAAAAACAAAAAGGGAGAAAAAAGGAGGGAAAAGATGTATGAAAGTATCCGCGCGCTTAACTTGGAAATACTTTCCTTGACGAAGGAGGAGCCGTTTAAGTCAACAGTTGCAACCAGGCGAGTGCGGGTGGATTGCGGGATGCGTGGCCAAGGGTGGTGCGGGTAGGGGAAGGGGGGTAGTGAAGCGGGTGGCGGCCGGGGTGGCAAGGCAAGGCGCGGAGTGTAGCGACAGGAGTGCCGGCGGCACTTAATTACGTTGGCGCGTTCGGGAAAATAAGCGGACGAAAACATTAATCATCGCCATGTTATATTGCAATTGTCTTGAAGAACAATAAAGAGTGTCACACTACCCGCGTCGTGTCGCGTTGTTGCGCCGTGGAGGATCGTCGACACGCATCACACGTCACAGCTCGTCTCGGGGAGTTTCTACAGAACGAGCTCGCGACAGCCTGCATATAGCTTCTCTCATCGGCTATATGAACTTCGCCGCCTTTCCTCTCTACACTCCAAGTATCCGACTATGCTCCCAGCAAGCTGCACTGCTTTTAACACGATTATCACTAAGTCTGTCTCCTTCACCCAAACCTCCATTTTCAAGTAGGTATATTGCGGGCTTCAGACTGACAGATTTCTTTACGAGACTATCAAAATCCCCTACCCCTCCCAATGTGTGAAATGAATGCGGACTAGACACGACCTACGTTATTTGTTTGGCGATTTAGGATTTCAGACGGTTTGCCTTTCATTTATTCAGTAATTCATATTTATTTCTTAGTTAATTTATCTATTTATTATTTGCTTATTACTCATTTATTTTTTTCAATGTTTCATTTTCTTTTTTTAACCCTTTAAGGGTCAAACCCGAGTATACTCGTTTTGATTTTCTAGTCTATTTCACATTGTTTTAGTCTCCGCATTCTGGATTTACGCAACTATCGCTGCAAACTCTTACAAGATAAGGTTTCTTCGGGCGCTTTCAAAGTACGGTATAGGCTACTCCAGCTCCTCCGAGTAGGAACAGTGAACTACCTTCCTATTTAAGGGGAGGTTGTAGTGGAAAATTCGATTTTTTCCCCAGCACATTCTGACGGTTATTTTGATGTATTACATTAACGGTTTTGCATGTGTTTTGAAGCTGAAAATTTCATTCATTTACTATCCATTCATTTCGAGGAAAAGTAATTTTCCACTCTCTCAAAGGTAAAAAAGTGTACATTTCATCATGCATGCACTAACTTTATTTGCCTCTCCTGATTTTTTTTTTTTTTTGGTTTTCGGTACACATCTCTTGAGAACTAATCAACAAAAAAAATGCTTGTTAAAAGCTGCTGTACACAGTTAATTTCTTCTTTTTTGACAGTTCTTTATGTTCTTTTCCTTAATAAAGGATCAGTCCCAAAAAGATGGCAATTATTTAACACTTTTTTTTTTAAAATGTAGCAACCATGTGAAATTTTTTTTAAAAATTAAAAAAAAAAAGTAAGTATCTAACATCATCAAAAAAGGTCATAAGCACACCCTTGTGAAGTTTCAACTCTCTGCTGTTAAAATTCTTTGAGAAAATGGTACCGAAAGTTTGGTAAATTAACAGGGGCAGCATGAGCACTACAATCTCCCCTAAAACAGAAGCGTGGCTTTGTCTAGAACTAACCTGCTGGCCCTTAGAGGGTTAAATTCTAATAACAAGGTCAAAACTTAACAGTTCAACAAATCCAAGTGGAATGGGAAACTAAACTTAAGGCCAGATTTGGTGACGGATAGGAAGAATCAGAGGACGTTCGTTTGATGCAGTGGCGACTCGTGCAATTCGGCAACAATGTTTTTTCTCCATTTGATTATATGAAAAACAATCGATTCGATAGTGAAGCAGCGCTTCACCAGCATTAGATTGTTTTACATTGAGTCAAATAGAGGGAAAACATTGTTGCCAAATTGCACGAGCCATCACTGGTTTGATGGTAGTTAAAGGGTAATTCCAAGGTAACAGGACTTTTCGCTGACTCAAAAAAGCGTCTTGCACCACGCGAAGAGAAAACGGCCAAAACAGTTGAGAAAAAAAGGGGTCATCAAATTTTTACACCCCCCCCCCCGGCAAGGCAAGACCTGAAACGATGCCACCGCTATAAAGCCACCAAAGGACGTTTCTTTCAGCAAGTTCTACAGTGAAGGACCGTAAATTTAACGAATCCTTGAAATTATAAAGCTTCTAAGAGTCAAAACGGCAGAATAACTTTTTGACTCCTCAAAAGCAGTGTGATATCAACGTATCATTAAAAGTACGCCACGAACTCTTTGTTTGGGTTGAACTTTCTAAACGGAACACTTTTGACAGAGATAGTCATTCGTTTGATAGCTTTAAACGTTTAAGTGGTGCAATTTCTATGGCAATAATTATAGGCCTCAGTGAGAAGTCCTGTTACTGTGGAATTACCCCCGAGAGGGTCTTTTAGGGGCGACAAGATAAGTTTAAAAAGCAAAAAAAAAGGCCATCATTTTTAAGGTTTTAAAATCCGGTACTGAGTGAGCCAAGCAGTCTTTTGACTTTTCGAGCGATAAAAATCGCAATGAAAGAAACAAGTTCTGCGGACCGATCATTTACTTCATCGTTAAACCGATCGTTAAAACTGTCTACGAGTGATGCTATTGATCGAAAATTGTAAAACTTAACCATCGTTAAGAGTCTCGTTTTATAAAGGCTATTCATGAGCAACCTTTAAAAAATGAACGCTATAACAATAGTTACCATAGCAACGGCTAAGTTTCACAATATTCGACCAATAGAATCACTCATACACAGTCTTAACGATCGGTTTCATGACGAAGTAAATGATCGGCCCGCAGGATGAATGAAGGTCGAGTGCTTGCCAGATTTCGTATTTAGCAGTGGTGCAATGGAGGCAAAATCGGAAAGGATACGCCAGTTGAAAACAAAAGTAAAAGGTTGTCGCCATTTAATAATCGTTGAGAATAAAGTCAATTTTTTTTTCTCTCAGGAGGCGGAAAATTTCTCTTTGGGCGTTTTCGCTTGAAAACCACGATCTTGGCTCCGAAAAAAAAACAAATTTGTTCCGACAGTGATGAAGTAAAATAAAGAAATTGTCTCAATCGAGTGCCAGACAAAGAGAGAAATGGCGAACGATAATTGAACCAATGCCGCTTTATTTCTATCATCATTCATCTCAGTGATTGCTCACAGCACCAGCGCACACTGGGTTGGAAACTTGGAACATGGATTTTTTTGGACATGAAAAGCTGTGATTTTTTTACCCTTAAAAAACATTGTTGAGTTCATATATTTTCTTTAAAAAAAACCATGGTATATAGGCCAGCTACAATTTGAATGACTTTAATCATTTATAAGTTAACTTACTATTGCTCATAGTAATCTTGATTTGTATTCGTAGTTTCGTCCAGGAACACTGGCGGATCCAGGAATCCATCCGCCTCTCTCTTCTCCCATTAGAACGCGTATGATAGAAAAGGACAGATTAGGGGCAGTCACGTGATTTTCGCCCCTCTTCTATCCTTTGCTAACACATGCATTCTAATGAGAGAAGAGAGAGAAGGACAATAAATTGGATCCGCTAGCGTCCAGGAAATACAATACTACGATCCGATGAGCAGCGCTCTTCTATTTTTTAACCCGCGTCTTTAGCATCATTCTGTAAAATTTGAAGGATATGATAATTGCTGTTAATGCTTTTTTGACTCACATAAAAAAGTCAACTAAACCCTCTAAGGACTTGGGGGGTGATCACGGAGGATCGGATCGTTTTGGTATCGTTATCGTTATCGTTTGCATTAAATCAAATGGGCTTGCTTCTGCGTAACTCGATCGCGCAGGTGATCCCCTCCTCACCTCTTCCTGCTTCAAACGATCGAGATTACGACGCCTCCGACTCATCGCTTCCTTTCGTCCGTTTCAATCGTTACGAGGGGCTCAAAACGATTCGATCAGTTGAGCCACTCATAAGGTTACATGTAAACGATAACGACAACGATACCAAAACGATCCGATCCTCCGTGATCACCCCCCAGGTTACAGTTCAAAAGAACGGAACTTTTCGGTTTATAGGGAAGGTAGTTAACTGTTCGTACTCGGGGGAGTTGGAATTGCCTATGCGACGAATTGAAGGCGCTCGACGACCATTAATTTGTAATGTTGTCATCAATAATCGCGTTTATCTGGAATGAAGACTGAAACCATGTGATGTGATATTGTCTAGCGAAGAAAAATGAGTTTACTCGTGCTTGGTTCTCCAGCGGGCCGATCCTTGAAATTCACGACTTTTGGGTGGACTGGATTAGAATGGAAAACGGTGATTGGTGGAGACGAGTCACGTGGTTTGCAAGTCTAATCAAAATACGGACTTTATCTAATTGGTTATCGGGTACTCCAAGACTGACCGATAACCAATTAGATAAATTCTGTAGTTTGATTAGACTTGGCAGTTGGCAACCACGTGACTCGCCTCCACCAATCACCGTTTTCCATTCTAATCCAGTCTACCCAAAAGTCGTGAATTTCAAGGATCGGCCCGCAGGGGTTGAAAACAGTCAAAAGGGTTGCTACTTTTTCTATACTAGAAGTTTCTTTCGGGACGATTGCATGATCTCAAAAAATACTACACAAATTTCTGAAAATTAACGTTGAGTATTGTGTATTGATACACTGAAAGTCAAAGCTGAATAAACTTTTAATTATTTTCAGATGCTTGAAGGAACCTCAGTGGTTCACTGGCGCAGATATTTTAAAAAGTCCTTTGGCAAAAGGACGTATTTGTAGAACAGAGGGTGTGCTCTTCCTCGAAAAATCATGTTTTCTTTCTTCTTCTTCTCAAAACAATAAAATAAAAAAATCCAGAAAAGTGATTCTAACAAATTTGACTTCGTTTTCCAACAGAAAACGGCGCCATCGCAATACTATCTTTGATGGGGGCAATTAGGAGGGTTTGAACTTTTTTTTTTCTTCTTTTTTTATAAATATAATGACCGCATACTCGCTTGAAATTGAAGAAAATTGTGTGTGTTATGACGTCAAGAAGCGGGAATTCTCATTTAAAACAATGTATTTTGAGCCAAAATCACATCTCATCCGTAACTATATGTATGAAACCTGGTTAGAGAAGCCAAAGGCATATTAGTTGTCAGCTCGCGGAGTACTGTAATACGCTTACTAAAAGAGCCTTAAAATTCAGACCGTCGGAAAAGCTCCCGGTTCAACTAAATTAGTTGTGAGAAAGTAGAAAAACAAAGGGCTGGTCTATTTCATTCCCAAATTGACCAGGTGAGTATGCCTTAAAATATCAAACAAAGACAGAGAAATGTTTTCGAGGAAACAAAAAATAATAATAATAGTGATAATAAGAACAATAATAATGATACGATGCCATACAGAAATCTTCAGAAATTTGTTTCCCCTCATAAGAGTGATCGAATTAAGCCCAAAGAAAAACTTGAAAGCTGTGCGAAATTAGATCGAGTCATTTTTACTGAAAAGAAAGAAAAAAGGAAATTAGGTTGAGGATAAGAAGGAACGAATAAAGAAGGGTGGAGCTAGCGGGTTTTGGGACTAAGGTGGCGAAAAAGGTTCGAGTATAAGCGTGAGTGTACGAGTATGCATCAGGCATCTGAAATCATGAGGGCAGAGGGTTAGAAGGTGGAACAAGACCGGTTAAAGTCAGAGTGACTGCCTCAAGTGGATGGAAGGATACAATGATAGAAAGATTTCCCTCGCATAATATTTATCTCAGCCAGAATAGGAAAAGATTCTCCGAGTCGAATCAACATTATGATAAGCCACACTTTCTTATCTTTCATGTTTTTCATGTCGCTATTGTACTCTGCTCTTAACTTCATTATTATATGCGTTTATCTCGACTTCATTTTTTCCCCAGTCTTCCTCTTTTTTTTCCTTTTTTTTTTCCTTCCCTTCCGTGCTTTGCCCCCTCCCCCCACTTTTCTTCTCTCTCTCCCACTGCCTCTCGCACTTTGAGCATTTCATTTTAAAAACATCTTTCAATTTTCTTATCTTTTTAAATTAAACATTCAAGGAGGACGCGAGACAGAAGGCGGTGGTAACGAGGGCTGGTAAAAGAGAGCTCGTGAATGGCTCTCGGTTGAGGCGTCATTAATTTTTGCTTTTAACTTGAGAGATGCAAGTGCAAAAGATCTGTGAAAATTTTGACTCAAAACGGTCTGATTTCAATTTCTTCTCCACCACCTCCTCCTTCCATTCACTCATCACTCCCCCCCCACAACTCACTCTCTCTTTCTCACTCTATCCCTCTCTCTGTCTTTCTCTTGATGCTGAGGCCTACCACTACAGGCCTCCTATTATCACTTACGACGGCTCTATTAAATTTGCCGCCCAATATCAAGCGCTGTTTCATTTCAAAGCCACCCGGTATATACGAAAGAAAGAGAGAGTGGAGTGTACGCAGAGATGAGAGGAGGGGAGAGGGGGGAGGGGGTAAATGGCGGTTCCTGGTTCTCTCGTCTCGCCCATTCAGGTTCAAAGTTCTCGTCGAGCAACTAACAAATGTTCCCCCTCTCCTCGCAATTTCACCCCCCCCCCCCCACTTCCCTCGTCTCATCCGCGAACAGCGACTCTTTTCCGAGCTTTCGCCTAACACTTTTAACTTATAACACGACGAGCTTGGGCCGACGCATCTGCTCCTTGCCACTTTCCGGGGTCGTGGTGGGGGGGGGGGGATCCTTGAGCAAACACCGACTTGAACACAATCGAGATCAATTATTCACCGATTTCATTGATTCTCGCCTCGCCTCGCCTCTCCTCTCTCTCTCTCTCTCTCTCTCTCTCTCTCTCTCTCTCTCTCTCTCTCTCTCTCTCTCTCTCTCTCTCTCTTTCTCTTTCTCTCTCTCTCTCTCTCTCTCTCTCTCACACTTTCTCTCTCTCTCTCTCTCTCTCTCTTTCTCTCTCTCCTTCCGCCCTTCTCCCGCTCTCGCGGCTCAGCTCACTCCCACTGCCTTCGGCTGGCTCCAAAATGACGTTTCCCTCAATTTTTCCGATCATTCATTCTCCCGCCAATCCCAGTTAACGTCTCCCCGTTTGCGCATCAATCATGACACTTATGAAAAGTTCCAAAAACTTTATCTTCCTCGGCCGGCACAAGATTTTACGGCGATTATGTCCTTACTTCTTACTCGCGCCAAATTAATTTCTTGCCCGAAGTCATTATCTTTGCATCGATCTAAAACAATGTTTGGCCCAAAACGAAATTCTGTACTTTGCCGAACTTCAAGCTTCAACACACCTGAGACTTGAAAGGTCCTTTGGCGGACGATTGCGTGACTTTAATTCCTTAATTCTTACTCGCCGTGCCTGATTAATTTTCATCCAATGTCATTATCCTTGTATCGAGCTAAAATTATTTTCTACTTATTTTTCTATACGCTTCCCCGAAGCGCCACACTTGAGCAGCGGTGGATCCAGGAGTTTGCACACATACTGTTTTATCGATGAGCGGGAAATTCGAGGAATCTGATTAGCCTATCACTTGTAGAGGTTTTATTAAAAATGCGAAACCAACATCTGATCGGCAAATTTTGAATTTCCCGCTTCTTATAAACGCACAGTTTTTTTGCACTGATTGTGAGAGAATTATTTTTGTAATCCAAGGTGTCTTTCGTTTGTGTTAAAAAAGGCACAGCGAAAAATTGAATAAGGGGAAATTCCTTTAATCCATGGACAATGTCTGCTGCTACAAGTGAAAGACTCCTTGTTATGACAGTATTCTCCTTCATGCAATCAGAATTTACATCGCGCAAAGAAAATTGTCACAGAGTAAACGCGTGTTTCCTTTTTTTTAAAGAAGTGATTTCTCTCAGTGCAGGAGTTTGCACATAGACTGTTTTATCGATGAGCGGGCAATTCGAAGAATCTGATCGGCTTATCACTTGTACAATGTACACGCTTTATTACAATGCGAAAGCAACAACTGATCGGCAAAGTTTGAATTTCCCGCTTCTCAGAAACAGTGTTTTTGAACGCAAATTAAAAAGGAAGAGAGCCAAAGTCACGAGAGTGCCCCTTACTCCTATTCTTTTCTGACCAAAGTGTAAGCAGAGGGGGATAGAGAAAGAGAGATATACATATAGAGAGTGATGGGGGGATAGAGAAGGGATGTGGGATAGAGAAAGGGCTAGTGAAAGTGAGGGGGGGAGAAAGAGGGAGAGAGAGAGAGAGAGAGAGAGAGAGAGAGAGAGAGAGAGAGAGAGAGAGAGAGAGAGAGAGTAAGAGAGAGAGAGAGAGAGAGAGGACAAAGTCGTGGATTTGCTTCTGCACCTACTTGGGTTCATGGGATGTTTACTAGTTATATCAGATAAGAAAATAGACGGGAAAAAGGAATAATACAGGACTACAGAAGTCGAAGCAAAAAGTTACCTTTTTATTCATCAATTTATTTATTTATTTATTTATTTATTTATTTATTTATTTATTTATTTATTTATCTATATCTATTTATCCATTTTTTTCCCAGGGAACTGTATTTCAATGTTAATTTTATTCGTTTTATTATTTCAGAGTTGCTTTACCACAGATAACCGATTTCTACGCGTACATCAGCAGCACATTTGTCGACATCATGATTGCTTGTTTTACTTTCAAACTTGGAGTTAACAGTAGGAAAAGTTTCGTTGCTGCGAGGTTAAACAAACCGCAAGCGATAGCAAACTTGGCAGAAACATTCCGTGTTCGGTTTGCGTGACTGCCTTTCGTAAAAAACTGACAATGTGAATAACTGAAGTAAACTGACAAATTTCACGCAAATTCTAAAAAAAGGGGGAAAGAAGAAGGAGACGCGAACACTTGTTTTTTGTTTGTTTTTTGTTTTTTTGTCAAGCTGGTGGCAAGTGGATATGGGAAACAAGGGTGAGGAAAGCGTAGCCGCGGTGGGAGCTAAAAACTCCATTAAATTCAGCGCTTGGGTCCTAAACGAAAATTTATGGCTACTGCTCAGTAAACCACACGTCAGGAAGAAAATGAGGACTGAAAGACATGGATAAAGGTGTGAAATAAATAAAGAACGAGAACGAGATATAAAGAACAAGGAGGTAGGTAGACAAGATTTCCCCTTCCCCCCGAACAGCATTTTTAACAAGCTAATACGGTTTGAATAACGCAGTTGAAAAAAAAAGAGGGGAAATACTTTGATACGTGTGAAGCTGTTCCGCGTGAAAAAGAGGGTGGCGATATGAAATCGAGCTGCTTTAAAGCCTGAAAAAGCTGATGCACTTACACTTACACCAGTATAACCATAACCATATAATCTTTTCAGAGATGTTCTTGGTTAGGCTTTCATTCAGTGGTTTCTTCGAAGACATTATATCATGTAGACGAAGTGCGTAACAAGATTCTTGAGGCTTTGCGGTACTTCGCGCATGTCAACCAAATATATTTAAAACCCCTTAAACTCTGGGAAGGAAGATCTGGACTAATTCATTTTCAGTCTCTCGTCAATAAAAATAATGAGGGGAGGGGGACGTTCATTATTTTTCCCTACTTCAGTACCCCATAATTAACTGAGTAAAAAAAAGAATTGGTTAAAACAAAACAAGAGCTCTGCAGTTAAGGGTTAACACCCATCAACTCACTCAACAACTGCATCACCACGGAGATTTGAAATATTTTTCAAACTAATCTTTGGTGAAATCTGATGACAAATAAACCTACGCCTTCTTGGGACTGAATTAAAGTTGCTCACTTTTTTTCAGTCATGTAAATTATTTCAAGCTTCTTTTCACCAAATATCTTACTGTAGTCAAAATAAAGGCCATCAAATAGCGTTTCATCAATCTTTGCTTTTGATTTTCTAAAGTCGTAGGTTTAGGTTCAACGTTCGTCTGTTTGTCACCAGTTCAATGTTCCACCCCCAATTTCAGACAAAAGACGCACCCGTCTGGTTGTGGTCCGTGGTGCATGGACTTGATTTGCCCGTTCGATAGCCACTTTATACGCTTTCCTGAAACATCTTTTGGGGGTTTATGAGTGGATTTCGAGACTTTGTGATGCTCACAAGATGATTTTCATGCATTGCTACGCCAGAATTAACCCTCCATAACGATGCAGCAAAAGTATGCAACAGATCCATTGCAATCCCAGTTAAGCAGTAATATTTTTAAAATATTTTTAAAACCTTGCCAGATTCGATATTTTGGGATAATGCTTTTTAAATATTTTTTAAAATATTTTTAAAACCTTGTCCGAGAAATATTGGCTTGGAAATATAGTTAAAACAGAACAAAAATGTTAACTTTTAAATACGTTTAAAATATTTTATAGAAAGTCTTCTATAAATTATTAAAAAATTGTTTAAACATTATTTTATAAAAATAATTTGAAAATGTTTATCAGAAATCTTTTCCAAATACATTTGAAAATTTGTTCATGACAACATTATGACAAGATTTTCACAAGGTTTTAAAAAGATATTGGTAAGATTTTGAAATAAACACTTTTGAAGTATTTTTATAAAAACATTTTTTCAACTATTGAAAAATAATTTAACAAAAAATTTTCAAAAGTGTTTACATCAAAACCTTGCCGATATCTTTTTAAAGCCGTGTCATAGAAATCTTGTCATAAAAAACATTTTTCAACTGTTACAAAATATTTTAACAAAAATATTTAAAAATTATTTATATCAAAAACTTGCCAACATCTTTTTAAAAACTTGTCACAAGAATCTTGTCATAATGTTGTCATGAACATATTTTCAAATGTATTTGGGAAAGCCGAGAGCCAAGCGTGGCAAAGGGGAGAATCCCGTATTGCTCGAGCGAGAATCTCTCATTTTTGGAAACCTCTCTAAGGCTCAAAACTGGTGTTTTGTAAAGTTTAATGAAACAAAGTGATTTTCCTAAGTGCCTCCCACATGGTACTGCAAAAAAAAAAAAATGATAAGTCTAGAAGCTACTGTACTTTAAAGATCACCAAAAACCAGAGATCAAAATTATACACAAGCTATACTTCACTCTACGTATCGCGACATTGTTACGCTGAACTGATAACATAGCAGCGTAAATTGAAGGGCGGACTGTTCTTACGATAGACGCTTCCTCACGCCCGCCCTGGCGCTACCACTCCAGTGAGAGGAGCGAGGAGGTAGTAAGGGAGAGGAAAGATCAGATGACGCAGAGAGGGAGAGGGAGTACGTACACGTCAGTACACGTTCTCATCTAAAGTCTCCCTATGCTAATTTACGCGCTACCATGCTGGGAGGAGAGGGAGAGGCGGTAGGGTGGGAAGGGGAGGGGAGGGTAGCAGGGGGAGCAGAAGGAGGAGCAACTTTCCAAAATACTTTTTAAAAAAATTTGAAAATCTTGCTGAAAAGTTTTCGGTAACCTTTTGTAAATATTTTAAACAGGTTCTAAAAAGGTTTATAAAATATCTCTGCAGGAACGTACTTTATTTCAAAAATATTTTAAAAAAGTTCTGAAAAGAAGATAACAAGACTTCGACAAAGTTTTAAAATGAAGGTAAAAAAAAAAAAAAAAAAAAAAAAATTAAAAGAATTTGAAAAAGTGATGAAAATATTTTAAAAAGGTTCTAAAAAGAGTTTTAAAATATCTCTGCAGGAACGTACTTTATTTTAAAAATATTTTAAAAATGTATTAAAATTATCCAAAAAATTTCGCAGAAAAGATTTCAAAAATATTTTTAAAATATTTCCGTGTTAACTGGGACCACTGTCTTAATGTTAACCAATAAACTTGATCTGCATTGCAATACTCTAAAAAGCATTGATTGATCGTCAATTCTTCATATTTCGACCACGTAATGTCGACGCACAGCTCCAGGTAACCGATTTAAATACTCCTACCGGGAAGATCCGGTAATTTCATTAGGAAATCATGTTTTTTTTTTTTTTTTTTTTTTTTTTTTGTGGGCGCGCCTTCATTATTTAAGGTAGACGAAAACGATACAGTTGCGTACGAATAGTTAACTTTGGTCATCGCTTGCACATCCGGAAGTGCAATTTAGTTAACTACTTTCATTGGTCATCGCTTGCACATCCGGAAGTGCAATTTAATCTTGAGCAAAAAATGCGTATGAGCTGCCAATTTTTGTAAACTTAATGATGCATCTCAACTCCCCGATGATCCAAAAGATTACACCAGTTTAACACAGGATTGTGATCCACGAAAAACTAGCATCTGTGATATTTCCTAAATCGGTTGAAATGATCGTTAAATTATCTATAAACTCGCACATTTTTCAAAGTCAGTGATGGAGATCCCATCACCGGATGAGAAAAAATTACAGATCAGAGTATATCTTCGTGCAGGTCAGTCATACACTCGCTATATTTGGTTATTCGATGAAATCATCGATGAATTGAAAAATGCCCTTAACCTTTTAAGAACCAAGCTCGAGCATAATCGATTTTCTCCGCCAGTCTATTTCACATTGTTTCAATCTTCATTCCGGATAAACGCGACTATCGATGAAAACACTCACAAGATAACATTTCTTTGGGCGCCTTCAATGTATCGTATAGGCAATTCCAACTCCCCCGTGTACGAGAAGTTATAACTACTCTCCCTATTTAAACGGAGGAGTGGCGTTTTTTTTAACTATACTGCATGGCCGTTAGAGGGTTAATAAATATTTACACGGAACAGATGATCTAGTATGCGCACTAAACCTAGGTACTTTGCAACAGCAAGTTGACTTGACTTGTGAAAAATAAAACATAATTCGGCAACAAACAGTATGCCTACAGCTAAAATAAGTAGAATACATTTAAAACTGGTATCAAAATTAAAGTTACTGTGAATAGAGCACAGAAACTTTCATTTATGAAACACACCAAAGCTTTTGACGTACGTTTATCGTCATGGCACACAGCATCGGGAAAGATTCGGTATGTTTCATAAATAAAAGCTATCTTACTCCATTCGCCCATTCGCAGTACCATGGATTTCCATTTCAAATTTAAATTTATTTCACCTGCGTAAAAAATATGTTGTTCTCGCCCGCAGACAAATGCATGAGACCGCGAAACGTCAAAAAATCTTATTCGGTTACTTCAGTATTCACGCGATACACTTGCAAGCTGTTTCCTGGGATTTCTTAGCAGGCGTTTTTCAAGGATTCTCAGGATGAAGGATGCATATTGCATACCGAATAGATTACAACCGAAAACCTCGGGGAAATGCAAACGCGGAGTAATTACAAGTAATTAAAATGAAAAACGCTATGAATGAATGAATGAATGAACGGAACGAAACTAATTCAATTAAAGCTGCGAAACCCGCTGCCTAATTGAATGATTCATTTACCTTATTCACATTCCC